>JANAVB010025198.1:3421139-3643639 GCA_029216955.1 Iris pallida
CATATTACTTTGTTCTGCTGGAATGCGATTATATCCAAATAATGGGCTCTAGTGACTTTTCGCTCTTCTTGACAGCTTCAAAATCCTAGGATGGATATTCAAACCAGTGAAGAACTCTTATCTGCAATTCGGTTACTGGTGACAGAGGATCCATCCAGTGGTCGGTTTGTGTTCGGCCGCCAGCAGTTGCAACCCAAGAAAAGCAAATCCATGATTCCAAGTAACTCTGGTGGAGGTGGTGATAATTCGAAGAGCAAACTGCAGACTCTCCTTACCAGAGCTGGGCATGACACCCCGACTTACAAGACGAAGCAAATGAGAGCTAACCAGTTCAGATCTACTGTTGAGTTTAATGGAATGCAGTTTGTTGGGCAGCCATGCAGCAATAAGAAGCTCGCTGAAAAGGATGCTGCAGCTGAGGCACTAGAGTGGCTGATGGGTGGTGATTCGTCGGGTTCTCGAGGTATCGATCATATGTCAACATTTCTTAAGAAGAGCAAGAAGAAGCATCATCGAAGGGCATGAATGCAAAAACACAATAGTGATGACTTATAAGAAGCTTTTATCGTCCAAACCACTCGAAGGTTGTGAGATTTAAGTTCCCATCTCCTTCATAGCAAATGGGAGTCTATTTTTTGACCAGTCCATTTGCAGGTCTTTGGAAGCATTTTTCGTTGGCAAACACCAACTTATATTGTAGACAAGATCTCCACTGTAAATTTGGCTACGCTAGACGATCAGTATGGTGGAGAATACTGCAATGTCATGTATAATATCACATTTCATCAACTTGTGTTGTTGCTCATGTTGCATTGTCTTATGCTGTCGTTTTCTACATGTAAAGAGGCAACTTTGAAAGTCATATGTACTGTAACCAATTTATCGTCAGGTGTCAATTTCTTTTTTCAAATCATATATGCTGTGCCAATTTTCTCATATGAACAACAGTTTCGCCATTGTTGGATCATATTGCACTATTGATATTTGTTTTTAAGTAGTGCTACTCCCTTGTCATTCTGAGAGAATAAAGAGTATTTCTCTTCAACTTTATCCATCAGTTGCTAACATATAAATATAATGCTAGATGATACATTAGCATCTAAATATGCTTATTTCAAAATGACAGGAAATTGAACCTTGAGACCAGGTATCTATCTGTCCAGCTTCATAGCTAAGGAAAACAAATGTGGCTTGAAGCAACTATAGTGGCGATGAATGAATATCTTTTGAGGAATAAGTCTCGACTAACTAACGTGTTCTTGATTTGTATCATGAAATATTTTAACATGAGATTGATACCGGTATCACATTTTCTTGATTCAAGCACTTGAGCGTTGTCTTTAAAGTCTTGTATGAATTTATATACTTCTCTTCCTTTGTCATCCTGATTCAACCATCTTGATCTCCAGCCGGCAAGAGGAGTTGATAGAAATACCATATAAACATCAAATGGTGTTCAAGTTTAACTAAAGTAAATTTTGGGTTGTAGGCATCTAAAGATTTGTAATAGGCTTATTAATTTCTTTATTATTAACTGTTTCTAGTGGAGGGGAGGGGTCAGAGCAAGTAAATACAGTCTTTTGCTATATAGGTTTCTCCTTTTTCCAGTTATCCTCTGTCCTCGGTTCTTTTTCTTCCCAATTGCTGCACTTCAAAATAGGGGTGAGCATTATTTGGTTAGGTTTCAAAAAATTCAGTTCGGTTTCTGTTCTCAAAATACAAAAATTCCTTTAAAATTTTTAATAACCGAAATTGCCGCACCATTTTCATTATCTTTTAAATTTTTAGTTTTGAATTTTTTTTACTTTCTATTTTCTATTTTCTATTTTCTTATTCTTTATTTTTTAATAACCGAAAAGTTTTGTCTACTAGTGATGTAGACAAAATAAGCCACAGTGATGCGAACAATCTGCCTTCTTGAGTCTGTAAAACTTTGTCTCTATATCCAACAATTCTTACAGACAAGATCAAGATCGAGAAGTAGAACGAATTCGTCCAAAGTGATGCGAACAATCTGTCTTCTTGAGTCTGTAAAACTTTGTCTCTATATCCAACAATTCTTACAGACAAGATCAAGATCGAGAAGTAGAACGAATTCGTCCAATCATGATTAGGATCATTTTATTCTCTCTTTTAAGAACTCGTATTGCGCACCATTTTCATTATCATTTTACTTTTATTTTATTATTTTATTATTTTATTATTATTATTATTTTTTTAATAACCGAAAAGTTTTTGTCAACCAGTAATGTAGACAAAATAAGCCACAGTGACGTGAACAATCTGTCTTCTTGAAACTGAAAAGCTTTGTCTCTATATCCAACAATTGCTACATAAACATATTTATAACCCCAATAATGCTAAGTCTACTACCAAATGCTTACAATCCACTTACAACCACCACTACTAGAATTAATCCATTATACGGCAACCTTAAAATGCCGTTAATAATGAGATTGTTGCCACAAAAACACAAATATGGCAACAATGTGAAGTTGCCATAGCGTACCGTAAAAGGTTGTGTCAGTATTGCTTATTTACGACATCTTCCAATTATTGCCGTATAAGGGAACTAATTTACGACAATTAATTGTTGCCTTATAAGAATATTTTTGTTGCCTTTAAAGATTATTATTAATGGCAATATTTAGTTGCCACAATTTTAAACAATATATGGCAATATATTATTGTCGTATATCATCAGTCCATAAATGGCAAGATTATGTTGCAAAATATTGTATTTCTTTTAATGGCAATATTTTGTTATCGTAAACTACTAGTATTATATGGCATTACATATTGCCATATATTGCAATCCCATATGGCAATTCTTCGTTAGGCATGTCTTTATTGTCATGTTTGAGAACGTAAGGCAACTGCCGGATTCCATATTTGAAAAATTAATTTTTACTATTTATTGCCATGATCGACAAAATGTGATAATTAATATATACCAATATTTGAAATATCAACTAAATTCAATTGCCAAAATTTAAATAGATCATTAACCAAATATTAAATATAGATAATAATTCAATTTGTACACTTCAAATAAAAAAAATAACTTTTAATTAAATATGGTAGATTCAGTACTACATCATTAATATTACATAAAACCAACTATGTCAGGAATCCATACTTTTCATATCCAACATTATGAGGCACAATTCCTCTTTTATATGAGGTTCAAAATTCAAATAGGTACTTGACACCCCCAACTTAAACTTAAACTTGTTGCCTCCTTGTTCCCTCCATATATATAACATATCTGCAAAGATTTCTTTGACAGTTGTGGTGCGCTAATTCACAGCAATACAATCTTTATATACCCTGGTATGGATAAACAATAAAATTAGCCTATAGACCAAAAAAAGTTAATAAAAATATATATTTTAAGGTAGTGCAAATTTCTATGCGTCATTTGTTTTATATGAATGGTTACAACAGATGAAACTTGTATAAATATTTTATTTTAAGGATAAAAACTAATGGAAATCATCTATTTACAACCAAACTCATTCATTGGCCTAAAAGTGTTCTATTTGCAATGACAACCTCACATTTATAAAAATATGTTTGTGAAATATATACAATTTTATCATTATAAATATTTTTCAAGTTTATTCTCATGCATACATATATGGTTCTCAACCTTCCATAGATGGTTGTAAAAAAATCTTCCATAGATTAATTAAAAATATATTATGTGCATATATGCTTCTCAACCTTCCATAGATGGTTTTAAAACAATCTTCCATAGATAATTAAAATAATATTACATGCATATATGGTTCTCAACCTTCCATAGGTGGCTGTAAAAAAAATCTTCCATAGATAATTAAAATAATATTCTATGGATAGATGGTTCTCAACCTTCCAAAGATGGCTCTAAAAAAATCTTCCATAGATAATTAAAAGAATATTATATGCATATATGGTTCTCAACCTTTCATATATGGCTGTAAAAAAAAATCTTAACCTTCCATAGATAATTAAAAAAATATTCTGATTCTATTGAATCGAATCCTAAATAAAGAAAAGATTTATTTTATTTTCATGGATATATGGTAAAATATTCAATAGTATATTATAGAACTATTAGGATGATAATCAAGTAAAAAACAAACCTAATTAATATTTAGAAAAATATTTTCAAACTCATTATCAAAAAATTTATCAAATCTTATTTCCTCTAAATCTTTTTAGAAGAAGTGATAATAGAAGGTTTAAAGGTTCAGGTTCCATGAGTAATGTAGAAAATAAAGGAGAAAAATTTCATCGTGTGTTTCGGAGTAATTTAGTTGGAGAAAAATTTCACAATTTGATCAAACACATTTATTAACAAAAAATTAGAACACAAAATAAAGAAACATTTTAAATAATTATCCATACCGATCAGTCGTCGATCACTCGGACTCGATGGCAGTAGAGACCTTCTACTAGAGGCGCTCAGAACCCAAAATCCAAAGCTTCTCGTTCCCAAAAGAAATCCAAATATGGAAGAAACAAAAAAAAATAACAAAATAGAAATGGAGGTTAAAGAAATACCTAGTTTGAAGAAGGGGAAGAGAGACCTAGGTTAAAGGGGGTAAAGAGAACCAAAGTTTAAAGAGAGACCTAGATTGAGAGAGAATAAGAATTAGGATTTGGCAAAATAATAAAGGAGGGAAAATATTTCAACTTTTTATGTTCCCGCCGGTCTTATGTATAGACACAAATTTTTTTATTCTCATTAAACCACAAAAAAGTTTCCAAAAGTAAACAAATAAAATATTGCCATATTTATTTTGTTCATGGAGGGAAAATATATTACATATTTTGGGGCAACATTTTTTCCATAAACTAATTATTTTATGGCAACGTAAAATATTGCCATATTTGATCGTAATATATTATGTCACAAATCCAGCTTGCCATAATATATTGCGATCAAATATGGCACGCGTTATTGTTCCCATAAACGTTTCCATTAAATATGGCATGTGTCCTTATTGCCAAATAAAGTATGACAATTATAGGCAACATTATTTGCTGCCATAAACAAACTTGTTTATTAAGGCAATATTAATGTTGTCGTATTATGACTATGTTATATGGCAACATTTTATGTTGCCGTAAGGCGTTGCCGTAAAATATGCTTTTTCTTGTAGTGCACTCACCCATTTGCTGACATGTGGGCCATGGTCCACATGTCAGCAATGGGTGAATGTTGTAAGTGGGTTGTAAGCATTTGGTTGTAAATGTAGCATTACTCTTAACCCGTAACATGAGCTATGCCATCATATCCAATCGTCGTCAACATAACGGTTGTCAAGTACATAGAATTTGTCATATAATCCGTCGGATTAACTGAGAAATTGAAATTTTTTGGAGTCAAGTAAAAAGTGTTGTGAACAAACATGAACATAGTTACATATACCAAAATATAAACAAAAATCCAAAAACCGATAATTTAAAAAATAGACCGTTCCTTCAAGGGCTCTTCCACAACTCCGATTTCGTGACAGCTCCGTCATTGTCGAGTTGGACTTGGATTTTAACTTCAATTTTGTCTTCTGGTTTGGCTTCTTCTTCGATTTCGTGAATTTTAACTGCGACTTTGGCTTTGTTTTTGTCTTCAAGTAGCCTTTTTAATGCAGCTTTTGAATCGAGATTGGATTTGATTATGGTTTCATCTTTGGTTTCGATTTGGTCGATTTTGACTGCTGCTTCTGTCTCGTTCTCGTCCCGATCTGAGAAATCGTTCGTCCTCACATCGATTTCACCCGAATCGATCGTCCTCGCTAGGGCGTAATGTCACACGAGTCTGGAGTTGCACTCGTGCAAGGCAAGATGACATATTCTCAAAATGGTTGTCTCAATTCAATACATAAGCAGCGAAAAATGGTAGAGACACATTAGAGTATACAAAAGAATCATTTTTATTAATTAAGCGGCGAAAGACAAAGGATCTGAATATCCCCAATTAATATGCCAAGTGGGCTTACAACACTCATGATCTCTCTAGCTTACAAAGGATTTCTTCGTTCTATACATCATGTCCCATATAGCAGAGGGCATCGACTTGTAGGAAGAGCTTCTGCACACCCATCTGATACATCGTCATCGCGGCACTGATCAAACGACTCCCAAGAACGAGCACATGAAAATGATGCCCAAACGTGGGCCAGTACATTGTCGTGTACTGAAGAGTGAGGTAACCCATAAACCAACACTAAGTAGTTTTTGTGAAGCCTGCATCTTATTTGGTGATCTTTCTATTATTGCTTTAGGATCAGTTTCATGGCATAATTTCAAAGTAGTAAAACATGTATTTAGTTATCAATAACATTTAAAACACAAATGTGTCAAGTATCGTGTCCCTGCAGCAGACATTATTAGCCACATAATATTCATAAAACAAAGTGATCGTGCACTTCTTTGCATGGTCCAAACATCCATGCCAGGAACCATCAATATTTCACAAAACATACGGGTGTGAGGATCTATCCGTGCATCCGATTCTAATATCAGTCCACCGGCCCTATCTATATGAAAGGTCATGGCATACCGAGCCATAATGGACTGTATCTTAATGTAAGTCGGTGATCACTCCCTGTAAGGATTAATATTCCTATATCCAAAGGACCCCGAAATTACTAGTATTGTGGCTTATCGCATCAATAGTCGGTCGCAACCCATCCTAATGAAGTGCACCACAAATACAATCATAATTCTATCATAAACAGAACGATCACGGTGCCCCGACGTAAACTTGTTTGAGTGATACCAAAACACATGCACAGGTTATCGATCCAATTCCATTGACCATGCAATACGTACAACACTTAAGAAGCTATCAAAATCACAAACAAATTCTTATGTCTGAACTCATAGATCGTATAAACCGCATTATCATATTTATATCTCAAGTTCCATCGACACTATGTCCCAACACATCCATATTGATGTACGATGTCCCAAATGGCGACAGTAGGTCCCGAATACCTTTATACTACATAACACATTCCATTCCTAAGTCATTTGTACAACGTAATTTCGTGGCATCTGTGCCACAACTGCATACTCCGATGCACGAAGTAAATCTTTCAATGATACAACAGTTCTGTGGCGTTGCACCACAACTTGTCTATTTTTACGTACTAAATCATTCACATAGTCTTCGTGCACAGATGCACGCTCAACGTCATTATTCAATATTCTAGGTCTAGTGTTCAGTGTTTTCTGAGTCATGCATTTGATGCACGCTTCGACACTTCCATTCAATGTTCTACCATTCACATCCTACTGCGACTTGTGCACTTGATGCACGTTCGTCTCAATTATTCAATGTTCAATATTCTAAATGTCAGTAAAAATATGTCACACCCGCTCCCAGTTTTCTGGATACGAGTTGGACACGCCCAGCCTACGCTGTTGTGAACATCTGTAGTAAGCTGTATAATCCCCGATTGTCACTACCCATTCCTAGAATACGTATTTTAATATGTGTACTGCTTGCATGTATTTATTTAGTATTTGTCATGCATTTATGCTGTATTTAATTCCTGTAATTACCTGCTAGTTATTTTTCTGTATTTTATTTTCTGCTCTTGCCTAGCTCTTGGTTCATTTCGGTTCATGTTGAACTAACTTGGTCTGGCTTGGTTCAACATGAAAAGGGATGAATAGATTAGATTGAGTGGAGAGGAATGAATGGCGGAGATCCCTTGGACTTGGTATTTATACCACTCTTTCTCTCTCCCTCTCTCCTCATTCACCCCATTCATTTCTCTTTCACCCTAGCCATTAGAGAGAGGCAAGTACATCTTGCACAATATAGAGAAATTCCTCAAAGCTTTAATTTTATTGTTCTATTCTCTTCCTTTTTTCATTCTTAGCATGATTAATGTTGTGGCCGTAGCATTTTAATTTTGTTTCCATGTGTTTTAATTACTTTGAAGAAAAGTGGGTTCTTTGGGAAAAATGGGTTTTTTGATCTTCAAAACTTCTTGTTCTTTAAAACAAATGGTTCTATGTCCAAGAGGGTTCAATTTTAAGCAAGTTTGCTATTTGTTTCATCTCATTTTGACTTATAGATTAGAAGTTATGATCATTTGAAGTATTGGGATTCCATGGGTTTCTCGAGTTCTTGAGCTGCTGTTAAGAATAACAGCCACGCAATTTGCTTATGTACAATTTGCTACTACACCATTTTTTGCCACACAATTTGCTGCTTCACCATTTGTTGCCGTGTCATTTGATGCTGCACCATTTGCTGTTGCACCATTTGCTGCCGCACCATTTGCTGCTGCACCATTTGTTGCTCACACCATTTGCTGCTCGCAACATTTATTGTCCGTGCCATTTGCTGCTGCACCATTTGCTATCGCGCTATTTGCTGCTGCACCATTTGCAGTCGCACCATTTGCTGCTGCACCATTTGCAGCCGCGCCATTTGCTGTTGCGCCATTTATTGCTCGCACCATTTGCTGCTTGCACCATTTATTATTCGCGTCATTTGTTGCCCGCATCATTTGTTGCCCACACCATTTGCTGCTCGCACCATTTATCATCCACGCCATTTGTTGTCCGCACCATTTGTTGCTCGCACCATTTATTGTTACACTATTTGTTGTCCGTACGATTTGTTGCCCGTACCATTTGCTGCTCGCACTATTTATTGTCTGTGCTATTTGTTATTCGAGCCATTTGTTGCCCGCACCATTTGCTGCTCGCACCATTTATTGTCCGTGCCATTTGTTGTCCGCGCCATTTGTTGTCCTCACCATTTATTGCTCGCACCATTTTTGTTCCTGCCATTCGTTGCACGTGCCATTTGCTGCCCGCACCATTTACTGCTCGCACCATTTATTGCTCGCACTATTTGTTGTCTGCACCATTTGTTGCTTGCACCATTTGCTGCTCGTACCATTTATTGTCTGCGCTATTTGTTGCCCGCACCATTTGTTGCTCGCACCATTTTTCTGCTCGCCCCATTTATTGTTCGTGCCATTTGTCACCCGCACCATTTCCTGCTCGCACCATTTATTGTTCGTACCTTTTGCTGTCGCACCATTTGCTGCTCGTACCATTTATTGTCCGCACTATTTGTTGCTCACAGCATTTGCTGCTCGCACCATTCATTGCTCGCGCATTTGCTTCTCCTTGCTCCCGTGTGCTTGTTGCTAAAGTGGTGGGCCGAACCGGACTGTCCGTTGACCTGGCCGGCCCAGACCTACTTTGACCGGACCAGGTCCGGGCCGGGTTGCGAGCCGCCCGGCCTATCTCACACCTTGATTACTAGTATATAAAAACAATTTCCAATAAAAATGATATGGACACACATATATAGATGGAGGACTAGGATTTTATATTTACTAAACCGAAAGAGGAATTTTCAAATCCAATTTTTTTTTTTGTTACTAATGGTGTTTTCCAGAAACAGTCAAATACTGTTAGAGAAAAAAAAAACTGTTAGAAATAGAAAAACTTTATAAATAACACAGATTACAACAACGGGAAGGTAGTGTTACGTGGAGAAAACAGTTTTCATTCTCCCCATTTCTTTCGTGAACCCTAAAAGGCTAAAACCTCTTCTGGTGTTGCTTGTCCTTGCTCCCGTCGTGTGCTTTTCCCATTTCTCCCCAACGGCTGATGCTTCTCCCGTGTCCGTTGGTGAAGGTAAGTCTCTCTCCCTCTATAAAGATATTTTTTCTTCATTTATTTTTTATTTCGATATTTTATTTGCAAGAAGCAGTCGTCCATATCTGTGTATTTTTTTGTTGTTCCAAGAATCAGACATTTTTTTTTCTCTCGCTGTGTATGTTTTTTTTTTTTTAGTTTTTTTTTGCTTCATCCAATCTTCTATGAGATCTGAGTTATCAGACACATCTTCATAATCAGGCTGCTTCCTTACTTTTATGCACATGATTATCCTAACATCATTGTATATCTGTAGTTATTGCAGAACAATTTTTCTTTCGTGGTTGGAAATCTATGATTGAATTTCATTTTGTCTTTGTAGTATATAGTTCTTAACTTATACTCCCTCATACTTTGGAATGTTTGGAGTTCTCCAACTACATGAGTGCATTGATAACTACTGATGACCCCAAAATTTTTGACTGCAGCACAATGTGACTGTAAATCTCTTCTAGAGTAGTGACATTGAGTCATATATATTTATAGATCACTTGGTCAGTGGTGGTAAATCTCAGCGCACGTCTACCTATGTACATAGTTAAGACTTTAAACTGTCATTTTCTCGGGAATTCCTTAGGATTCTTAAGACCCATGAATATGCCGTCCTGATCCATCAAAGATTAATATGTAGTACACCGGAAAAACTGGTTGTCTTTATAGCTGTCAAACGGCACATTCAGTTTCAAATCGTGCTAAAAACAAGAAGGCACCTAGCAGCGATCTCTCTCAACTGTACCTAGTCAAGCATGCATGCATTATTGTTTATCCATAAACATCCAAGCGTTTCTCCATAGCTCCAAGCAACCTTTTGATCATATCGTTATTTAGTTAAATGCAAAGTTATTGAATAACCTAAATGCAAAGTTATTGGCATATCATAGTCCTAGGACATTTTAAATGGCAAATAATTATCTACTTGTCTTCGCGATCTAATTTATCTTTAATCTTTCTTGTTTATTTGGTTCACATAGAAAGGGGTAAACGTCCTTGTTATTATGTCAAGGCATTCAAGAGAGTGGCTTAAAAATCCACATAGAAATAATGTCGAATACATGGAAGGTGTTCAATATTTCATGAACTTCGTGAAGAACCACTCACCACCGGGATTAGCATATGTCCATGCCCTTGTATGAAGTGCAAAAATACTAAAAGATTTTTTTTTTTTGAAATAGTTGAGAAGCACTTGGTCATATTTGGTATGGAACCAACGTATGATGAGTGGTACTTTCATGGAGAGAGGAATGGCGTGAACGTAATGGATGATCCTACACCATAGGTTATTGAAGAGGATCAGATCCAAGATCAAATCCAAGGACATGGAGGGGATCCAGGGGATGCCGGGGGTACGCTTGGGAACTTTGTTGTATGGTAGTCAAATGTGCGCCTCGCGAAAAAGTGCAGCAGTTGCGCCTCACACCACACTACACGAGGCACATTTCTCCGGGCACACCCAGGACGCGCCTAAGTTGCGTCTTTCAATAAGGCGCAACCAAGAAAAGGCACGCCTAGGCGCGCGATATAATTTTTTTTAATATAAATACAAAAAAATTTGCGACAAAGAAATAACCTTTACCTCATACAAGTGAGAGGGAGATGGCTCTTTACACGGTTGTTAAAGTTGGTTACGGTTGAAATAGGAAAACTAAAATTTACTAAAACGTAGTAGGAAGAATACAAATTCTTGTTAGTTTTGTTGACTGCTACTGCTATTACTGTTATGATAGTTCACTTATTTTTAATATATTTTTTTGTTGGTTTTAATATGTTATTTGGTTTTATTTTTTTACTTTACTAATTTATTTATTTATATTTTTATATTTGTTATTTTTGCGGCTCGCTTTGTTGGGACACACGCCTTAAGTGCGTCTTGCGCCTCGGACGATATGGACACTTTGCGTCTCGAGTGCGCCTTTGACTACCTTGCTTTGTTGATGATGCTTATTGAGTACACGATATGGAACAAGCTAGTTGTGAGGGGAATCGTGACGAGACATATGTTGTTTATGGTAATCCATTTGTCCCCAGTCCTGACCATGGTTATAAGTACCATGAATACAAGAGAAAAACAAATGAGAAACTATACCCTTCCTGTAAATATGGGCTTACAACTTTATGTGCAATTATAGAGCTTCATAACTTTAAGGCGTTCAATTGGTTAAGAAATAGCATGACTTAGTTGTTGAAGCGATTGAGACGGTGGCTTCCAAAGGGAAATACACTACCTGACGAGTATCCAATAACTAAACAAATGCTAAAAGATTTGGGAATGAAGGTCAAGTGCATCCATGCATGTGAGAATGATTGTATGTTGTATGGAAAGGAATATGCAGATGCAATAGGATGCCCTCGTTGCCAGACTCCCATGTTTGAAGTTTAAGAGACAATCTGGGAAAGTAGAATAAGTCACAAAACAACCATGAAAAGTTTTAAGACATTTTCCTATAATTCCAAAATTAACTAGATTGTACGTTATACCATGGATAGCATGCCAAATGCAGTGGCACAGGGAAGCAAAATCTTTTTGCCAATCCATGCATCATCCTATTGATTCGGCTGAATAGAGATCGCTTAAAAGCAAGTGGCTAGAGTTTACTAGAGAGGGGCATAATGTTTGGCTTGGCATTGCTACCAATGGATTCAATATGTATGGAGTGCTATCTAGTGGTTACAGTTGTTGGCCCGTAGACATGATTCCTTATAACCTTTCCCCATCGTTATGGATGAAATTATAGTTCCAGATGATGTGTTTGTTAATTCTTGTGTCGAAAGCACCGATTCAGGACATTGATGTATACTTAGAACCTCTTGTAGATGAGTTGAAGCAACTTTGGATGAGAGGAGTGACGACATTTGATATGTACAAGGGGGAAGTCTTCACTTTGAGAGCAATGTTATTATGGAGAATCCATGATTTTTCGGCATTTGGTAATTTGTCTGGTTGTGTGACACATGGTTACAAAGCCTGTCCTATTTGTGCTATAGACAGAGTCTGAGCGTGTTGGTGATAACAATGTTTTTACCAAGTATATGAGATTTTTGAAGGATGGTTACCCATATAGGGAAGTGAAACACGGATGGTAGAAGGATGTAAAGCACAAGGAACCTCCAACACGATTGATAGGACCATCCCTTTTAGAGAGGCTTGAAGATTGTACTGCAGGTGAGGATAGCAACGAAGGAAGACCAACGTAGTATAAAAAGTCGATTTTTTTGATTTAGAGCACTGGAGTAGCCATAAAGTACGACATACTATTGATGTGATGCACACTGAGAAGAATGTGGATGAACATCTTATTAATTTGATGTTTGACAAGGGAAAACAATCTTCTAAGTATGCACTGGATAAGGCTCAAAAGATGCAATTTTGTCAAATATTAAAAGATGTAAAGCTCCCATCTTGCCTTGCAACTAATTTGGGCAACCTTGTAAGTATTCAACCACCCAGTTTGCATATTAAGAAGTCACATGACTATCATGTCATTATCCAATATTTGCTTCCGGTTATGGTTCAACATGTATATCCAAAGTTCCGTGAGTTGAAACGAGCTATTTTGCAAGTAAGCTTATACTTCAACATATATGCTCGAAACTCTTAGTTTGATAACGTGTCCAAGATGGCATTATGCGTATTGGCATATTGTTTTTCATCGTACTTCGATATAAGTATCCACCTAATGGTGCATCTAGCTGACCAAGCTCTTCGTTGTGGAGCTACGAGATATGTATGGATGTATCCATTTGAAAGGTGATATATTCATCTTATATATATATATTGTTTCTTTGCTAATTTATTGATACTATATTTCTTTTTAACAAATGTGTTTTATGTTGATATAAGGGCTATGAAGGAGTGCAAAAACATACCAAGCGATAAACGTTATGTGGAAGGGTCAGTTTCTGAGGCATATCTTGTTTCAGAATATGTTAGATATGTTATGGAATATATGTTAAATCCTGGTAATCATAGTTCTAGTCAAGCAGTCGTTTTAGATGAGAATGGTGATGATATGTATGAGCGCTCTATTATTGAGGGTAAAACTATCAAGTTATCTATTGTATGCATACAAATTTGGAGATGGGTACTCTTTAGGATAAATATACCAAACGAGATGAATATTACTGGTGTTATATTCTTTCATAATCAATGTTATAAATTTTGCTAGGCGGAATCGGTGCGCCGGAGGGCTGCCTAACTCCTAGGCCGCCTAGGCGCCCAACTGATTTTTTTTCAATATGTATAATAGTATAGGTATATATAGCTGTATGTTATAATATTAACATAAGAGTTAATATTCTCTCGTGGTTAGCGGGTTGGGTATAAGTCAAATGTGATTTGGTGAATGGTTGTGGGTTCGAATTCCACGTTTTGACACTGTGTTTTTTTTTTTTACTTTTTTATAAAAGAGAAGAGAGGGGAGAGAGAGAGAGAGAGAGAGAGAGAGAGAGAGAGAGAGAGAGAGAGAGAGAGAGAGAGCGCAGCAATAACATAACTCTCCCTCTGAGAGAGAGAGCAGCCGCCAGCCACCTCCGCCTCCGGCTCCGCCAGCCGCCAGCCGCCTTCGCCTCCGCCACCAGCAGCATCGTCAGGTGAAGTTTTTTATTTTAGAAATTTTGTAACTCTAATCCTAAATTTTAAAGTCTATTTTTTTCAAGTCTAATTTTTCAAGTTTGATTTTTTTTTCCCAAGTCTAGTAGCCCCTAAATTTTCAAATCTTTTTTTTTTTTCAATTTTGAATTTTTTCTGATTTTTTTTTCTCAAAATCATACCCGCCTCGGGCCACCTAGCCTAGGCAGGCCCCCTAGGGGGTTTTCGTTGCGGCCAGAGGCCGCCTAGGCCGCAATTTAGAACACTGTGAACCATAGTTTTAAACTACATAATGTGTATTTTTTCTATTTATATAATACAGTTTTTGAATTTGTAGCTCGAAAGATGGTCGTCGTGGTAAAAGAAGAGTTACCACAAAGACATAAGTGGTAGTACAATATGAATTTATTGATTGGTTACACAAGAAGGTATTCTTTAGGATAAATATACCAAAACAAGATGAATATTACTGGTGTTATATTCTTTCATAATTTTAAACTATATAATGTGTATTGTTTTCTGTTTATATAATACATTTTTTGAATTTGTAGTATGTATCGCTCATCCTTGAAAGATGGTCGTCTTGGTAAAAGAAGGGTTACCACAAAGACTGAAGTGGTAGTACAATATGAATTTATTGATTGGTTACACAAAAAGGTGTGTAACATTTGATTCTAAAAGAATAGTTTTAGTTATATTTTGTAGATTTGATTAATGTATTTAAATGTCTTGTATTAACAACTTCTGGGAGAAAAATGTATGAACTCATTATTACGGTGGTATGTTAGTGGGCCAAAATGGGAACCAAAACTCATATGAAGTATCGGGTGAATGGTTATGTATTCTCGCCCCAACACTAAGACGATACACTTTCGACACAAGACAACAGTGTTTGTATGGATGCAATCACTACATTTGTCGCAAGTGCAAAAGATATGAACCCTATGGATGATGACATTACTTGGTATGGTATTATCGAAGAGATTATAGAGGTTGATTGTTAAAATTTTTAATATGTAGTGTTCTATTGTGGTTGGGTGAATATCGGGGAGACCAATGGTTGTAAGATTTGTTCGGAGTTTAACTTGTTGCTTGTGAATTTAAAGAAGCTCAAGAGTGTTGATGGGGATTATGATGAGCCGACCATTCTTTCTTCCGAAGCTAGTCAAGTTTTTATATAGAAGAGGCACAAAATTTCGATTGGTCTATTTTTCTATGTTCTCCAAAGCGTATGACTGATGGTATTGATGATTGCGACATGCAAACAAGATTCCAATCCATTTTGAAAGAGCAACCTAACTTGGCACCACTATTTAAATGTATTGAATCCAAATAGATTTAATATTTTGAAAACAATGATATTGATGATTGTGTCATTTTGAAAACAATGGCTTGTAATGTCCCTTTTGTTTTGGAATTTGAAGCTTTAAGATTACCGTGACAGTCAACTAGTGATGGTCATTTGAATTTGAAGCATATGTATCCAAACCTTTGCTGATTGCTTGTCTGAATTTGAAGCATATATACACATGTTTCTCTGCTATATTTGAATCTCAGTTGCTGTGAATTATTTGATGATGGTTGTGAGAAGTTTGTTGGTGAGTCAGTTTAAACTGGAATTTTATTTCCGTATACACTGCGGTTACTAACCACAGCCACATATTCTTCTTATGGTGATATGTGCCAATTTGCATATCTTTTTATAAGGTGGAGATAGATTACCCGATGAGGGGCCCATCCTATCTATGCTACTCCACCTCCCAAAATATGGAACACATTATGATCAAGGTTCACAATATCGGTATCGGAATCGGTATCGGACTATTCCTATGAGTATTGGTATCGGCGATATCGGTAGTATCGGCGGTATCGTATCGAAGTATCGGACTTTGGTATCGGAAAACAAATAATTATTAATAATTTATTTACATTTAAAAACATATATTTTATACATTTAGGCATAATTTTAAGTATTTTCAGTGTTATTTCTTAGTAGTTTTGATATTAAATGAAATAGTAGTCACCCTTACCGATTGGTTTACATACAATAGATGTGATTTTCTTCTTTTACATGCTTCTACAACCTTGTTATGCTTTAAACCCTTGTTGATTTGTCTTTTTTGTTTAATTTTCTTTGCCGAATTGACCGGAACAAAGACCCCCAATGTCGGTATCGGTCAATATTTGGTATCGGTCGGTATCGGATCGGAACATGCCAAACCGTATCGGTATCGACCGTATCGGATCGGTATCGGCCGATACTTTAAACCATGATTATGATATGCATATTATTTTCATAAAAAATGTGACCTTGCGATATAGATGCATTAGAAGCAGTCTTATTCTATGTTTTAGTTTGGTATCTTTTTTGTCATGTATCCACATGTTAACCATTATTCTTCCTTCACTGGTGTTGCCTTTGAGTAGGACTTACCCGTGAAACATTATTCTGTTTCTTATTCAGGTTTTGTATTTCCTTTAAACCGGATTTTTGCATAATATTATGAAACATTATTCTGTTTTCTATTCAGGTCATTGGATCTAAAACAGTGTTTTGCAGGGTTAGGGAAGTTAAAAATTCTGAACTTGGGTTCAACATCACTTTAAAAGGTGAACCTCCAAATCTTCTTCCTTGCATAACCATTTGTTGCTAGATATTGCTGATAGATACTATGAGGAAATACCGTGAAGTCTTAGCACTGTACTTTTGTTTATTCTTGAAAGGTTATATATCATCAAAATAAAACAGCATTCTGTTTCTTATTCAGGTTTTGCATACCCATTTGTTGCTAGATATTGCTGATGGAAATTCGAGTTGGTTAGTGACTAAATAATTTGTTTAGCAAAAAAAAAAAAAAATTATACAAAAAAATTGTGATATTGTTAATATTTGAGTTATATATTAGTATAAATATAGAATTGAAAATTATATTCATGCCATTGTATGCTTGTAACTTTGTTCACAATAAACAATTCCAGTATGTGGTTACTGGGTTCAAATTCAGTATAACCTCGATAATTTGATATCTGATAAATCAATAATTTTGGTTAAGTAATATTTATGTCATGTTCCTTGATATAACGTAATAAATAATTGGTTAAATTTATAAAATAATAATATTATAAAAAGTTTATATATGTTCCACGAAGTATATAAAGTAATGAATTTTTTGATATACATAGTGTTTATGATTCGACTACGAGGTCTTCATTAAAAATATGACTCAATTGGTGTTTGTTTATTTTTTTAGAATTGATCGTATCTGATATCGCCCCTTAACTTGCAAATTTACTCCTGATTTGCTGTTTACAATCTTTTACATTTGCTCTTTCCTATTAAACCAGTATAGGGAAGGAAGGCTAGTGCAGAGAAAGAGAAGCTAGAGAGAAGAAGAAGAGAATGGCAATGCTCTCCCAAGAAGAAAACTACCGTATGTCGCATTTGGCTTATACTATGAAGGATTACGACACCAGCTTCCGGTACATGGAGTATATAGTCACCTCCGTGAGAGGGGAGTTGTCTCCGCCTGAGCGCGAGCTACTCTTATCCTCTGGTGATTGGTTGATCGATCTCCACATGACAAAGATAAACAAGCTATCGATGATGCTGCTGCTCGAACCGAACGATGCTGCTGTCGCTGACTACCACGCCCGCCTTGTATTTGAGGCCCAGATGATCTGCCACAAGTATCTAGCTGTCCTACAACGTGTTATCATCGTCACCACCGATCCGTTATCCCTCGTCTTGTATTACTGGGCGAGGGGTGATTGCTACAGATCTATTGTTCAGACCATTAAAGACGACAATTCAAAGTTAACCGACTTCCAGAAGTACGCACATCTGGCCATTGAGGCTTACACAAGAGCATGGGTGAGTAGTGGATGAGCGAGCCTTTTTCATCTTTTTTTCCCTCCGGTTTGTGAAAAATTAATGTACATTCATCCCAGGATGAAGCAAGGATTCTTGTAAAATCGGATCCGGGAGAAATTGAAAAATTGGTGGTGATTGCACATAGGCTCGTTATGTTTTCCTTTGCTGTTGCGAAGCAATACGCGGAAGCTCGAAAGATTGCTTTACAGGTATTGTGTTCTATCCCTCTTTTTTCCCTCTTTTTTCTAACCAAATGTTAATATCTTTGTTTTATTTGTTAATTGTTGCTGGATGCTAAAGACTCTAAGCGATGTTTGGCCAAGCAATATTTTCTCCTTTGTGAGGAATATTAAATCTTATATAGAGTGTGCCAATTCGATAATTCAGCTCAAAAAGCTTATTGGATTATGCAATTCTAAGGTATATATTAGCTCATATTTTATAAAAAGAAGTTTAATTTCCCTTTATAATGTCTATATTCTAATTTTTGATTTTATATTATACATTTTCAGCTGAATCATGTTGCTCTTAATGCCAATGGCATTTGAAGATCTTACGGTTTAAAGTTTCTTGTTTTGAGTACTGATACTCTAGGGGGATGTCAAGTTGAGTTGGGATGTCAAGTTTGAGTTTCTTTAATTGTAGCTGTTTTCAAAGATGCTCCTTTAACTGCTGATAATTGTGAGGGAAAGTGATTATGAAATGTGTACAAGAAACTGACTTCTTTTTCAACTGCTGATATTTGGTCTGGTCTCAATTAGAACTTAGAACTAAATGATTTTTGTTTGGAGTTTGTGTGCTCTTATATTTTTGTCAGCATTATGTATTGTGGAACAGAATAGATGTTTCAGACATTTTATTAGCCTCTGGAAAAAAAAACTTGATGTTTTAACAGCATATTTGATTCAAAATTTAGAATTGTTGTATAAAAATAGCTCTCTATGACAAGTGGACTATCACAGAGTTTCCGTAAGGTAGTGGTGATTGAGCAAAGACTACTTATTATGTGGTGTGACTGATTAACAATAATGTGGCTTATCCCCATAAAGAACTAGATGTTTTGTTTGTCCAGGTGCACACTGAACTCTATTTTTTCTAAAACTAATTAAGCTTGTTTAATTGTCATGTTTCTATTCTATTATTGTCTTGCAATAATCAGAAATATTTTAACATACTAATATAAAATGGAGCTATTTGAAAAGAAACAAAAACATTGTCACATTCTTGAATTCATAAAACAAGTTGATATGCTTTTTCCGGAGTGATAAAATAGGTACATCACTGGTTTTTAAGTTTTTAAGCGTTGAATAGACTCGCTCTTAGCATAAAGAAAACTAGTTTTTATATCGTTGTGCTCAAGGTGGTAATTTTATCGCTACCATTTTTCTTTTCTTAACATTTATGTGACCCCTTGTTGAACTTTAATGGTATAAATTCTTGGAACAATTACAGTGGAAAGGAGCACCTCAGAAACTCTGCTACATTCATATCTAATTAATATTAATGTATTACCTGCTTAAATTATACAAACACTAGTGGATAACCCGTGCCATAATGGCACGGACACGAACCCGGCCTTCTCGACGTAGGCGTGCAGGCACCGGGTCAGCACCAGAGAGTTTCGGACGGAGACGCGGCCTCCAAACCCGGCCTTCTCGACGTAGGCGTGCAGGCATCGGACCAGCGCCAGGGGCCCGAGCCCAGCGGAGGCGGACACGACAAAGACCACGGTGACGGCGTTCGGGGCGGCGTGGGACCTCATGGAGGCGAAGACGCGCAGGGCCGTCGCGGGGGGTCCGAGGGCGGCGAGGCCCGAGACGGCGGCGGTTCAGGAGACGACGTCCCTGTGCGGCATTCCGTCGAAAACCCGCAGGGTGTGGTCGGCGGAGCCGCGTCGGGAGTAGGCGGTGAGCAAGACGGTCTACACGAAGGGGTCGAGCCGGAATCCGAGGAGGAGGGCGTGTGCGTGGAGCGACCTGGTGGTGGCGGCAGCGGCGGCGGTGGTGGTGTTGAGCAAGGAAGAAAGGTGTGAGAGTCGGGAGGGACGCGACGGCGGAGTATTTGGGAGGAGATGGAGAGTGGGTCGACGGAGATGGCGATGGCGGTGTTGAATGTCACGCCCCGCTCCCGTAGGAGCGATCGTCCTCGCTAAGGCGTGATGCCGCACGAGCCTAGATTGCGCTCGTGCAAGGCAATTCCATAACGGCCGATTACATCGGCAGCGACGGGGTCGTCGCACAGAAGTCCCAAGCAGAAACATTGAATACATTGCAGCGGAATTTAAAGAAGAACACATGAACACAAGTCATTCAAAAGAAGCTCTTTATTGATATTGAATACAAGATTACATTTGTGGGCGCATGGCCAAATTACAAGTCTCTCGTGCTCACTTTTTTCTCATTTACAAGTCACTCTGCTCTCTCTCATCTCTCGATACAATACTTGAATCCAGCGGAAGCTTCGGAAGGCGATGTCCATACATTATGTCATGTATAAGTCTTCAGATCACGCAGCCGCACGCTTCGACTCGCCAAGGAACTCCGTGCCTCGACGCATCCAAGCGAGCTCCGTGCCACAAGCTTCTACCTGTGCCTGCACATGAAACACTGTGTGGGTGTTAGTACCACTGTACTGGTGGAGTGAGCTTCTCGCCCACCCATACATAACCGACACGTTTCATTTACTTTGTGCAGCTTAAACTCTTTCAATTGTCTTTCTAGTCTTGCCTTAGGATGCATTTTAAACAAGACGTCTCGGTCTATACTTAGCGATGCAACGACAAGGTCGTGCAACGACGAGGTCGTGCTATAATGCCAACGTGTGTTTCGATCGAGGCAGTGTCTTATCGCTTAGGTACTTGACCAAACTTGAACTCGGGACGGCAGGATCGTGCCACATTCTATTCGCAACTTAGACATATTCGAGACAGTGCTTCGCCGAGGAGCAACTTATGCGCACTCGACCGTGCCAAGACTTTTACTTAAACTCAAGTCCACCTTTACCAATTCTCATGCTAGCGACGCCAAGGGGGAACGACTCGTGTAGGTCGTGCCTCTAGACCTTGCTTAGACTTGTCCGTGCTTCAAGATGAGGTCGCGCCTCGCAAGTTATCAAGACTTATCGTGCTACCGCCTTGCGGCCTTCCTGTTAGACCCATTTGCTAACTTAGACAAGACTTCTGGACCATAGTAACACTTTCATGAATACCCCGACGCCATCTATCGTGCTAAGCACGGTACCTATGGTACAACCCAATCTTAGGCCCAGACATTGTGTTCCCGACTAGACAAGCAATCAAGCTTCTAGACTCAATCCAAAGGCATACACGCGGTGTGCCGCTATTGCCGACACATCTACATGAGTGGTCACTAGCAATTTCAAGCTATCTTGGACTGGCTCGGCGGGGGTATCGGTCCGCCCTTCTAAGGGTAGCTAGCCCCGAAAGCGCCGATACTCCCATGCGGTTATCCGGCATGCAGGTTGAGCCACACTCGCTTCCCCCGGGCCGAATGATCCCGGCGTCCCGGTAATCATTCGAGAAGACTACACCTTGTCGACAATTTGTCCATGACCATGCAAGTCTAAACTCGATCTACCAGTCTTTCCTTAACATGAACATGCTTTTCCTTCTTTCCATCAAGACTTACGAGACTCCCAAGCCGGAGGACCGATCTCGTGTGCGGGATATATCAAGACTTAGCGAGACTCCCAAGTTGTGGGACCGATCTCGTGTGCGGGACATATCAAGACATGGCGAGACTCCCAAGTTGCGGGACCGATCTCCACGACAATAAGTCGCGTGGACTTCCGTTGTTCGTGGCAAGCTTTTCACTAAACAGACCGTAACTCGTACCTTAGACAGGCCTGGTTCTCTAGGCGACGCTAACATTCAAGTCATACACTTTGCACGACGAGCCTTATTCTCAAGGGGCTACGCGACTTGACAACCGCAGCTAGAGCGGGACAGTGCTAGAAATGGCTTCGATAGCCCAGCACAACTCTTGTCTAACTTATTCGGGTCGCGACTCGATGAGCAAGGGCTACGCCGAGCTTCGCATCGAGGGAACATGCTAGGCACGGGGTCGACTTGAACAACCAACTGCTGGGTGCCTAGACTTAAACCAACGAGCCGTGTAAGACGACTTAACTTGCGGGACGTACGAAGGCCATGCCAGGCCTTGCGGGACAGGACCGTGCATGCTTTATTAAGTATTCATGCGGGCGACGCCTATGACTTAGGCTTATTCGAGTGTTGGGGCGTAATGACGGGACCGTGCATGCTTTACCAAGCATTCATGCAGGCGACGCCTATGACTTAGGCTATTTCAAGTGTCGGGACAACTTAGCAACTTAGGCCAACTTCCTTCTCCCAAGCCACGGGAACGAAGGATCGAGTGTCATTTGAAAGCACGCTGAGCCGACTTCTATGTTGACCGTGGGACCATTTTCCATGTTCTAGGACATTCCGACCCGACGGGATTATTCCCTTAGCTATGTTGGTGCGTAGCTTTTAGATTAGCCTACCAGTGCAAGTTGAAAACATGCGCATTATTAAGTGAAGGCTAAGATGAGGCAAGATCACCGAAACTACCCCACCTGTGCGAGGAGTCACCTCGGACGAGCGAGCCTTCGAGCAGCCGTTGCAAGGCTAAGTTCCAACGCCGTCGGCGTTTCGATTTCTCCGATTGACTTTGCGGGACGGGACACTACAACATACACCACTCAGAACAAGTCTCGTCCTCGAGACTTTCCTGAAGGCAAGCCATCCTACCATTTCTATGGCCAAAACTTAATCGAGCACACTCCGCCTATGCGTTTCCCCAATTCCGAGTCACGCTCGCACTATTATCAATCCTTTCGTTAACATGATTTCAAGATCTCGACACACTCCCATCTTTCAAGTCTTACTTGAACTCATTGTATCACTTGGCTGGATCGTACACGCATTCCAAGCGTTTCCAAAATACATGCATTCAGCCAAGCCGCATGATAGAGAATTTGTTATTCTCACTCGAGACGCATCGTGCACATACCCAGGCGTCCCTGAAATATATGCATGTCAGCCGAATCTCGTGAGCGGGGTTTCCTACGTTCGTGATTCACGCTATCCATTCAAACCAATCCTCAAGATTAATTCTTCGATTGATAACTCTTGTAACAGGGGCGTTTCGCCTAACCGCTAGGCCAATCTTTGCGAGGCTAAGTCAATGTCAGGATTGGAATCATAGATCCCCAACAATAATGCCAACACTGACCCCAATCCTAGGGTCAAACCATAGTCGGTAGTACGGGATTTTCTGTCACGCCCCGAGTCGGCAACGTTCATCCCCGATGTTAATTTTTGCCGATTCGATCGTCCTCGCTAAGGCGTGATGCCGCACGAGCCTGGAGTTGCGCTCGTGCAAGGCAAGATGACAAGTTCTCAAACGGTTATCTTTTGATTTTGATATTAATACGCCAAGTCGAAACTTCACAAATCATATCAGAATATAAGACGCAGTATAGGAAGATAGAAATGCTTTTCATTTATAGCTTGCAACGAAGTGCAAGTCGTAATTTACATTGGATGCCGTTGCGGCTACATTGATTGAAAACAGAAAGAAAATACATTCGACAAGTTGCCTGA
Organism: Iris pallida; assembly: GCA_029216955.1. Classification (NCBI taxonomy): domain Eukaryota; kingdom Viridiplantae; phylum Streptophyta; class Magnoliopsida; order Asparagales; family Iridaceae; genus Iris; species Iris pallida. The sequence goes on from JANAVB010025198.1 coordinate 3,444,906, forward strand.
ACTACGCTTGCCGTCCCATACATTCGCCCCTTTATATATAAGCCGTCAACTTGAATTGGCTTCAAAATACTTCAGTATAGGAAGAGCTTCAAAACGCCTCTCTGCACTTCAGCTTCGTTTTAGGTTGGAGCGCCCGTCGTACCTGGGGAAATTGGGGGAGGGGATTAGCACACTTGCTAAGTGGACGAGACGAACCAACTCGTCTAAACCGACTCTGATTGTTAGGATAGGCATGCTTTAGAGTTGTCTTTCTATTAGAACTAAATGAATTCAGTTCATATTCGATAGCCGTCTTTGAGTATTAAAGCATACAACATAATATCGCAGTTTATCATATTTCTTACCACGGCCGTGCTCGTCCCTGCATGAAAACAGAGATAATATTTACACCTGCATAAGACAATAGGTGAGCATGCAACTATCTTATATGCGGTCATTGGTGCTACGTACCACTAGGGACTTAATCGAAGTTGGCATGCGACGCAACCCGTTCAGCCTAGGTTGCAAGCCTTACTGAAGGTCCCGCATGCCTCGCGCCGAAGCACGATAAATTATTCCCCCTAGGACGAATCGGTTCCGATGCCCCGGATACCGTTTCGAGGAAAACGAACTTGTGCACAAGCTGTCCATGACCATGCCTATGTGCGAACAGTTTCATATATGCAAACAGTTTCGTATAGCGCGGATAGTATCGAACAGCATTATCATTTCTCGCAACTCATGCAACGATTCATTTTCCCCAAAGCCGTACACCGATTTAGCATCCCGTGGGCACCAAATTGTCCGAGGCATCATAACCCATGATCGACGTTTCATATTATTTTGCAGCACATGAAATAGTCTATCTTTTTACTAGAACCTTAAACTTTTCCAGTTATGTGAGAAACTTGTATTTTTCCGAGTAGATTACTCAAAATCGATACGTTTTTCCCGAGTTCTTGACTTAGTGGATTGGCATGCAATTAACTTGGCATCGTTCGATTTGAATGAATTCGAAGCAAGGAATAAGTTTGCGGGACAGAGTAGAAAAGAAGGCTCGAATCACCCACCGATTACTTTGCTTCGTGCCGATCGTCCAAGCACTACGCAACGTCAATCTTTAGTTACGCGAGCTCCTGCAATGGCACCAACGCTTTGTTAGAATTCCTTCCTTTCCCCTTGCATCGAAATTGTAATTGCATCCATGAAAACGACGCGAAAGCACTTCATCAAGCCCAGCGGCAAAGCTCCAAGAAAACCATACAGCGGTCCGGTCCCGTCGAAGGGACTCTTATAGAGAGCTCACTCGCCGAGACGCAGCCCGCTGCATCTAGGACTTATTCCAACAGAAGTCGTTCCATTAGTTGGATCGATTCTCGTAACTTCCGTCCAAATTGATGCCGCAAGACGTTAACGTTTACCAAGCTTAGCGATCGAGTCAGATGGCCATCTAAGTTCCCGGCCGATCTGACTCGGCGCTAGCATATTATGAAGTTCCGCCGCCTATCGAAAGCGGGGCGCTACATAATATACCACTAAGAAAAAGTTTCGTCCCGAAACTTAAGAACAAGGGTCTGACCTTAATTTAGACAAACAACGCGGGGTACTTCTCTTTCATCTCCGCCTCCATCTTCCATGTCGACTCCTCGACTGAATGGTTCCGCCAAAGCACGCGGACCAAGGACATCGACCGATTTTGCAGCACCTTTTCCTTGCGGTCCAAAATTTGAATAGGCTCCTCCGAGTAAGACAAGTCAGTACGTAGCTCCAACTGATCGAAGCTAACCACATGACTTGGATCGTGCACGTATTTTCGTAGTTGTGAAACGTAGAAAACATCGTGCACATCAGCTAAGGCAGGAGGTAGTGTGATCCGATAAGCAACCGTCGCAACTCGCTCAATGATCTCGAAGGGGCCTATAAATCTCGGGCTCAACTTGCCTTTAACGCCGAACCGCATCACACCGCGCATGGGCGTTACTTTCAGAAACACATGGTCCCCGACCAAGAACTCTAGCGGACGTCGACGAAGATCTGCGTAGCTTTTTTGTCGACTTTGCGCGATGCAGAGTCTATCTCGAATCAAGCGAACCTTTTCGACGGCCTGCTCTACCAGTTCCGGTCCAAGCACTTGTCGCTCTCCGACTTCATCCCAGCATATCGGCGAACGGCACTTCCTTCCGTAGAGCGCTTCGTATGGAGCCATCTGAATGCTCGACTGATAACTATTGTTATACGCAAACTCCGCAAGCGGCAAATGCGTATCCCAACTAGTCTTTAGGTCGATCGCACACAGACGCAACATATCTTCTAAGATCTGATTTACCCTCTCTGTCTGACCGTCTGTTTGGGGATGGTACGCCGAACTAAAGTTCAGTTTGGTCCCCATCGCCGCTTGGAGGCTCGTCCAGAAACGCGATAGGAATCGCCCGTCTCTGTCCGAAATTATAGAGGCCGGTACCCCGTGCAGTCGAACAATCTCATCGACGTAGATTTGTGCTAACCGATCGACGCTCCATCCTACTTTAATTGCGATGAAGTGAGCCGACTTGGTCAATCTATCAACAATGACCCAAATCGCGTCATTCTCCCGCGGCGTCTTCGAAAATTCCACAATGAAATCCATCGAGATATTGTCCCACTTCCACTCGGGAATGGGGATGTTCTGCAGCTCGTCGCCTGGCCGTTGGTGTTCCGCCTTCACCTGCTGACACGCCATGCATTGCGATACGAACGTAGCCACGTCTTTCTTCATGCCGTGCCACCAAAAGTTTGTGCGCAAGTCCTTGTACATCTTGGTGCTTCCAGGATGTAACGAGTACTTCGCATAGTGCGCCTCCGTCAGAATTTCTTTTCTGAGTTCGGCAGTTTCAGGAATGCAGAGCCTTCCCTTTAGTCGCATCGTCCCGTCTCCGTCTTCCGCAAAGTCAGTCGCCCTTCCCGTTGAAATCAGCTCGCGCATTTTCTTTAGGAATGAGTCATCCTCCTATGCGGTCTTTATCTTGCTAAGCAGGCTCGATCCTAACTTCAGTTGAGCTAGGTGCAGGTGTCGATACTCAATTCCGAGTTCGATACCCATCGCTTCAAGGTCTCGCTTTATCTTCTTGTTTATGGCCAGTGTTCCCATAAACATTCTGCTGAGTGCGTCGACCACCACGTTTCCCTTGCCCGGTGTATACTCGATCGTTAGCTCGTAATCTTTTATGAGTTCGAGCCAACGTCGCTGTCGTAGGTTGAGTTCCCGTTGTGTAAATAAGTACTTCAGGCTTTTGTGATCTGTATAGATTCTGCATGCCACGCCATAGAGGTAGTGCCGCCATAACTTCAATGCAAAGACGATCGCCGCCAATTCTAGGTCGTACGTCGGGTAGTTTTTCTCGTGCTGCTTCAACTGCCGTGAAGCGTAGGAGATGACTTTGTCTCTCTGCATGAGTACGCACCCGAGGCCAGTTCCCGATGCGTCGCTGAATATCTGAAAGCCTTCTGGACCGTCTGGAAGTGCAAGGATTGGAGCTGAGACGAGCCGTTGCTTCAACTCTTGGAAGCTGGATTCACAGTCGTCGCTCCATTCAAATACTACTCCCTTCTGGGTGAGGCGAGTCAGAGGCGACGCTAGTTTTGAGAAGCTTCGCACGAATCTACGATAGTAGCCCGCTAAGCCCAGGAAACTCCGAATGTCGCTAGCCGAGGCAGGTCGTTTCCAATCCACCACCGCATCAATCTTCTTTGGGTCCACCGCGACACCTTCGGCAGAGATTACGTGCCCGAGGAATGTCACGCTACTCATCCAGAACTCGTACTTACTCTGCTTGGCGTACAATTTGTTTTCACGCAGAATCTGCAGCACCGTCTTCAAATGTTCCGCGTGCTCTTCCCGATTCTTTGAGTAGACAAGGATATCGTCGATGAATACGACTACAAATTTATCTATTTGAGGTCGGAAGACTCGGTTCATCAGATCCATGAACGCGGCAGGGGCATTAGTCAAACCGAACGGCATGACGAGGAATTCGTAATGACCATATCGAGTGCGGAAGGCAGACTTCGATATGTCGTCGGACTTGATCTTCAACTGATGATAGCCTGAACGAAGATCGATTTTTGAAAATATTGCCGCGCCTTGCAGTTGGTCAAACAAGTCGTCGATTCGCGACAAAGGATACTTGTTTCGCACGGTCGCCTTGTTGAGTTCCCGATAGTCGATGCATAGCCGCAACGACCCATCTTTCTTCTTCACGAACAGTACGGGAGCTCCCTACGGAGAGACGCTAGGGCGAATAAATCCGTGGTCTAGCAACTCTTGTAATTGCACCTTCAGCTCCTTCAGTTCTGCTGGAGCCATTCGGTAAGGCGCCTTTGATATCGGCCGTGTATCCGGAAAGGTGTCGATGCTGAATTCAATTTCTCGATCCGGCGGCATCCCGGGCATCTCGTCAGGAAAAACGTCAGGAAAATCTGCCACAACATCAGTCTGCATTGTGTTTGTATTATCCGTCCGCGTGTCTCGAACTGATGCCAAGTATCCCGCACAGCCGGAACGCAGCATACGCCTTGCCGAGATTGCCGACACCATCATCGCCGTCTTCGAGGCCGTACCGCACGAATATGAGAACTCTGTCTCGCCAGGAAGGTGAAACACCACTCTCTTCTCCGCACACTCGATCGTTGCACGACAAGCGCCCAACCAATCCATGCCCAGGATTATGTCGTAATCTTTGATGTCTAGCACGACGGCATCCAAGGATAGATATCTTCCCCCGACGCAAATGTGGCCATCCCTACAAATAAAGTTCGCAGGCATATCGACTCCTGACGGAGTGCTAACGCTAATATTTATATCTAGTGATTGCATGGTTATTTTATTTTCTTTCGCAAAATCAGCAGATATAAAGCTATGCGTCGCACCCGAATTGAATAGGACTCGTGCAGGTATACTTTTGTAGAGTAATATACCTGTTACAACAGTATCGGACGCGTACGCCTCGTCCCGAGTTAAGGCATAAACTCGGCCTTGAGCTCCGTGGCGTTGGTTCTGATGGTTGACGGGCACCGCATTTGCGCCTTGCAGTATCGGCGCTTTATGCGGATTCGGAACGTTCCTCGGCGGGTTTTGTTGATTCGGCTTCCCCGCCTGACAATATTGACTGAAGTGGTCTAGCTCGCCACACTTGAAGCATGTTCTCAGTCTACAATCGGGTGCTCGGTGCCCACGCTTGCCGCATCTGTTGCAATTTACTGCGGCAAAGTGACCACGATTTTCAGACGTGTTTGGACGCTTTGGTACTCCCGATCCTCCAGCGTCATTAGGACGCTTGTTGAAGTTGTTGCGAACGACAGGCACGGCCCTTTGTGACATACGGCCGAAGATTCGCTCACTATCAAGTGCGGCTTCGTAGGATTCACGATAAGTTTGGTATCGTTGGTTCATGACGTCCCTACGCAGTTCTTCGTTGAGGCCTTGCTGAAAACGCTCGCACCATTCTTCTTTGTTGGGAAGGAAGGCGCCTGCAAATTTTGCAAGTTTCGAGAAGCTTGCATCATAATCTTCCACACTCATATTCCCTTGCCTCAACATCATGAACTCATCTGCCTTCTGCCGACAGATGGCGCGAGGAACGTACTGCTCAAGGAAGGCTGTCTTGAACATTTCCCAAGAAATCTTTTTGTTGGAATCGGTTTCACAGATCTCTTATTTCTTCGCCGCCCACCAATCATGTGCTCTAAGTTGTAACTGCAGCGCCGCACAGGCCACCCTCTGGGACCCTTCGATGCAGAGGAGATCGAACAAGTCCTCTATCTCTGCGAGCCATCCTACTATCACGTTGGGCTCTGCTCGGCCGTTGAACTTTGGCGGGTTCATTTTGCGAAACTCCTTCACTTTGAACATGGAAGGAGAGTTCATCATTTGCGGGGAGCCATCTTCCTCCTCGTCTTCCTCTTGATCACCTTGCTTTTCCTCGGGCTCTTCATCCGTCGTCTTGGTATTGCCCGCCATTCTGCTCACTATCTGAGTCAGGGCATTCATCTGTCTTTGTTGCGCCTCAAATTGAGCTTTGAATTGTGTCTGAAGCTGCTGCTGCTGCAGTTCCATCAACTGTAGCATCTTTTGCATAGTCGTCTCGCTAGGCTCGGTGCTTTTTGTGCTCGACGTACTATCTACAGTTTGGGTTGTTGGGCCGGCGATTTTCTTATCTCGCTTAGTCATTCCTACAAACAGTGTAAACCCGTTAGTATTTTTCAAAAATATCTACGAGCTTACCTGTATGGAACTTGTATTTCACGCAGCATGCCGACAAGCATTCAATCAAGCCATCGCAACGGACATTCCAACAATGAAACATATTTCGAAAATCCGAGGAAACATAACTGTGCTCTGATACCAATTTGTCACGCCCCGAGTCGGCAACGTTCGTCCCCGATGTTAATTTTTGCCGATTCGATCGTCCTCGCTAAGGCGTGATGCCGCACGAGCCTGGAGTTGCGCTCGTGCAAGACAAGATGACAAGTTCTCAAACGGTTATCTTTTGATTTTGATATTAATACGCCAAGTCGAAACTTCACAAATCACATCAGAATATAAGACGCAGTATAGGAAGATAGAAATGCTTTTCATTTATAGCTTGCAACGAAGTGCAAGTCATAATTTACATTGGATGCCGTTGCGGCTATATTGATTGAAAACAGAAAGAAAATACATTCGACAAGTTGCCTGAACTACGCTTGCCGTCCCATACATTCGCCCCTTTATACATAAGCCGTCGACTTGAATTGGCTTCAAAATACTTCAGTATAGGAAGAGCTTCAAAACGCCTCTCTGCACTTCAGCTTCGTTTTAGGTTGGAGCGCCCGCCGCACCTGGGGAAATTGGGGGAGGGGATTAGCACACTTGCTAAGTGGACGAGACGAACCAACTCGTCTAAACCGACTCTGATTGTTAGGATAGGCATGCTTTAGAGTTGTCTTTCTATTAGAACTAAATGAATTCAGTTCATATTCGATAGCCGTCTTTGATTATTAAAGCATACAACATAATATCGCAGTTTATCATATTTCTTACCACGGCCGTGCTCGTCCCTGCATGAAAACAGAGATAATATTTACACCTGCATAAGACAATAGGTGAGCATGCAACTATCTTATATGCGGTCATTGGTGCTACGCACCACTAGGAACTTAATCGAAGATGGCATGCGACGCAACCCGTTCAGCCTAGGTTGCAAGCCTTACTGAAGGTCCCGCATGCCTCGCGCCGAAGCACGATAAATTATTCCCCCTAGGACGAATCGGTTCCGATGCCCCGGATACCGTTTCGAGGAAAATGAACTTGTGCACAAGCTGTCCATGACCATGCCTATGTGCGAACAGTTTCATATATGCAAACAGTTTCGTATAGCGCGGATAGTATCGAACAGCATTATCATTTCTCGCAACTCATACAACGATTCATTTTCCCCAAAGCCGTACACCGATTTAGCGTCCCGTGGGCACCAAATTGTCCGAGGCATCATAATCCATGATCGACGTTTCATATTATTTTGCAGCACATGAAATAGTCTATCTTTTTACTAGAACCTTAAACTTTTCCAGTTATGTGAGAAACTTGTATTTTTTCGAGTAGATTACTCAAAATCGATACGTTTTTCCCGAGTTCTTGACTTAGTGGATTGGCATGCAATTAACTTGGCATCGTTCGATTTGAATGAATTCGAAGCAAGGAATAAGTTTGCGGGACAGAGTAGAAAAGAAGGCTCGAATCACCTACCGATTACTTTGCTTCGTGCCGATCGTCCAAGCGCTACGCAACGTCAATCTTTAGTTACGCGAGCTCCTGCAATGGCACCAACGCTTTGTTAGAATTCCTTCCTTTCCCCTTGCATCGAAATTGTAATTGCATCCATGAAAACGACGCGAAAGCACTTCATCAAGCCCAGCGGCAAAGCTCCAAGAAAACCATACAGCGGTCCGGTCCCGTCGAAGGGACTCTTATAGAGAGCTCACTCGCCGAGACGCAGCCCGCTGCATCTAGGACTTATTCAACAGAAGTCGTTCCATTAGTTGGATCGATTCTCGTAACTTCCGTCCAAATCGATGCCGCAAGGCGTTAACGTTTACCAAGCTTAGCGATCGAGTCAGATGGCCATCTAAGTTCCTGGCCGATCTGACTCGGCGCTAGCATATTATGAAGTTCCGTCGCCTATCGAAAGTGGGGCGCTACATTTTCTACCCAAGCTCGCGTCATTCAGATTTCTAAACATCGAGCACGATCACCTATTCGCATCAATGCATGCGTTGCACATATTCGATTTTATCTAAATCACCAACTCTAACCAATTCGTGCATTCGATCACGAGGTCATCTAGCTCGACAATACGTTGCGCCCCAATCTCACGCGAGTCCGATTATCCACGGTGGTTCGTGAATCACCATGCAACGCACCCGCGGAATAATCATTCTCATCGGGACGTAACTCTTGTTTGAGTTTAGACTAACTCATTTTCGATATGCGGATTGGACCTACACAATCCTCAAGTTCAATCCTTCAAGCACCCAAATTCATTCTCGAGTCACCTCCGCGTCAAACCACAAGTCGAAGCAATCAGATTGCCACGCCATCCAAGTTCAATCACTCCCGCTGTATGAATCACCATACCAGCGCTCACGCGGAGTGATCGCCCTAATTGGCGCGACGCATGTGCGAGGCTGGGGTTGCGCTCGCATAAGGCAAGAATGTCGAAGTTGTGGTTATCGACGAAGAAAATCCAACAATTTCATTTCCATCCAAGTCAAGATTTCAATTTGATAGTCCGACCGTCATTCATTCAACTAGAAAATCCTCGAGCCAAGTTTATCTTTTCCTTGACACGTTTCAATATCCCGAGTATAGCATCCATCGAAACAATGACATTTGCACGATCGTCATTCGCTGAGTCAGAGTACCCCCGAGTTATCGCATATCGGTCTTTGATACGCCTCAATACCATTGACGATATGCGTAACCTGACGATCTTCCTTTGCAACCAATTTCGAGTCGTGCGTTGATGCTATTGTCCGAGTTGGATATTCCACAATTTTCTCGATATTCAAGATCAAGTTCGATCGCTATTCCTCAAGCTCGTTTCAAGATCGCTTTTTAAAACTCAAGTCACGTTTCATTTGCATCAATCCGATATCGTACGCACGATCCTCTAAGTTTCCTCGATCAAGACCATTCATTTTCATTCATCGTTCCGAATAATTTCGATATCGTTTTCTAACTCGCGTTGCCTATTCGCAAGTTGTCCGAACGATATCTTGTTCGGAACATTCGAAGTCACGACCAACTAAGCGTGACGCGATCTAAGGCTTTGCGCGATCGCATCGCCTCGCCGATATACTCGCCGTTACTCGTAATCCTCAATATTTGCTCGAATGATTTCCAAGAAAATCCATACACCACTCGGATTCGAGCCATCCGATCTAGCTTACAATCACGTTCGCGTCATGCGCTAAGACATCCTTCGGATTCGTTCGACGAATCCCTAGCGTAATCACTCGCGTCGTATCGACGCACTAAGTTGTTCGCGCTATTTCTTCAAAATCCAAGTCAAGATTTCATGTACGCCTAAGCGTTAGTTCGATAGCGTTCCTATCGATAGACACTCTAAGTGTATCTTCGTTCCCGACCGAGCGGTACTTATTATCGCTCGCGAATCATTTGCACCAAGGGTCGAGGTGCGCGATACGCAACGCAACTTAGCCAAAAGGCCGTGCGCATAGCTATCCCGTGCGGACTATATTCGAGTTTGCACGCTCAATTGCTTGGGTCAACGCATGACTAGTTAGGCACGCACGCGACATGTTAACTTAGCATGTGTTCTCTTATCCAGACAAGTTTGACACCGTTCGGCACAAAGGCCTACCGATGCGTTTGGTTGAACGCTTGTACGAGATTCTGAAAATATTTAGACTTATTGTATGGACATGCCGAGGGTCATTCGAGAGAGAGCGCGCACTTATTTTTCCAACGACGAGCTTTCAAAACTGAAAATTCGATTTGAAGTCCAAGGACCTAAAGCCGTGCTCTGATACCATTATGTCACGCCCCGCTCCCGTAGGAGCGATCGTCCTCGCTAAGGCGTGATGCCGCACGAGCCTAGATTGCGCTCGTGCAAGGCAATTCCATAACGGCCGATTACATCGGCAGCGACGGGGTCGTCGCACAGAAGTCCCAAGCAGAAACATTGAATACATTGCAGCGGAATTTAAAGAAGAACACATGAACACAAGTCATTCAAAAGAAGCTCTTTATTGATATTGAATACAAGATTACATTTGTGGGCGCATGGCCAAATTACAAGTCTCTCGTGCTCACTTTTCTCTCATTTACAAGTCACTCTGCTCTCTCTCATCTCTCGATACAATACTTGAATCCAGCGGAAGCTTCGGAAGGCGATGTCCATACATTATGTCCTGTATAAGTCTTTAGATCACGCGGCCGCACGCTTCGACTCGCCAAGGAACTCCGTGCCTCGACGCATCCAAGCGAGCTCTCCGCCACGAGCTTCTACCTGTGCCTGCACATGAAACACTGTGTGGGTGTCAGTACCACTGTACTGGTGGAGTGAGCTTCTCGCCCACCCATACATAACCGACACGTTTCATTTACTTTGTGCAGCTTAAACCCTTTCAATTGTCTTTCTAGTCTTGCCTTAGGATGCATTTTAAACAAGACGTCTCGGTCTATACTTAGCGATGCAACGACAAGGTCGTGCAACGACGAGGTCGTGCTATAATGCCAACGTGTGTTTCGATCGAGGCAGTGCCTCATCGCTTAGGTACTTGACCAAACTTGAACTCGGGACGGCAGGGTCGTGCCACATTCTATTCGCAACTTAGACATATTCGAGACAGTGCTTCGCCGAGGAGCAACTTATGCGCACTCGACCGTGCCAAGACTTTTACTTAAACTCAAGTCCACCTTTACCAATTCTCATGCTAGCGACGCCAAGGGGGAACGACTCGTGTAGGTCGTGCCTCTAGACCTTGCTTAGACTTGTCCGTGCTTCAAGATGAGGCCGTGCCTCGCAAGTTATCAAGACTTATCGTGCTACCGCCTTGCGGCCTTCCTGTTAGACCCATTTGCTAACTTAGACAAGACTTGTGGACCATAGTAACACTTTCATGAATACCCCGACGCCATCTATCGTGCTAAGCACGGTACCTATGGTACAGCCCAATCTTAGGCCCAGACATTGTGTTCCCGACTAGACAAACAATCAAGCTTCTAGACTCAATCCAAAGGCATACACGCGGTGTGCCGCTATTGCCGACACATCTACATGAGTGGTCACTAGCAATTTCAAGCTATCTTGGACTGGCTCGACGGGGGTATCGGTCCGCCCTTCTAAGGGTAGCTAGCCCCGGAAGCGCCGATACTCCCATGCGGTTATCCGACATATAGCTTGAGCCACACTCGCTTCCCCCGGGCCGAATGATCCCGGCGCCCCGGTAATCATTCGAGAAGACTACACCTTGTCGACAAGTTGTCCATGACCATGCAAGTCTAAACTCGATCTACCAGTCTTTCCTTAACATAAACATGCTTTTCCTTCTTTCCATCAAGACTTACGAGACTCCCAAGCCGGAGGACCGATCTCGTGTGCGGGATATATCAAGACTTAGCGAGACTCCCAAGTTGCGGGACCGATCTCGTGTGCGGGACATATCAAGACATGGCGAGACTCCCAAGTTGCGGGACCGATCTCGACGACAATAAGTCGCGTGGACTTCCGTTGTTCGTGGCAAGCTTTTCACTAAACCGACCGTAACTCGTGCCTTAGACAGGCCTGGTTCTCTAGGCGACGCTAACATTCAAGTCATACACTTTGCACGACGAGCCTTATTCTCAAGGGGCTACGCGACTTGACAACCGCAGCTAGAGCGGGACAGTGCTAGAAATGGCTTCGATAGCCCAGCACAACTCTTGTCTAACTTATTCGGGTCGCGATTCGATGAGCAAGGGCTACGCCGAGCTTCGCATCGAGGGAACATGCTAGGCACGGGGTCGACTTGAACAACCAACTGCTGGGTGCCTAGACTTAAACCAACGAGCCGTGTAAGACGACTTAACTTGCGGGACGTGCGAAGGCCATGCCAGGCCTTGCGGGACAGGACCGTGCATGCTTTATTAAGCATTCATGCGGGCGACGCCTATGACTTAGGCTTATTCAAGTGTTGGGACGTAATGACGGGACCGTGCATGCTTTACCAAGCATTCATGCAGGCGACGCCTATGACTTAGGCTATTTCAAGTGTCGGGGCAACTTAGCAACTTAGGCCAACTTCCTTCTCCCAAGCCACGGGAACGAAGGATCGAGTGTCATTTGAAAGCACGCTGAGCCGACTTCTATGTTGACCGTGGGACCATTTTCCATGTTCTAGGACATTCCGACCCGACGGGATTATTCCCTTAGCTATGTTGGTGCGTAGCTTTTAGATTAGCCTACCAGTGCAAGTTGAAAACATGCGCATTATTAAGTGAAGGCTAAGATGAGGCAAGTTCACCGAAACTACCCCACCTGTGCGAGGAGTCGCCTCGGACGAGCGAGCCTTCGAGCAGCCGTTGCAAGGCTAAGTTCCAACGCCGTCGGCGTTTCGATTTCTCCGATTGACTTTGCGGGACGGGACACTACATTGAAGGATAAGGGGTTGGGGTTGGTCATGGCGGAGAAGAGGGAGGCGGCGAAGGAAGGGTCGGCGTCGGCGACGCGGTAGAGGAGGCTGCTTGCGACGAAAGGGTTGCGGAAGAGGCCGGCGACAACGGCGTGGGATAGGATGGAGCGGAGGCGGCGGAGGAAGGGCGGTGCAAGAGGAGCTGGAGGCGGGGTGCCGTTGGAACAATCGGTTGCTCCGCACCCAACATGGGACCTCCTCATCTCTTATAGAGAGAGGGGCAATTTAGTCATTTCATCATCGTTGAACCAAAGCACATGGGTCGGACCAAAAACTCAATGTGCTTTATATTATAGATAAGTATTCAAAATCTTACTAAATTTTTAAAGATTCCTCAAATCATCAAAAAATGGAGTTATGAGTCCCTCCAATTATCACAACTCATTCCAAAATAAAATATTCCATTAATATTAACAAAAAAATACTATTTTTTAACCATGTTATAACCGAAAGTTATAATAAAAGTAAGGATATTGTCACTAAACGAATCACACAAAAGGGAATAATCTATGCATAATCACTGTAGGTCCATGCATAGTTCAATCGCCGAATAGGCGATTAAACAAAAAGATTGCAGAAATATGCCGAAAGAATGAGCCTATTTTCTCAATACTTGCAAGCCTTCAAAGTGTAGGTGTTTCCAAGAAATGAAAGCATTTAAACTCAACATGGGACCTCTTTCTAATTTCTTATAGAGAGAGGGGCAATTTAGTCCTTTCATCATCGTTGAACCAAAGCACATGGGTCGGACCAAAAACCCACTGTGCTTTATATTAGATGGCATAAATTTGAGTTTTTTTTTTACTCATATTTCTTTCAATATTTGTTTCTATCACAGATAACAGGATGAAAAATAAATACAATCTAGCATGGGTAAACAAACAACTGCAACAGATACCTCTGTTTGCTGGTAGGAGAATCGTGACATAGCATCATCTTGATTTCCTAACCCTTCTTAATATAGGAAAAACAAATATTGAGAAGAGATGCCCTTCAACTATCACATGATTTCCTAATCTTCAATCATAACTTGTCCCAACTCACTCCATCATTGGTGATTCTACATATGACTCATGCAATGCATGTTGGTGCTTGATATTTATCGTGAAAAGTTTTCTCAGTTCAATGTTCATTAGGAGTTTAAGCTAGGATTCAACCTTCATCTGCTGTTAATGCACCTCCACGCCTCTTAATAAACAACAAAGGTATATCTTCCTGCGTGTTCTACATTATCTATAACACATCCGTGTATCCTGAACTCTTGGCAAGGTTAAGTTCATGTTTACAATTCATTTCGTAATTGAAAGAGAGAGAGAGAGAGAGAATCACAAAATACTCGAAACATTAGTTCTTGATTTCTTACAGGCAGCAAAACAAACTATCCTCTGTTTAGTATATTGTAACATTGTATATACATATGGGTAAATACATATTTGCGAATTAGTTTATGATAAATCTTTTCTTCTGAGATAGATATACACAACAAGTACTTAAACATTCCATTTCCAAAGTGTGTAGGGAGAGGCCATAGGGGTCTTCTGTAGCACAAACGTATGTGTGAATCAATAAACATAATGCTGTCATGCATAGGATTTTTAGTTCTTAGATAACACACTACCTTTGTATCACAAAGTGGAGACACATCTTAATTACAAGTCAGTTTCGGTTAGCTGATAACACTACTTTTCGGAACTACTTATATTTAAAAAAGGGACTTTCTTCGTGACTCTATATTATTACATAAACAAGGAGAAATTGTGGAATGCTAATTGATAATAATGGCCATTTGAGAATTGAACATACACCTCTGACACTAGTGATGATTAACAATCCAAGTTAGAAAGATTTTGATAATGGTGAACATTGTTAACACAAACAGGTAGATTTGTATTTTTGTTAATATTCTCAATTCGTCAACTTTTTACTATTTTTGTTAATCCAAGCCCTCAATACTAATTGTTGACACAAAGTCACAGTCAACCAAATATTGATAACATTGACTAAATAATATTTGTAATAGTTCAATACGACACACGACGTCTACATTAAGCTCAAGTCAGACGACAGCTCAGTCTCAGCTTCTCAGTTATATTTGAGTCTGTATTTTACACTTTTGTTGAGTCTAGACTGATGTAAACTGTGTCATGCTGAGCTCTTGAGACTTGACCTATAGCCTACCCAATAATCCTCAAACTCCACCATCCAGAAAAATACCCACTGGCCACTTAGAACCATTCTGTGCTCTGGAGACAGAGTTCGGGCCGAACTCTGCCTCCACACAGAGTTCGGGCCGAACTCTGTCCCCTAGAAATCAGCATCCCTAATTTTAGGGATTAGCTGGTTGCTAGTTGTCCAACGGCCAAATATTTGAAATTTTCTACCCGAATTCTGGCCGAATTCTGCCTACAAAAACACTATAAATAGGCCATGAATTTTCTCATTTCAAATCATCCAATCTTCTCTTCTCTTCTCTCTTATAGCTCAAATAAGCCATACCCTTCCCATCTACTAGCCACAAGCCTCCTAAGTCTCGAGTGCTCAGCATCTCTCAGTTAGGATTCTTGTGCAAGAGTTGAAGAAGTCGCTTGGACAATTCCAAGCAAATCGCCACTGCGATCCTCTGTAAGAAGTTGACGTGCTCTTCTGAAGAAAAGGCACGGGTTGTAAACTACTATTTCACAAATAGTGGATTTAATCCTGAGCTAGAGTTCTCAGGCATGGACTAGTCCTCCACGAGGGAAACCAGGTTAAAATCGCTGTGTTTGCGTATGCTTTCTTGCTCTTCATTTACTTTTCGCATTTTACTCTGATTATTTATAATTCGTGAAAGAGTTAATTTTTAATTGGTTATTTTCTATATAAACTCTATTCACCCCCCTCTAGAGTTGCCACCTGTTCTTCAATTGGTATCAGAGCTCTGTTCTCTTTACAAGGATTTACATCCTAGAGCTGATCCATGGCAACCACACAATCCTTGATTTCCAATCACGGTGAAGGACAGTCCACTCATAGGCCTCCCCTATTTGATGGAACTAACTACACGTATTGGAAAACAAGGATGAGTTTTTATCTCAAGTCTCTAGACTTCGACCTGTGGACAGTCGTCACTGACGGTTACAAAAAGCCCGCCAGGATAGTTGTCAACGGTGATCTCATTGAGAAATCACATGACAAATATTCTGACGAAGAGAAGAAACAGGCAAGTCTAGACGCGAGAGCTATTAATGCTTTATTCTGTGCTATAGACAGGAATGAGTTTAACAGGGTATCCACATGCACCACATCCCACGAAGTATGGAAGCTTCTAGAAGTGACGCATGAAGGAACCACCCAAGTCAAGGAATCAAAAATCAGTCGTCTTACGCAAGAATACGAGGCGTTCAAGATGAAGCCAAACGAGACGATCACACAGATGTTCACAAGATTCCTCGACATCATCAACCCCTTGTCTTCACTTGGAAAGCAATATTCAAATCATGAGAAGATTCGCAAGCTGCTTAGGGGGCTACCAAAAATTTGGAACCCTAAGGTGACAGCCATCATAGAAGGGAACGATCTCACAACCATGTCAATGGAGACCTTGATGGGTAAGCTCATGACTCACGAGCTTGACCTCAAGGACTTCGAAGAGCCTGCTCCGAAGACTAAGGAGATCGCTCTCAAAGCTCATCGACGAAGGGCTGAGCACGATGAGACCGAAGACGACAACTCGGATGACGAAGACTAAGCTCTCATGGTTCGCAACTTCAAGAAATTCCTTCGCTTCAATAGAAGAAAGAAGGAACCACAAGAAGACGATGAAGAAGAGCCAACCTGCTATGGTTGCAAGAAGACTGGACACGTCCGAAAAGACTGTCCATTCTTGAAGAAAAGCAACCGCTATGAAAAGCCATACAAGAAGACCTCATCAAAGAAATATGCCAACACAAGCATTTGGCATGAAAGTGAAGCGAGTGACTCCGAGGAAGAAAAGGACTCTCCTCAAGATAAAGCAAATGTGTGCCTAATGGCAACCTCCAACAAGGTATCTAACGAAACTCTAGACGACTTCTCTTTTGATGAACTTGGCGATGCCTTCACTGATTTACTCGATGATCACAAAAAGGTCATCGGTAAATACAAACATGCCAAGGACAAAATCAAAAGTCTTGAAGACGAAATACAAAGAATTTCTCTATTACTTGATAACATTAGAGACACGTCACCCACTGATATCATTGATGAAGTATCCAAGCTTAAAATAAGCTTACATGATGCTGAAGCACGTATTGAGCAACAAACTCAAGAAATTACTACACTCAACACGTTGCTTTCTGAAGAAAAGAGTAGACACAAGATTTCCATGACTAAGATATATGGCTTAAATATTAAGGTTGATGAACTGCAAGCTGTTTCTAAGAGATTAGAAACCAAATTGGGAAAACAGGTTGCTCAACCTCAAACCCAATCACATGGGCACAACACCACTCAAGCTAGTCAACCACGTCATCCTCATGCAGCACGTAACCATGCTTTTATATACACTAACTTTCATAAAACACAAAAACCACGTGCACGTAAGAATACTTCTCATACTCATCATGCTGCACAAAGACACAACCAACATCACTCTACATATAGAAATCATCACAATGCAATGCCATATAGACAAGATCATCATGTCATGCCATATAGACAAGATCACCATATCATGCCATATCACCATGCCATGCCACATAGACAATATCACCATGCCATGTCACATAGACAACATCACCATGATCACCATGCAAACTCTACACATCATGTCCATCCACATCATGCTGCCTATAGATATTATTCTCATGTTCCTAGTGTAAATAAAAATGCTATATGTACTTACTGTGGATCACATGGACACATTTTACCACAATATAGAGTTAGAAGACTAGTAGACAAAAAGATATATGTATAGTTTCCGAAAACTAACTTTTCAGGACCCTCAAGAACTTGGGTACCAAAGGTCACATCTACTCTTGATGTAGGTGGACCTTCCCTCCTCAACTAAGAGTAAGTGGATTCTCGATAGTGGATGCTCGCGGCATATGACAGGAGACGCAAATCTTTTCGCATCACTATCGATGAAGAAAGAAGGATATGTATCCTTCGGCAACAACCTCAAAGGTTATATTATAGGTAATGGTAATATTGGTTATCCTCCCTCTCCCGTAATAAAGGATGTCTGCCTAGTGACCGAGTTAAAGCATAACCTGCTCAGCATTAGTCATCTTGCTGACCATGGATATGACATTAACTTTGGACAAAACAAATGCCTTATTTATGATAGGTCAACGGGAGACATCGCTTTTAAAGGGGTAAGAGAGGATAATATTTATACTTTCTATTTGTCTGGAAATACTAACAATGCAGGTAGATGTTTATATGCTCATAAAGATGAACGGCTACTATGGCACCAGCGTCTTGGTCATGCCAATATGGATAATATATCCAGGCTATCAACCAAGAAGCTAGTTAGAGGCTTGTCCGACATCACATTCAAAAAGGACACCGTATGTGCCGAATGTGAGTTGAACAAGGCAACCAAGTCATCTTTTCATTCCATAAACTCTGTAAGCACTTCTAGACCCTTGCAATTACTCCATATGGATTTATTTGGGCCTAGTAGAGTAGCCAGTCTTGGCGGAAAACTCTATGCCTTTGTTATTGTTGATGATTTTCAAGATTTACTTGGATTTTCTTTCTTGCAAATAAAAGTGATGCTATTTCAGTTTTTAAGATTTTTGTCAAGAAAATTCAAAACAAAAAAGGCTACATGATCACTCGTATCCGAAGTGATCATGGAGGCGAATTCGAAAATTCTGATTTTGAAAAGTTTTGTAATTCTAATGGTTTTGATCATGAATTTTCTTGTCCAAGAACTCCTCAACAAAATGGTGTTGTGGAGCTGAAGAATAGGACTCTTGGCGATATGGCTAGAGTCATGTTGAATAAATTTTCACTTCCGAAATATTTCTGGGCAGAAGCTGTCAGTACAGCATGCCACATTTTGAATAGGGTGCTTATTGGTCCCATTACGAAGAAAACATCCTATGAGCTTTGGTTTGGGAGAACCCCCAATGTTTCTTATTTTAAAGTTTTTGGATGTAGATGTTTTATCCTTAACACCAAAGACAACTTAGGCAAATTTGATGCCAAAGCTGACGATGGTATTTTTCTTGGTTATGCCGCCAAGAGTAAGGGATATAGAGTCTTTAATAAATGCTCACTAATTGTGGAAGAGTCAACAAATGTGACTTTTGATGAAGATAACAATGCAGCAAGTACTCTTGATGATGACGTTGAGCCATCAACTTCTACTCCAATGAATACCTCAACCGAAACTAATTCTCTGGAGGGCTTGCCTAAGAAATTTTCTTTCAAGCCTTCTCATCCAGAAAATTTAGTGATAGGTGAAGTTTCACGTGGAGTAACTACCAGATCATCACTAAGAGACTCTATTGCTAGCACTGCCTTTATTTCACAAGTTGAGCCGAAAAACATTTCTGAAGCTTTTAATGATGAATTTTGGATTTCTGCTATGCAAGATGAACTCAACCAATTCGAGAGGAGTCAAGTGTGGGAACTAGTTCCTAGACCGACTAATCACTCGATAATTGGTACTAAATGGATTTTTAGAAACAAAGTAAATGAAGATGGTTCAGTCACACGCAACAAAGCTCGTCTAGTAGCTCAAGGATACAACCAAGAGGAAGGTATCGACTACGATGAGACGTATGCTCCTGTTGCTAGACTAGAATCCATTCGGATGCTTTGTGCATTTGCAAATTATCAAAATTTCAAATTATTTCAAATGGATGTGAAAAGTGCTTTCTTGAATGGTTTTATTAAGGAGGAAGTTTATGTAAAACAACCCTCTGGCTTTGAAAATCACAAATTTTCCGACCACGTGTTCAAGCTAAAGAAAGCGCTATATGGCCTTAAACAAGCCCCCAGAGCTTGGTATGAAAGGCTAAGCAGTTTCTTGCTTGAGAAAGGTTTCTCAAAAGGGAAAATTGACACTACACTTTTTATAAAATCTTTTAAAGACACTATTCTATTAATTCAAATTTATGTTGATGATATCATTTTTGGGTCTACTGATGAAACCCTCTGTCAAGAATTTGCCAAGTGTATGCAGACAGAATTTGAGATGAGCATGATGGGAGAACTCAACTACTTTCTTGGTCTGCAAGTGAAACAAATGGCTAATGGAACTTTTATCTGTCAGTCGAAGTATACAAAGGACATGCTGAAAAAGTTCGATCTTGACAACGTCAAACCAATCAGCACTCCAATGGCTACTTCAACCAAACTCGAACCAGATGAGAGCGGCAAACCCGTTAATCAACGTAAGTATCGAGGTATGATAGGCAGCTTACTTTATTTAACTGCTAGTCGTCCCGATATCATGTTTAGTGTTTGCCTATGTGCTAGATATCAAGCAAATCCTAAGGAATCACACTTAACCGCTGTTAAGCGTATCTTTCGATACCTTAAGGGTACGGTTACAGTGGGCCTATGGTATCCCAAGTCAACATCATTTGACCTCATTGGTTACTCTGATGCTGATTTCGCTGGATGCAAGGTCGACCGTAAAAGTACAAGCGGCACGTGTCATTTATTAGGAAAGGCTTTAGTCTCTTGGTTTAGCAAGAAACAGAATTCTGTTGCACTATCCACAACAGAAGCTGAATACATCGCAGCTGGGCGTTGTTGTGCACAAATTCTGTGGATGAAGCAAACCCTTGAAGACTACAATCTATCTTTCATGCACATTCCTATTTTCTGTGACAATACCAGTGCTATTAACTTGACTAAGAACCCTATCTGTCACTCACGCACAAAACACATTGAAATTAGACACCACTTTTTGCGTGATCATCAGCAAAATGGTACGATTAACTTAGAGTTTATTGACACTGATCATCAGCTAGCAGACTTCTTTACTAAGCCATTATCCGAAGAGCGCTTCAATTTCCTTTGTCGTGAACTTGGAATTTTAGATGAAGCTGTCATAAATTAAAACTCACCTGCGTAAATATCGATTATATTATGATTCTCTTACGATGAACTTGCTATGGGTACAAGCCGAAAGGGCCCTTCTGACAACAAGGCGTAAAAGCCTAAGCGACACGGTGCACTAGTCCACAGGACTACCGCTAGCTGGAATCCGGCCCCTGCAGCTAACCCATGGCAACTTCAAACTATTGAATTATGATATATTTCCTTATTTATTATATGGTTCGTTTTGATTTCTTACTGCTGATTCACTATTTTTTCAATTTCATTCTGCTATTATTCTATTTTGATTGAATCTTTCAAGCTATTGTTTTTATCTAACTTGATTTTCCATACTTAATTTTCTTTTCTAGCCTGTTTTCAGTTCTGGAACAAGGACCCAGAACTCGGGCCGAACTCTGTCCCCAACAGAGTTCGGGCCGAATTCGGTTCCCCTATTCTAGAATCGGGGACAGCTTCAGCCGTTTGATCAAATGTGATCCTACGGTCCAGATTTACTCCGACCAAAGAAAACCCTCCTCTTATATTCGGGTTTTCATCTCTCTCCTTCATTCTTACCATCTTCTTCACCTCTCCAAACATATTTTCACAAACCCTAACCCTAGTTTTCTCTCCAAAGTGCTCTATTGCTCATCAAAATCAAGGAGAAGGGCTATTTTCTCATTCTCTTTCACTGTTCATTGTTGATTTGAGGTATAACTCCTTCTCCCTCTCTATTTCAAGTACTCTATTTTTTGTGCAATGGCTCCTCGCTTGTTTAACCGTGGGAAGAGAATTCGGATCGAGGGAGCGTCCTCGTCGAATGCTCATCCTCCCGTTAAGCAACCCGTTGAACAACATCAACCACCTCATCCAGTGTTCAACCCTTCTCGTCCACGTGATCCAAACACCTACGATGACCGACTTTTTATATCACTAGACACGTCCAATGCATGGTTTAGTAATTTTCGGACACGTCTGGTGTTTGCGGGACACCCTATTGACTTCTCTATTTTCTCTCATTATGATGCACTCTTTCATGACCTGTGCCTTGACGAACTTGTTACTTCTACTTCGGTCATATATCGTAGTGTCATACAAATGTTTTACTGTAACTTGACTTTTGATGATACTCACATCTATTCACGTATTGCGGGTATCGATATCTCATTTGATTATTTTGACTTAGCCGAATTTCTTGATCTTCAAGAGCCCAATTCTTGGGAAAAGCTTGTTGATGCTCGGTCGTTCCGTTTTCCCGACGGGATTTCCCTTGAAAGCTTCAAGGACGACTTATGTACTCCGTACACACGTCCTCGCAAGCTTCTGGCTAAATATCTAAATCCTTACTTCTATGACCTTCATCGGATTGTTTTCAATACCATTCTACCCAAGGCGGGTTCTACCGATGAAGTCATATATTTTGAGATCTCCGCTTTATATCATCTCTACTTTGGTGTTTCTTTCAATCTTCCACGTACCATGATGGACTGGATGATTAACTGTAGGAAGAAATCACGAGCCTTGGTTTTTGTCTTATATCTTCCTATGATCTTTCGAGCATTCCATATACCTCTCGCGGATTGTCCTTTCTTGCCTGCTCCTGCTTTCCTTTCCAAGGCACGACGTCTTCAGGCAGTCGTCGCCTCTCCTGAGACTTCTGAGCATTCTGATGATGAGGAGCCCGACGCCCCTCCACTTGGACAGGATGCGCCACCTCCTCCTGCTACTCTTGACTCCATCCAGACCATGCTCAGAGATCGTTTCGCATTGGAGGACGATCACTGGACTCAGATGGACTACCGGACTACCCTGCAGATGAGTGCCCTCAGCAACTCGCTGCACGATATTCGGTATTCTATGTCCCGTCACCCTTCCATGCCCATTTCCATGGAGCGGGATCCTGGTCGAGCTGGATATCGCATTGACAACCCCTGGGTCATGCGCTACCTGGATCCGGATGCTGCTATTGTGGACCCCAGCCGTTCATTCACTGATCATTCAGATTCCGCTGGGCCTTCTCGTGCTCCATGATGGAGATGGCGTTTACTATCTACTGCTGCTGCTGATGATTCTAGTTTCTGTTTTCTGATTTCCAGTTATTTAGTTTTATTTGGATTTATGTACTTGGGTTGTACTAAAACTCTGGTAGTTTGATGACTCTAGTTTTGTGTGATGACATTTTATGCTTATCATAGTTTATTATTCTATGCTAGTTGCTCGTTTTGATCATTCATATACAATTTTTTCTCTATTTGGTGTGGTTGCATCATTATTATTCATATGAAGTTTATATTGCTAATGCCAAAAGGGGAAGAAATATGTATATTCTTGTCATACTACTTTTAGTACATATGTGCTATTTGGTGCTTTTGGGAGATATTATTTATCAGGCCAACAGGTTCAATGCATTATTTATGGGGGAGCTATTGGTTCTAGCTCGGCACCGTTCACCGGTTATGGGGGAGCTATTATTTCTGCTTGGCATTGATTATGGGGGAGCTATGTTTTTGTGATCAATTGTGTCCAGGTATGAATATTGAATATACATATATTATTTTGTCAATTATCAATATGGGGGAGATTGTTGACACAAAGTCACAGTCAACCAAATATTGATAACATTGACTAAATAATATTTGTAATAGTTCAATACGACACACGACGTCTACATTAAGCTCAAGTCAGACGACAGCTCAGGCTCAGCTTCTCAGTTATATTTGAGTCTGTATTTTACACTTTTGTTGAGTCTAGACTGATGTAAACTGTGTCATGCTGAGCTCTTGAGACTTGACCTATAGCCTACCCAATAATCCTCAAACTCCACCATCCAGAAAAATACCCACTGGCCACTTAGAACCATTCTGTGCTCTGGAGACAGAGTTCGGGCCGAACTCTGCCTCCACACAGAGTTCGGGCCGAACTCTGTCCCCTAGAAATCAGCATCCCTAATTTTAGGGATTAGCTGGTTGCTAGTTGTCCAACGGCCAAATATTTGAAATTTCCTACCCGAATTCTGGCCGAATTCTGCCTACAAAAATACTATAAATAGGCCATGAATTTTCTCATTTCAAATCATCCAATCTTCTCTTCTCTTCTCTCTTATAGCTCAAATAAGCCATACCCTTCCCATCTACTAGCCACAAGCCTCCTAAGTCTCGAGTGCTCAGCATCTCTAAGTTAGGATTCTTGTGCAAGAGTTGAAGAAGTCGCTTGGACAATTCCAAGCAAATCGCCACTGCGATCCTCTGTAAGAAGTTGACGTGCTCTTCTGAAGAAAAGGCACGGGTTGTAAACTACTATTTCACAAATAGTGGATTTAATCCTGAGCTAGAGTTCTCAGGCCTGGACTAGTCCTCCACGAGGGAAACCAGGTTAAAATCGCTGTGTTTGCGTATGCTTTCTTGCTCTTCATTTACTTTCCGCATTTTACTCTGATTATTTATAATTCGTGAAAGAGTTAATTTTTAATTGGTTATTTTCTATATAAACTCTATTCACCCCCCTCTAGAGTTGCCACCTGTTCTTCACTAATTATTACAAACCACAAACATGACTAAACTATTAGAAAATAAAGTAGGAAAACTATCCCAAACATTTCAATTCCTCCTCCTTGCAATACTCTTGATTACTAACACTTGCTCCATGAGTAATTGTCCATTATCAAACTATTCTGCGAGTTGACATAGAACTTGGATTTTATATTCTTCAGTAATTGTGTCAGCGTGGATGACTTTGCTTTTGGACAGGAATAAACAAGAATAGAAATAAATCACTCCAAAAGGAAAAAAAAAAAACCCAAGATATAACACACTTGAGTTTAACAGTCTCATACAAAGTCAGTATGCCTGTAAATTAGAGGCAGTAAGTCATGGAGGAAAAACCAATCAATATCACATTCTAAGTATTATGGGTATTCAACTACAACAGGTTACATAGATATATGATTTTTTTTTATCCACGATCAACAACTAGCTGCTGACATTAGTCAGAAGTCACCATAGGTACCAATAATTTTGATTAAAACCATATGTTAATTCACAGGCCAATAATTTTGATTCAAAACCATCTGATACTTAATAGATAAATAACCTTGATTCAAAACAGAAAATCCAACACCTACAATGAGCACTGGAAATGCATAATCACATTTGTATAATTCACTATGTGCATCATAATCAAAGCAAAGTTTTTTTTTTTTTTTTTCAATTCCAAAATAGTTCCTATTACCCATTTCTTAAAGTAAATGTCTTTTCTCACTTTCTCTCTCCCCAATCTCAAGCATAATCAACCATTACTCTCACCAACACCTAAAAATCAATTAGTACCAACAATATATCAAAAGTAACAACCCACAATTCTAGGGTGAATCAAAACACAGATTAAATTCCAGCTATCCATGTTAGAATCCAGATAGTACATATATAATTTAACACGACTGACCAAAATCATACTAGTACCCTAAAGTTTACACTAGAAAAATATATGATCACCTCTCTGTAGTCCGCAATAATGAACACAACACTCAAAGATTAGTCCTTTTCCTATACCAATTTCATAGTTATTTAAGATGACTGAGCAAAACTATACCTGGCCCCTAAGTTTTGCGCTAGCAACAGATAAGCAAGAACATTACAAGTAGTCCAAAATACAAACAAACAGCTCAAATATTACTCCTTTCCTATTAGAATTCATCAACTAAAGATATAACTGAACTTAGCATCATTGATCACAATTAAACATGGCATTCACTGCACTCTTTCGGACTTCCGATTCGAACTACATTGGCTGGTCGGGGAAGCCATGGAACCTGTCGGATGTGACATGGGTGACAGGCTGGATATCGGTGGGTGCAAGCGATCTCCATGAGATCCTCTTCCCCACCTTCCCTCCTACACCCAGCCAGAGACTTCCTTATCACAGCCACCAGCAATGCCAACACAGAAACTTCCTCCTCAAATTCAAATCTTTGAATCAAAGTTCTGACTTAAAATCTTTGACATGCGCACTAGTTTGCACGGTTGCACCTAAACACATTTCGTCATTATTTGCCCAATAGTGCTTAATGAAGCATCTACCCATACAGCATCAGGAGACATAAGGCAACTTCTGCCTCTTCCTTTTTAACAAACTGCACAAAATCTTTTCCATTGTTTGGAGGAACATAACTTCCGTATCAATTTCAATATTCACTACAAGTAAAATACATTTTTATGACAACTAAAAAATGTTATAAATAATTTTTTATAACGCCTTTTTAGTTGCATCTAAGTGTTATAAATACAAATGTTATAATTGTTTAAAAAAATGTTATAAATATGATACACATATATAATACATTTTTCCAAAGCGTTGCAAACAAACACATTCAAACTCATTTATTATAACACTTTGACAACCAAAATGTTATAAAAAGCACATAATTTTTTTTTACAAATGTCATTTTCAAGCACGGAAGATTCGTCCATTATTATAAATATGCTCAATTTTCAAGTGTTATATATAAATTCTCAATTTTCAAGGAGGAAAGAATCTTTCATTCAGAATGTGCCTATGCCAAAACAATTAGCATGTTTGAAATTAATGTTTCTTCTTCAAGAAAATCTATTTACACCAGTGTAATTACAAGTAAGTTGGCATAATATACATTTACTTAGCTTTGCTTAATATTAATATACAATTTCAACTTATATTGCAAACAAGAAAGGGTAAATGACAAAAAAATCTTTCCTAGATTGGCTATTTTCGCGAAAAAAGATCCCATGCTCTTAAATTTTCTACTATTTACTTTTTGTTGCAAAAAAACCCCCAAATGACAATTTTACCCCTCCCCCCCTCCTTCCTCGGCCGTTGGTGGAGGGGCTGGGTGTCCGGCGATGCCACGGGGAGGGCTGCGTGGGGCCGGGGCGAGGGCGAGGGCGAGGGCGAGGGAGGACCGCGGGGGGCCAGCGAGTGCGGGGGAGGGCCGTGCGGGGCCGGCGAGGTTGAGGGGAGGCTCGCGGGGGACGGGCGGGGCTGGATAGGGATGGCAATATCCCCCCGAACCCGACGGGGACTCGATTTTTTTACCCGATGGGGACGGGTTTGGAGATTTAAAAACGGGAATGGGGACGGGAATGGAAATTAAAAAAAATCTCCGATCGGATTCGGGGACGGGTATGGGTATAGTACTCCCCGCCCCGATAAATCGTCGACCCCGATTACTTATATCCATATCCATATGTGCAGCCCTTTGGAAATGGTATGTTCTCTTGATCTAACTAGTAATATATATATTTATTTTATGAAAACCATTATTAACATGCAATGTAGTTTTTTTGAATGAAAATAATTTTTTAAACTTATATAATGTACATGAAAATTTGTTAATCGAACGAGAGACGGAGATGAGAAAATTCGGCCCCGAAAGTGCTAACGGGGCGGGGACGGGGAATGCATTGTTTAACGGGGATGGGGATGGGGGTAAAAAATAAAACCCGACGAGGAATGGGGACGGGGATGGGGATTCAAACACTACTCGGAGATGGGGATGGGGGATATGGTCCCCGACCCCTACCCGCCCCATTGCCATCCCTAGGGCTGGGGGCTCGCCGGCGGGGGGAGGGCCGGCGGGGGGAGGGCAGGGGAGTCGGGCGAGAGGAGGGCAGGGGTGGCAGGGCCGGCGGGAGTAGGGCAGGGGTGGTCGTGCGGGGCTGGGGGCTCGCCGTTGGGGGGAGGGCCGGCGGGGGGAGGGCAGGGGAGGTCGGGCGGGAGGAGGGCAGGGGGACGGGGCCGGCGGGGGGAGGACAGGAGGGGTCGGGCGGGGCTGGGGGGTCGTCGCCGCCACCGTGGGGAAGAGGGGGGCAGGGGCATTTTCGGGATTAAATTTTTTAATTTTGACTGGAGGGGCCTTATTGAGCGGATTTGTAATCTAAGGAGGGGCGAATTGCTAAAAATGACTAGTAGGTCTTAATTTGCAAAAGTCGGATATCTAATGAGGGGGCTCGCCGGCGGGGGGAGGGCCGGCGGGGGGAGGGCAGGGGGGTCGGGCGGGGCTGGGGGGTCGCCGCCGCCACCGGGAGGAAGAGGGGGGCAGGAGCATTTTTGGGATTAATTTTTTTTTTAATTTTGACTGGAGGGGTCTTATTGAGCGGATTTGTAATCTAAGGAGGGACGAGTTGCTAAAAAGTCTTAATTTGTAAAAGTCGGATATCTAACGCGGGGTTTTTTGTCATTTACCCAACAAGAAAATGTTTTTCATTAGCAGAATTACTACCATGATACATTTCCGAGTTTCAGCTTGATAATAACAATTGCCTCTTCTTTACATATAAACAACTGTAGTTAGAGAGCGAGAACCAAGTATCAGCAAACCTTCGGAAGCCACAACGCACTGTAGTGAGTAAATATTGTAGTTGGGCATAGACACAAGGTTACCAATTGGAAAACTAGGTCATCAAAAACCCCTCTAAACCAATACACCTTTTGCACAAGATTGTAGAACGGGTAGTAAGAAGATCTAATGGTTTTAGAAAGTGCGTCTAAAGTCTCTTGATGTTGAACCCCTATGAGTCTGCCCTAAACTTCAAACCAGTTATTATGAAAATATAAGAATATGATTTTAAATAAATAAAACTATACATTGCAGGACGTACCATAGCCTGGATTCCAGCATAGCTACATGGGTAAAACTCAAATTCAGTAGGATGACATATCTGAGTCAACCACTGTACCTGCAATATTGAACTTTTTTCAGGTTATATTGGAAACATTCTAAAGAAACTCCATAATTCAAGTGTAATCAGCAAGAAAGACCACTGTACCTGCCCTTTTACCCTCCTTTATTTAGACTTTTTCTAAGGGCACCACACAAATTACTAGGGGCTATCCAAAAAATGTTCAAAAATATTACAAGTTTGCCATCAATTTTTTTTTACTTGGGGCCAGCCCAAAGAATGGTATAAATACCAACTTCATTTCATTTCCTCTCTTCCTCTTCCTCTTCCTCTTCCTCTTCCTCTACTCTTTCTCCCTCTACTCTTTTCTTCTCCTCCTCCACATTTCTAGGTCATAAAATTCTAAACCCTAGCCCAAATTTTTTCCCTAATTTTTCTAGAATAGCACCTTGACATCAGTGGGCTGGAAGTAAATGAAGAGAAAATAGCCAATCACAATCCCAACAAAGATTTCAACTCCGAATCCAAACGAAAAAATCGGGTTGTGACACAGAGGACTGTCACCTGTCTGGCAGTCCCGATCATAGATTAGGACTGCCAGAGAGGTGGCAGTTCTTCACATATGTAGGACTGCCAGGGGCCTGACAGTCCTACATATTTTTTTGCGATTCTAAAATTTCGACAAAAAGTGCTAAAATGGAGGTCCAAACATCATTTTTTTGCGATTCTAAAATTTCGAAAGGTCGTCTAACAATGAAACTGTTAATCTCAGGCTCCTCGAAAATACGCTCATTTTGCGACAAACCGGGCCTCGTTTCGACCCCCAGTCAAAAGTTATGGCCCTCCAAAGTTTCAACTGACCATAAAATGCAGGAGAATGACTATTCTCCGTATAAATTAACACGGAGAATGGCATTCTCCGTGTTTCTAACACGGAGAATGGACATTCTCCGTCTTAATTTACACGGAGAATGGTCATTCCAGTGTTAAAACGCAGGAGAATGACCATTCTCCGCCTTAATTTACACGGAGAACGGCCATTCTCCGTGTAATTTAGAACGGAGAATGGTCATTCTCCGTGTAATTTTTACGGAGAATGGCCATTCTCCGTGTTAATTTACACGGAGAATGCCATTCTCCGTGTTAATTTACACGGAGAATGGTCATTCTCCTGCGTTTTAACACTGGAATGGCCATTCTCCGTGCTAAATTACACGGAAAATGGCCATTTTTTGTGCTAAATTAAGAGTTTTCAGTTGAGGAGCTCCTCACAGAGTTTGATAAGTAGGACTGCCACCCCCCTGGCAGTCCTACATTAAATTAGGACTGCCAGGGTGCTGGCAGTCCTAATTCAATGTAGGACTGCTAGGGGGTGGCAGTCCTGATACTGGATCAGATAGCCATTCTTCGTGCTAAATTACACGGAGAATGGCCATTCTCCGTGCTAAATTACACGGAGAATGGCCATTTTCCGTGCTAAATTAAGAGTTTTCAGTTGAGAAGCTCCTCACATAGTTTGATAAGTAGGACTGCCACCCCCCTGGCAGACCTATACTGAAGTAGGACTGCCAGGATGCTGGCAGTCCTAACTCAAACTTGCTGTTGCAGCAAGTTTCAGTCAGGACTGCCAGCACCCTGCAGTCCAACTTTAGTGTAGGACTGCCAAGTGGGTGACAGTCCTGATACTGATACTCTGTACATAAAAAATAACAATTCATCACAAGTACATAAACAACAATAATTCATCACAACTACATAAATATTCCACATCCAACTTTAAGATTCATCACAATAATTCATCACAATAATCCAACTACAATAATTCATCCCAATAATTCATCACAACTACAATAATTCATCACAACTACTTAAGTTTCAAAGATTCCACATCCAAATTAAGTTTCAAACAAGTACATAACCATTCCACATCCAACTTAAGTTTGAAACAAGAAAAATATCCAGATCCAACTATATATCATGCCGGGCCTTTGAACGAGACTCCCTATTATTCATGAAGGGGAAGTCGACCATGTCGTCGATGCGATCAAGCTTGTTGGTGACCGCGACACTAGTGTCACATTGGCAACCTCTCCGAGCTTCGGGCGCCGGTTCGAAAATTGTTATCGGACGCTCGAGAGGACGTCCCGCACGTTCCTTCTGCTTTGACGCGGTGGGTCGTATTCTTTTGTTAGCGGCCGGTGGGCTACATGACAACATACAGTTATTAAATAATAGAAACTGTAGTACCCCGTCCCTACATCGTGTCCCGTTGTTCGTCCACGGGGTGCGCGAGAAAGGAATACTGTCGCTATCGACTCGGTCGGGACCGATAGGTCGGGATCGATCGAATCGATCGAACGGGAACGGTTGAATTAAGATCCATTCCCCGTTATGGAATGGCTTCTTCGGAACCAAGTCCCATATTCAGTGGGCTGCGCCTCAAGGATTGACTCTGCGGCTGAGTCGGGAGAGACCTCTCGTTGCTCTGCTTTTCACGCCGCTTGCGTTGGTTTTGGCTTTGTTTTCTGAATGCGTTTTCGTGAATATTTTCGATGGTTTTCATGGCTTACGTTTCGAACTTCGCATTCATATCAAATTTTCTTGAATAACACAATGTTCTAATCGGTTGCTTGTGCGATTTCAGGTGATCGCGTAGGCAACGTCTAGCACGGCCAACCAGTTTCTCGCCTCAAGTAAATACTAAGGTGAGTGGCTGACCCTTCTTCCCTCGACCCTCTTCTCTAATACATTATAAATACTAGACATGTGCTATGCTAGATGTAATGCAACGACATGAATGATATTCCGATGAACGGTCACACGACGTCCCACGAACACGAACTATACAAATGCTTGTCATAAAATATTATCGTGCTTGAAATTATCAAATCATATAGAACCGTGCTAAGAAAGGATGAATCGATTAAAATGAATGTCGCAACGATACTATAAGATGTGCTTTGAAATAACAAATTAACTCAGCACGGTCATGGACAACTTGTCGACAAGGGCGATTATTTCTTCGGACGGTATCTCGAGGCCAGGGATCGTTCCGGCCTAGGAAGAAACACGGATAGCTATGCCGGATGCATGCCACGGTAGGCAGTGGCTTCCAACGGGGCTCGCTACCCGCGCTGAAGGACCTCTGTCTACCAAGCTATATGTCCAGGATGGCTTGTCGTGCCAGTGACCTTCACGAACGTACTCTATTACGTTTTCTTATATTCGACATGACAGGGAAGAACATGGTAAGTTTATGCTACGACGGCACGCTCTGCCGGGGGTAAGATCTATCGTCATTATACGGTTGTGCCTTCAAATATAAGCTTGAATTGAGTAGGATGGTTAGAAACTTCACTAAAATATTTGTATGCACGCTCACTTGAATTTTTCAACAAATGAGAGCACGGGATTTGAATTGCCACGCACCAGCACAAAGTGTAAAGTGCTGACCCTCGCTCTCAACAGGTACTCGAAACCAGGATAGCGTGCCAAGGAACTAAAGGCGACGCTCCTTTCTTTTGAAGTCTTGCTAGCGCGAAGGCTAGCTCCACAACATTTTGAAGACTCCAACCCAACTGCATCATGAGTCACAAACTCTCGCCGATCCCAGGTCTTATGTCATGCCCCGACTCGCCGAATCGGTCGCCATCGCCTTGACTCGATATAAATCGATCCCCACGGGTCGGGATGTGATGCCGTACAAGTCTTTGATAAACTTGCACAAGGCAAGGATGTGCGCTTGGAAATTTCTTTTTGACTCGACGCGTTGAAATTAAACAGTGCAGAGAGTTGAAAACATAGCATAGGAAGAAACTTAGCTTTTCATTCATAAACTTACAAAATATGTGCAAGGTCATATTTACATTACATATGCCGTTGCGGCTACATCTTTGAAATACAAAAGAAAGCTATCGACAAGCTACGCCTTGAAATAATCCTCGGCGTTCCATACATTCATGCCCCTTTATACATTTGAACAAAAGCCTTCGGTCTGAATTAGGCATCAAAATACTTCAAAATATGAGAGCTTCATGCCACCTCCCGTTCTTCAGCTCCAGCTTAGTCTCGAGCTCCCGCAGCACGCTCGTTACCTGGGGAGTTGGGGGTTAGCACACTTGCTAGTGGATGGGACGAACCCACTCGTCTAAACCGACATTGCTTATTAAGGATTCAGGCATACGAAGTGATCTTTCTATTTAGAACTATATGAGTTGCAGTTCATATCGAAGGCACATTTTAAACGATAACAACATAACCCATTTAAAGGCATTCTTACCACGGCCGTGCTCCTTTCCTGCACAAAATGTACATAATACTTACCACCTGCACAAGACAATAGATGAGCATACAGTCTATCCTATATGCGGTCATTGGTGATATCGACACCAAGAAGGACGATTACGTAGCCTTGCGACGCGCCCTCCAGTCCAGGTAGCGAGCCTAACTGGAGGTCTCGCAATGCCTCACGCCGAAGCACGATTTCCATAATTTCCTCCTAGGCCGATTCGGTCCCAGGGCCCCGGGTACCGTCTCGAGGAAAGCTCACCTTGTGCACAAGTCGTCCTTGACCATGCGAATGTATGAACAGTTATATATGTATGAAGTAAATTGCATAGCGTAACCATTATCAAATCACATAATCATTCCTACTCGCGCAAGGGTCCTTTCCCCCGAAATCGTACGTTCTGATTTAGCATCCCGTAGGCACCAAATTCTCCGAGGCATGATGTACCGCCACCAAGATTTTCATAGTTGTGTTTTGCATGACATGAAATATAGTCTATCTCTTTCTTAGTGTGAACCTATCGATTCAGAGTTTACTTTTCTAGGTTGATATATTATCCCGAGCTCTTGATCTTAGTGGCAAGCATACATCCCGTTAGCATCATCGATTTGAACGTTGAACTTTAAGAATTTAGTTGGCGGGAAGGAGTAGAAAAGAAGGGGCCGAAGAACCACCCACCTAAGGAGATTGCGCCGAGAGTAGGAGAATGCTTCGCGACGGTCAAGCGTCAGTTACACGAACTCCTGCAATGGCACGAGCATCGAATTAGAACCCTTCCTTCAATCCTTCCTTCGAAATTCTCAAGGACGTATCAGAAATCGACGCGAAAGTACACTATCAAATCCACGCAACAATTCGTTCAGAAAGCCAAGAAAACCAATAAAACCAACGGCAGACGGGTTGCATCGCTCACTTTAGAGTTCCTTCGCCAAGACGCCGCCTACCGCATCTAGGACTTATTCCAACAGTAGTCGATCCATTAGTTGGAACGGTACTCATATCACTCGTCCAAATCGATTTTATTGATGCCATGGTTTTTGTATACAAACTCGTCGCCGAGTCAGACTAGCCATCTATGTTCCCGACTATGTCTGACTTGGCACGAGCCTATTACATAGTGCTTCGCCCCAACGGGAGCGGAGCACTACATCTTAGAGAGTCATTTTGATATTTGTAAAAAGGGATGTAAATGTATGGAATGACTATCTCATCGATGTCGGTTATAAGCCCGCGAGGCCTCTTTTGTAATCGAGTTTGTAACCAAATTTATTATCAATGAAAATGCAAGTTTCCTTTTCTAAATGAATGTGTTCAATTTCTCTGCGTACTCTTATATATGCTGTTGTTTCGGATAACCTTATGAACCGTCTTGTGCAAGCGCAACTTAGGCTTGTACGGCATCACGTCCGGGGGACGACTATCGATTCTACCGAATCGGGGCGTAACATAATGGTATCAGAGCACGGCTTTACGTCCTTGGCCTCCAGTGTCGAGTTTTTAGTCTCAAAATCGTTGGTCCCGTGTCGATGAGATATGTCGTTCCATACGAGTGAGCCCATAATAAGTTTTGTGACTAATGTATTTTGCCTTCAAAAATCCCAGAAGGCACGTCGGTGAACGTGGCGGCGAACGAAGAAAGTGCTTCGAGCGGCTCGAATAGCTCGAGACCCGGACCCTCAAACGATGCCATGGAGCGGATGTTGCGCATGCTGGAATCGCAACAACGACAAGCTGAGGAGAGTCAACACCAGAATGAGCAACATCGACGGCAGACGGAGGCACGTCAAACTCAGTTCGAGGCCCGATTTGAAGCACAATTCAAGTTGCAGCAGAAGCAGCTTGATACTCTCCAGCAGATCGTTCAGACGGTGGTGGCCAACAACAACAACTCCGTGATAACCCATGCCGTAACCGAGCCTGCGGCCAGACAAAGTGAAGTCAATCCGGAGGCACCCGAGCCTACACATGCAGCACCGAGAAGTTCCAACTTTGACGTATCGAAATTCACAAAGAGTTGCTATACTTCCTTCAACGGCACGAAAGATCCCTCCTTGGCGATCGACTGGTTGGAGGAACTGGAAGACAAGTTCGAGCTTCTGGGCGTCGAAGAGTCCAAGAAAGTCGCATGCGCTCAACTTTTACTCCGGTCGAACGCGCACGACTGGTGGGCCGTGCAAAAGCGAGCGATCAGACGCGACGACGAGACATCGGCAATTTTTTAGGCCACCTTCCGTGAGGCGTTCGAGATCGAGTACCTCCCCGAAGCCGTTCGACAAGAGAAGGAAAATGAATTCATGCAGCTATGGCAAGGGAATTTGACGGTGCGGCAGTATGCGGCGGAATTCAACAAGTTAGTCGAGTTTGCTGGAGAATTCCTGCCCTCCCTGGCGAGTCGTGCTCGACGGTTCGAAGTGGGTCTACGACCATCCATCTACGCCCATGTGTCTGTTTCGCAATACAAAACAATGGGGGAGTCTCTCAACCACGCCCTCCGCCTTGAACGCCAATATCCTCCAGGTGCTGCCGGTGCTGTGCATACCTACAATCACAAACGCCCTAGCCACGCGGGAGGAAACAACGTGGCCAAGCGTCCGAACAACGGGCCCCAGGGCGGACACCAGGCGCGGAACCAGGGACCTCATTGCACAAAATACAACCGGAACGGACATCTCGCCGTCGACTGTGAAGTTCAAAATGGCGGATGTTTCATTTGCGGAAAAAGGGGTCACTTTCATGGAGATTGCCCGAAGCGTAGAAGAAACAACTTAGGCGCGCCTCAGCATCCACAGCACCGTCCGAGGAATCAAGTTCCGGCGCCTCGAGCACCTCAATCCGCACCGCAAAATGGCCAAGACCGTCGCCCCAATGCCCAGGGCCGCGTCTACGCTATGACTCGAGATGAAGTGCTTGCGTCAGATACGGTCGTGACAGGTATACTTAGTTTCAATAATCTGCCTGCTCGTATACTATTTGATTCAGGTGCTTCGCATAGTTTTATATCGACGGACTTTGCCGCTGAGCACAAATTTTCGATAATATCATTAGATCTCGACCTTAGCGTAAGCACACCTTCGGGCACCCCAATACTCACTAATTTAGCTTATGCCGACGGGATTATCTGTATCGGCGGTCAAAAGATCGGTCTTGACGTGATAGTCCTAGACATGAAGGACTTCGATATTATTCTGGGAATGGATTGGCTCGGGCCGTGCAACGCAACCATAGACTACACCAAAAAGACGGTCACCTTTCGCATTCCAGGAGTGCCTGAATTCTGCTTCTCGTGTGGTGAGGTGTCGTCGGCCTGCATGCTGATTTCGGCGATTTCTGCTCGGAGGATGCTGCATTCTGGGTGCGAAGGCTATTTGGCGTCCGTCCGAGACATGCGACATGATGGTGCAAACACGGGTCAGACCGACGTTGTGGCAGAATTCCCCGATGTGTTCCCGGACGAGCTACCCGGCATGCCCTCCGATCGAGAAATCAAGTTAGCATCGATACATTTCCCGATACTCGACCGATTTCCAAGGCCCCGTACAGAATGGCTCCCGTCGAGCTGAAGGAACTCAAGGTCCAGTTACAGGAGTTACTCGATAAAGGGTTTATTCGGCCTAGTGTTTCACCGTGGGGAGCGCCCGTATTGTTCGTGAAGAAGAAGGATGGGTCCATGCGTCGATTACCGAGAGCTGAACAAGGCCACCATCCGGAACAAGTACCCATTGCCTCGTATAGACGACTTATTCGATCAACTACAAGGCACCTCGGTATTTTCGAAGATTGATCTCCGCTCGGGTTATCATCAACTCAAGATCAAGTCAGACGACGTGCAAAAGTCAGCCTTTCGCACTCGGTACGGCCACTACGAGTTCCTGGTGATGCCATTCGGCCTGACGAACGCCCCTGCCGCCTTCATGGATCTGATGAATCGGGTATTTTGACCCTTCCTTGATAAATTTATGGTAGTCTTTATTGACGATATTCTCGTCTACTCGAAAGACAGGGCGCGGCATGCAGAACATCTACGAGCCGTGCTCCAGACACTTCGAGAAAATGAGTTGTTTGCGAAGCAGAGTAAGTGCAAATTTTGGCTAAGCAGCGTATCCTTTCTTGGTCATATTATTTCGTCCGAAGGCATTGCAGTCGACCCGAAGAAAGTGGAAGCTGTTGCTGATTGGAAGCGGCATTCGTCTGCTAGTGAGATTCGAAGCTTTCTTGGTTTGGCGGGATACTATCGACGCTTCGTGAAAGACTTCGCGAAGATTGCATCGCCACTGACTCGCCTCACTCAAAAGGGAGTCGTGTATGAGTGGTAGGATGACTGTGAAGCTTCATTCCAGGAGCTAAAACAGCGACTAATTTTGGCACCTATACTCGCACTTCCGGATGGGCCAGAGGGTTTTCAGATATTCAGCGATGCTTCAGGCCAGGGCTTGGGATGTGTGCTCATGCAGCGAAATAAGGTGATATCCTTCGCCTCCAGACAGTTGAAGCCGTACGAGAAGAACTATCCTACGTACGACTTAGAGTTAGCGGCGATTGTGTTCACATTGAAATTGTGGCGCCACTATCTATATGGCGTGGCGTGCATGATCTATACCGACCACAAGAGCCTCAAGTATCTCTTCACCCAGAAGGAATTGAATTTGCGATAGAGGCGCTGGCTCGAACTGATCAAAGACTATGACTTGACGATCGACTACACGATCGACTACACTCCGGGCAAGGGAAATATGGTGGCGGACGCTCTGAGTCAAAAATATCTTGCCTCACTATCCATCAACCGCAGACTACTACAAGATCTAGAAGA
The DNA here is from genome assembly GCA_029216955.1 of Iris pallida. Lineage (NCBI taxonomy): Eukaryota > Viridiplantae > Streptophyta > Magnoliopsida > Asparagales > Iridaceae > Iris > Iris pallida. Next base: position 3,482,362 of record JANAVB010025198.1, read on the forward strand.
AATGGGCATCGATCTCCGGGTTCGATTCAGGGATATACGGTTGGCGCAACTGCAGTTAGAGCCGAGTTTGCTGGAAAAGATCATGACCGCTCAGAAGGATGATCCGTACCTGAAGAAAATGCGCGAGCGAATTTTGACAGGTAGTGCGACCAACTTTGCGGAAGATAAGACCGGCGTGCTGAGAATGAATGGCCGACTATGTGTTTTGGATGATTCAGAACTACGAAAGGAGATAATGTCGGAGGCGCATTATGCGAAATATACCTTGCATCCAGGCAGTACCAAGATGTATAAGGACCTTCGCACGACCTTCTGGTGGCACGGGATGAAGAGAGACGTAGCGCTCTTCGTGTCGCAATGTATGGCCTGTCAGCAGGTGAAAGCTGAGCATCAGCGACCGGGCGGGGAGATGCAGAACCTCGCTATTCCCGAGTGGAAGTGGGATCACGTCACTATGGATTTTATTGTTGGCCTGCCGAAGACACCACGGGGGAACGACGCCATTTGGGTCATCGTCGATCGATTAACCAAGTCAGCGCACTTTATCGCCATCAAAGTTACTTGGAGCGTTGATCGCCTGGCGCAGATTTATCTTGACGAGATAGTACGGCTGCACGGAGTTCCAGTATCCATCGTCTCTAATCGGGATTCACGGTTCATGTCGCAATTCTGGAGTAGCCTTCAGTCGGCGTTGGGTATCAAGTTGCAGTTCAGTTCAGCTTACCATCCTCAGACCGACGGCCAAACAGAGCGCGTTAATCAGATTCTCGAAGACATGCTACGGCTCTGCACAATTGACTTCAAATCAAGCTGGAACGTCCACCTACCGTTGGCAGAATTTGCATACAACAATAGCTACCAATCCAGCCTCCAAATGGCGTCGTATGAAGCTTTGTACGGCCGGAAGTGCAGATCGCCCATTTGCTGGAATGAAGTCGGAGAACGACAGATACTCGGCCCGGAGCTGGTGGAACAGACTGTGGAAAAGGTCAAGCAAATTTGGAAAAGACTAAAGATTGCACAGAGTCGGCAAAAGAGCTACGCCGACACCCATCGAAGACCGCTTGAGTTCCAGGTAGGCGATCACGTGTTCTTGAAGGTGTCACCTATGCGTGGAGTTACTCGGTTCGGCGCGAAGGGAAAGCTAAGTCCGAGATTTGTTGGACCGTTCGAAATACTCGAGCGAGTCGCCCCAGTGGCCTATAAAATTGCCCTACCGCCGGCGCTTGAAGGTGTACACAATGCCTTCCACGTCTCCCAGCTGCGAAAGTACGTACACGACCCTAGCCACATGGTGGATTTTGGCCAGCTAGAGCTAAAGTCCGACTTATCCTACATTGAAGGGCCAGTTCAAATCTTAAAACACAAGGATAAGCTGCTGCGAAATCGGACGATCCCTCTCGTTCCCGTATTCTGGTGGAACCATGCGGCAGAAGAGTCGACATGGGAACTCGAGTCAGAGATGAAGGAAAAGTTTTCTTCATTATTTTCATAGAGGTAGGTTCTGTTCTTAAGTTTCGAGGATGAAACTTTTTTTAGTTGGTTATGGTGTAGTGCCCCGTCCCTACATCGTGCCCCGTTGTTCGTCCACGGGGTACGCGAGAAAGGAACACTGTCGCTATCGACTCGGTCGGGACCGATAGGTCGGGATCGATCGAATCGATCGAACAGGAACGGTTGAATTAAGATCCATTTTCCGTTATGGAATGGCTTCTTCGGAACCAAGTCCCATATTCTGCGGGCTGCGCCTCAAGGATTGACTCTGCGGCTGAGTCGGAAGAGACCTCCCGTTGCTCTGCTTTTCACGTCGCTTGCGTTGGTTTTGGCTTTGTTTTCTGAATGCGTTTTCGTGAATGTTTTCGATGGTTTTCATGGCTTACGTTTCGAACTTTGCATTTATATCGAATTTTCTTGAATAACACAGTGTTCTAATCGGTTGCTTGTGCGATTTCAGGTGATCGCGTAGGCAACGACTAGCGCGGCCAACCAGTTTCTCGCCTCAAGTAAATACTAAGGTGAGTGGCTGACCCTTCTTCCCTCGACCCTCTACTCTAATACATTATAAATACTAGACATGTGCTATGCTAGGTGTAATGCAACGACATGAATGATATTCCGATGAACGGTCACACGACGTCCCACGAACACGAACTATACAGATGCTTGTCATAAAATATTATCGTGCTTGAAATTATCAAATCATATAGAACCGTGCTAAGAAAGGATGAATCGATTAAAATAAATGTCGCAACGATACTATAAGATGTGCTTTGAAATAACAAATTAACTCAGCACGGTCATGGACAACTTGTCGACAAGGGCGATTGTTTCTTTGGACGGTATCCCGAGGCCACGGGACCGTTCTGGCCTAGGAAGAAACATGGATAGCTATGCCGGATGCATGCCACGGTAGGCAGTGGCTTCCAACGGGGCTCGTTAGCCGCGCTGAAGGACCTCTATCTACCAAGCTATATGTCCAGTGTAATGCCCCGCTCCGCACGGTGCATTATGCTGAGTCGTTGACTCGAAGAGTTGCGTTGACCCGATTACGTATCGATGCGAATCGATACAAAGTGTTACGTTGTCCCAAGCAACGCATCGAACTAAGTCGATGCGAAAAGTTGCCTTGTCCCGAAAGAATGCATCGAGTAAAACGATGCGAAGCGCCGTGTTGCCCCGAAGGATGAGTGCGTTGAATCGGCTCGAAGATTCTAAGAAATCGAATCGACCAAGGCGCAAGTCCAAATCGATGCAAGTATTGATTTTAGTTGGTTCCGTGTGCAGGTTATACTTTGACGCAAAAATATTAGAGGTCGATCTTCGGCAATATTTAGTAAGGGGTCCGCAGAACCAAATCGACGCCTTGCGACGGACGTAAGCGTTGGCACGCTAAGGCAAATCGGACGTATAATTCAACAAGCACGAAGTGCTCGAATGGCTAAGTCAGGAGAGTGGCCGTGCAACGAAGTTGGGAAATCGAGCCGCATCGGCTCGGCAAAACGACGAAGGCATATCGACTCAAGGTGGGAGGATTGACTTCTTTTTACTCCTTCATTCGATAAGTCAAATATATCATTGTATGCTAAGTTAACCTATCGACGCCACGGGCGTGGTTCGATCGGAGATAATCATAGTGTGTGTCAAACACTAGGTTAGTACAATTGAAATGAAACGTGCATCAAATGCACGAGTCGCTACGAAACATTGGATATCGCTAAGGCAAGCGCCTCGGGCGCAAGCCGCAATAACATGGGATAGCTGTACTCGGCGAGTGCCATAGTGCACGAACAATACCGGGCGTTGTGCCAATTGAAATAGTGATAAGCGAACTTGCTTGGTTGTATGAAAGATAAGATGCGTTGCATAGTCATGGACAGCTTGTGCACAAGCTCGTTTTCCTCGAAACGGTATCCGGGGCATCGGAACCGATTCGTCCTAGGGGAAAAATTCATCGTGCTTCGACGCGAGGCATACGGGACCTTCAGTAAGGCTTGCAATCTAGGCTGAAAGGGTAGCATCGCATGCCGAGGCATGCGGGACCTCCAGTAAGGCTTGCAACCTAGGCTGAAAGGGTAGCGTCGCATGCCGAGGCATGCGGGACCTCCAGTAAGGCTTGCAACCTAGGCTGAAAGGGTAGCGTCGCATGCCAACTTCGATTAAGTCCCTAGTGGTGCGTAGCACCAATGACCGCATATAGATCCTGCCTAGAGATGCACATATAACATGACAGGGAAGGAATAGGGCGTATTCACCTTGCGTCAGTGCAAGGGACGCAAGGGCGAGTGCGTCGACTTAGTAAGCCACGAATCAAACACGAAGAATGCTTGCTTGCCTATTCAATTCGATAATATGCTTGCTATGATAACATGCTTTACGCTTTCGAATATGCCATAAAATTGACCCTAAGGAGAACATAGCAAGATCATAAGCTAAGTTGCATGATTCAACATAAATATTATAAATGTCGGTTTGGAAAGATGATCTTTGCTTCAGTACATGCGAGGACGAACGTACTGATCCCCCACCAGCTTCATGCAGGGTGCAGGGAATGGATGGCTCGCAGCGAAGCATTGCTTGAACGCGTTGAGGCTTGGAAATGCTGAAGCGTATTGAAGCGTGCGATCGCTTGACGCTCGGACTATGCAACTGGATTGATGCGGCCGAGATATAGAAGGCATGATGTATGGAACGGTGATATCCTTTGTGGGCAAGAGAGAACCTGAGTGTTGTAGCCAATCTGGCATATATTGTTAGGCTATCGAAGGCCTTTGTAATCTCAGTTTCGAATATCAATAAAGAGAATTGTTTCGTATACTCTGTTTTCCTATCGTTGTAAATATCGAATCAAAAGATGACCATTTGAGAACTTGTCATCTTGCCTTGCACGAGCGCAACTCCAGGCTCGTGCGGCATTACGCCCCCTGCGAGGATGATGATTCGGGTGATTCCGGGTCGGGGCGTGACAAATTGGTATCAGAGCTCTAGGCTCAATTTCCTCTGGACGCTTGCTTCATTTCAGTTCTAAAAGTTGCCCACCACCAATCGAAATCACTCTTGACTCTACTCGATGCCGCACTGGATGTTCCATACAATAAGTCTAATACAAATCATGTAATTTTGTCGCGTGTTGTTTGGAAATTACATGGTGTTAGTTGGAAAAGTCGAAAAAGGTTTGTTGCTGCAAGTGCAACAAGTTGCGAGATATGAATTCGAGAAATTGTTGCCGTAGATGCAACACGTCGTGAATTGTGGTTTGAGATATTCGTTGTTTACAACGAACGATACGAAAAATGTTGGTTGCATCGATACAATGATAGTCGTGGAATGTTGCTGCAGCAATTGCCACGCATTGATTGTAAACGATGCGTTGAAAAGAAATGAAAGTTGATATGGAATGTATCGAACGGATTCACATATCGATTTCAAATGTACGTTTGCGATGAAAAGCGGTAAGTCAATATCGAATGTGTTGAAACGGATTTGAGCATTGACTTTGAATGTCGGAAAGGAAATGTTGCACGATGTGCAATGCGTATCAAAAATAAATCGATGCACGAGGTGCGGTAAATATCGAAAATGAATCGTTGCACGATGTGCAATGCATATTGAAAGTAAAATATTGCACGTGGTGCAACGCATGTCGAAAGTAAAATTATTGCACGTGGTGCAACGGATATCGAGAATGAATTTTGCACAAGATGCAACGGAAGAAAACAAACGTTATAAATCGAGAAAGGAAAATCGGTTCGGTTGCGCACCGAGCTTGTGTTGGCAAATGAAAACATTCGCCGAGTTATTTCGGATTCGATTTAATCGAAGTTACGGTTGTGATCAAGCACGATCACTGCGGAAATCGTGAGTCGGAAGAGATTGTTGGTTCGTAAAGAGTACGTTGCGACGGAAGTAACTTGATTTCTGGGTGGTATATGGCATACCACCGATGCAATGAATGACTCGATTTCGAGTGGTATATGGTATACCACTTGTGCGATAAATTGCATCGACGCATTGTGAGAATTGCGAAAGGTTTGTTCGCAATGGACGGGATAGCACCGAGACTCGATTGGAAATTTGTATGACGGCATGTTGATGCAAGTGTTCTTCGATGATCGGTTAGAACGGTAAGGCGGTGTAATGCTCCGCTCTGCACGAGGTATTTGGTTGGCTTGTTCGATAGGATCAGAATGTTGGACCGTGACTTATGTTGGAGATCAGGAGAATTGAGACTAATGCAGTCTTTCTTAGCTGGCTAGATGGAATGGGTATTGGAATGTGGCTCGCTGGTGGAGCTACGCTTGATGAGATTGGAGCAGGAAGACCGTTATATAAGGCAAGTGGAACTGTCCTCCTTCCTCCTTATTCCCGTATGCTTAATAAATGGAATAATGTGATGCTATGAATATGTCCCTAATGTCTCTTACCTTGAATGTTGAATAATTGTGATGCGATGCTTTAGTTGCTAATTCGATAGAGATTCATATGCTGGGAATCCTTGAATGAATAACACATGAACTTTGAATTGCTGAACGAATCACACTCGAACCACTAATGTAACATGATGCCTGAGATTGAATCGATAATGTCCCTGATGCTTAAGATTGATGAAATGAATGAATCACTTGAATAATAAGATGCTGCGTGAATGATACATGAGAAAAGAATTGAATATGTTATGGTTTCTATTAAATAAATAAAATGCTACAGGTCCCTTTGAAATGAATGAATACTGTTGTTCCTCCTTAGAAGGAACAAATGAGAAATGTTGCAATGAAGCAATGAATGAGAATTGATGAGGCTTGGGATCGTTGAGATCACCAAATGAAATGATGGTAATGTTGGGAATGAATAAGTCATTGAACATGACTTGAATGAGATAAATGATGATGCACTGTTGTCTTTACTTCACATATTTTACCATGCATTTTATGTTCACGATTGAGTTGGACACGCATTCGCATGGTCATAGGACAACTTATGCATAAGTGATGGGGATATGTTTTCTCGGACGGTACCCCGGGACGTTAGGGCGACCGATCCGGCCTAGGAGAAAACATTGGCGTGCCAGTAGGGGCACGGGTTCTGCGAGGCATCCTTTGGGGCTAGCTACCTTCTCTGGAGTCATCGCATTACCAACGAAGACCTATATGGCAACGTCCATATGGTTAAATACCAGTGACCATGTAGTCAGGATGCATGCTAATGAATGTCTTATGCAGGCAGAGTAAGTATATCTGCTAACCTGTATTTGATGCAGGTATGAGGGAGTCGGCTATCGGTAAGAAATCACTTAAATGTGATAATTCAATATATGTGTTGGTTTAACTTGCATGCTTACGTTCCAAATAAGTTTAATGATGCTGTATGTAGCCTTTCAGTATGAGATCCTGCTTAACATGTTAAGTTCAGTATGCTAAGAAAGATGCCTTGCTAATCATTGCTCAAACACAACATACATGCTAAGTGATGCTTGAAGTGAGAACTGTCATAATGTTTAAGATGTTAATGTTAACGATACCTCAATGATGCCTTTTCATGATAACACCTAGTATGCCTCAATGATGCCTTTGCATGATAACACCAAGAATGTTAAAAAGATATGTCCACATGAATGCTACAAAGAATATGTTTACATGCTTCACTCTGATTATTGCCCATGAACTGTAAACTGATGCTAGGCCCCAAGTAGAAAGACCATTCTAATAAATGTTTGCTTAAATGATCACTTTAAATGTTGGTTTATGCGAGTGGGTTGGATTCTACTCGCCAGTGCATAGATGATGTGCTGACCCACGTTTTGTGGGCAGGTGCTCTTGCTTGGAATATTCTACACACGAAGATTGACTTGATTGGTTCCGCGGCATCGAAGATTTGTTGGGCATACAGAAGCTCTCCTTGTACAAGATGATGTCTTCTGTTTATAAAGGGCATAATGTATGGAACATTGTAATCAGTTGTACCAGTGAGATTGTAAGCCAAGTCGGTATATCGAGTTGTCATCCATTGTATCCAAATATCAAATGTAAGCTGTCTAGCATTGTTCAGTTGGTTTCCAATGTAAAGAGAGATGTACTGTAATCATTGTACTTCAATACAAGTCTTGTACTCTTCCTCAATTATCAATAAAGAGAATAAAGTTCTATATATCTCTGTGTGGCTTCAAGTTACTCTTTTTCTCCGCTGCTATAAAGAAGTGATGTACTTCTATTCAATGAGAAAGATTGTCCTCACTAACTTCAATTTGTCTGCTTCTGCCGCTGCGATGTGTTTCTATTTGAAGATAATTGATTATGTACCATCTTTGCCTAGTACAAGTGCAATACCAGACTTGTACGGCATCACGCCCAAGCGAGGACGATCGATTCCAAGAGATAAAATATGTGAAGAAATGACTCTACGAATCGGGGCGTGACAGGCGGGACTTGTAACATTGAACGATTACGTCGATTGAAAATTTATGTGTCAGTCGAATGACGGGAACTAGCGAAACGATTATGCCTTGAGGTAACAATCGGATCGACGGGATAGGAAATTCGATACGTTGAAATCGAACCGCACGACTTGCGAGCTCGATAAAAATGTTGGGCGAGGCGAATCGAATCGCACGACTTGCGATCTCGATAGGAATGTTCGGCTAGGCGAATCGAATCGCACGATTGCGATTTCGATAGAAATGTGGGGCGATGCGAATTGTAATCGAATCGTACGATATGCGACTTCGGTGAAGAGTTGGTTGACGGGAGTAATCGTGCCTAAGAAATAGTTGGTTACGTTACGGCGAAACTCATTTGAGTACGACTGAAAACACGCGAAACTTAGAGGGCGAGATCGTATGACTTGAGGGTTCGATGTTGGATAATCGGTACCTCAGTTACGCGATCAAAGTATAGCGGGATGCGGCAAAATCGGAGAACGAGTCGATGCGTATGGAAAAGTTCGTTGCGAACTTGGATGTATGCGATGCGAGTTAAGTTGACGTTGAAACGGATTCAAAGTTGACCCTTACGTTATCGAAATGGATACGACGTATCGAGATCGATACGTAAGGAAACGTAAACGATGTGAGAATACAAAATAGAGTGTGCCTCGCGCTATAAAATCTTGTAAGTAATGATACGAGAATGAACGGACTTGGTTGATTATAAATTTTGTGATTGATCAGGGCGAGACTATAAGTCATCGACGATTGCTCGATGTGTATAGCATCTCGTGTGTCGACTGCGAAATAAGATAGACCTGAACTCAATACGAGTAGACGCGTCGTGAATAGCAGAATCATCGACGGAGTGCATGACCTTACTCGGAGGATAGTTGCGCATCAGTTGCGCCGATAGAAATGGTTTTGTTCGGAAATTGGGATAGTCGCATAGAATCGTCGGAACGTGATTTGGCTCCGAAATAAGATATAGCATGGTTCGTAGTACACTGTCCTTCGGTGATGATCCATAATTATCGAGCGTAGCTTCGGGGCAGCTGACCCTAGAAGACTTGACCGCCAAATCAAATTGAATGCTGCAGACCGTAAGATGACCCATGCGATATCGCATATGAGATTTTACCGATAACAAATATAACATGGTGCATGTTGACGATAAGTCTAGGCGATCGAGAATTGTTGGAACAACTTTCGATTGCGAATGATACAGTTAGATTTTTGAGTATTCGTCGGATGAATACTTGAATGGTTATGTTGGTCGACGGTCGAACTAGAATTCACCAACGGACTTCGTGATTCGGATAGGCGATTGCGAGAAACGTGCTATGTACGAAAGGGAACGATAAGGGAATGGCTTATGAGTCATGTCGTTAGATTCGGATTCACCTTGCAATTGAGCTTGCGTGAATCGAAGTTATATTCGATGTTGCGAGACGGATAAGTTGGGAATTTGGCTAGTGGATTCCTATTCGTTAGGAATCGAACGTAAGGCGTATCGTAAAGACTTTCATATCAAGGCGATCGTTGTCTTGAGCATCGTCGCCTTGATGTAAACTTTGTGTCGGATAGATTGTGGCCTTTGTGCAATGTCAATTTAAACTTGCGTCGAAAGGATTTGAGCACGGTGTCTTGGTAAGTCACCTAGCGGGCGTAGTCCCAAATGTTGATAAAGAAATCGTATCGAGATAAGTTGCATAGCCAGACTTCGGAAATAGTTGGGTGGCGACGCCGAACGTACGGCGTTGCAGAGTGTCACGCCCCGCTCCCGTAGGAGCGATCGTCCTCGCTAAGGCGTGATGCCGCACGGGCCTAGGTTGCGCCCGTGCAAGGCCAAGTCCAGAAACGGCCGAATTGAGTCTAGGCCACAGAGTCGCACAGAGTGTCCCCATTTGCAGCGGAAAGTAAATGAACGCAAGTTGAATACAAAATTAAACTCTTTATTGATATTCAAGAAGTTACAAGCGGCGCTAGGCCGATATTACAATTCGCTCAAGCTCTCTCTCTCTGAAACATAAAAGGCGTGCCAAGTGGCTTACAAGATGGAATGATTCATGGCGATGTTCCGATACATTATGTCCTGTATAGAGTGCTTCAGCTCCTTGCAACGCTCCAAGGCTCCAGAGGTAGCTCCGCGCCTTAGCACGTTCGATGGAAGCTCCGCACCCGCCGACGATACCTGCTTCTGCAAGCAGACTGTGGGGTTATCAGTACATTGTTATGCACTGGTGGGGAGGCTGGCTCGCCCACAACGCCATCATTACCAAACACGTATCATTTACTTTTGTGCATCTCTATCATTCATTGTCTTTCTAATCTTGCCTTAGGGTCAATTTCATGGCATATAACATAACCTATCCCGTGTTGCCAATCTCAAGTGTTGCATGGAAATACATGCACAACTTACCCATACTTACCGTCCGGCCTTTCCTGTTCAAGTAAACCAAGTTAGACAACAATTCATGTGAAAATAACATAACGTAGGCGCGTTCTTTAACTTATTTGTACGAAGTACTTCATTATTGTTTGGAGTGGCACATTTCAAGTCATTCAGTAGGCACTTGTTCATTTAACTTAGACTACTTTGATTTCAATGCAAGGACTTGCGCGTGGATGGCCACCAGCAAAGCCCACTTAACTCTATATGCACCGGTCGCTGGCTTTACAAGCCATCCTGGACATATTCCCCTTGGTATTTTCCTCACCTATCATGCTGTGCGGCTGGTGCACCCTGATATTATCTTGAAAATACCCCGCACTTACGTTTCCCGTTGTGGCCAAGCCCCCACCCGGGTCGTCCGTAAGCCCCTTTTTGATTCCGTCCGGATCGGCTAGTCCTTCACACTTTGACAGTGCCGCGGAATCCCTTTCTCTACGGCACAGCATACGCCACCCCTCGCTCGTACCGTTTGTCCACGACCATTTCGTATTTTATTATCATTTTTAACTTAACGGCTGTCCTTGAGCCATAGGCTAACCCTTAGCCATCTTACGTTATCGACCAGGTTGGCGTCCGTGCAGCGCGGGTAGCGAGCCCCGATGCACGTGCCCGTCACACCTGTCGCTAACCATTCATCTCCTTTCTTTCTTATCTTTTCTTCATTCTTTCTTTTCTTCACTTGTTCATTCGTTCATTGATTCATTCACATATTCATTCATTTCATTCATTGATTCGTTGATTTATTCATTCAAGCATTACGCAACTCCTCGTGCGGGAGTCGCCTTGGCGACCCATCGGTCCCATAGCCTTTCAATGTCGCTATACTCTACTCGGAACGACTATGTCGATAGTCTTCCGTTTCATTGTTGTAAACCATTTATTGTTTCATTGTTGAACGCAAGCTTGTGCCTTAGCACGAGCGGGGAGCGCGGTGCGAGAGTTCTCGTATTTTTCCATATTCCTTTCCATATTCTATGCAAGCATACAAGTTGGGATTACTCCCTTAGCTAGGTGCGTTGAGTCATTTATTAGCATGCAAGATGTTATCGCCTAGCGATTCTCGTGAATGTGTCCGTTTTGTTATGTGTCTAGGCTAAGCATAGACGGGTTCATCGGAGCCACCCACCTTAGCGATGTTCGCATCGGCCGAGCGATCCTCCGAGCGCGCCTTTGAAAGTCTATGTCTGGATTCATCTTGACGGGCCAATGTAAGCCTTGCATCGATTCTTCATCGATACTTCATCGGGTCGAAGCAACTCTTCGGGTCGACGACTCGTTTGAGTCGTTGTACTTGTCGTTTGGAATCGGCGTTCCGCTAAGGCGGAGCGGGGCATTACACGGAGACTCGTTGTGATCGGATGCGCGACGGCTTGACGCGACGCGTAGAATTGATAGTCTCGATGAAACATACAAAGTGAGAAATGCGATTTTTGAAACGCATCATGTGCCTTGATTTTGCTGGACGATCACGCATGTATCAATATGCATGTGCGCTAGAATTGCGAGAACAAGTAATAGAGCCAAGTCCGATTAAGAATACGAGATGGTAAGTGATTAGGGATGAGAAGTTACATGTTAGCATTATTCCGATATCTTACAACTGAGCTTGGCTGAAATGCATATATTGGTGGGATGCCTAAAATATGTGTATGATTTCAAACTAAGTTGTACGATCCAAACGATAGTGAGACGAGATCGTGGAGCGATCTAATGAAACCCTTGGAAATTTAGTATTGGTTTCGGTTCGGGACAAACCTTGTTTTGAGTGGTATATTCTCTAATGCCCCGCTCCGTACGGTGCATTATGCTGAGTCGTTGACTCGAAGAGTTGCGTTGACCCTATTATGTATCGATGCGAATCGATACAAAGTGTTACGTTGTCCCGAGCAACGCATCGAACTAAGTCGATGCGAAGAGTTGCCTTGTCCCGAAAGAATGCATCGAGTGAATCGATGCGAAGCGTCGTGTTGCCCCGAAGGATGAGTGCGTTGAATCGGCTCGAAGATTCTAAGAAATCGAATCGACCAAGGCGCAAGTCTAAATCGATGCAAGTATTGATTTTAGTTGGTTCCGTGTGCAGGTTATACTTTGACGCAAAAATATTAGAGGTCGATCTTCGGCAATATTTAGTAAGGGGTCCGCAGAACCAAATCAATGCCTTGCGACGGACGTAAGCGTTGGCACGCTAAGGCAAATCGGACGTATAATTCAACAAGCACGAAGTGCTCGAATGGCTAAGTCAGGAGAGTGGTCGTGCAACGAAGTTGGAAAATCGAGCCGCATCGGCTCTGCAAAACGACGAAGGCATATCGACTCAAGGTGGGAGGATTGACTTCTTTTTACTCCTTCATTCGATAAGTCAAATATATCATTGTATGCTAAGTTAACCTATCGACGCCACGGGCGTGGTCCGATCGGAGATAATCATAGTGTGTGTCAAACACTAAGTTAGTACAATTGAAATAAAACGTGCATCAAATGCACGAGTCGCTACGGAACATTGGATATCGCTAAGGCGAGCGCCTCGGGCGCAAGTCGCAATAACATGGGATAACTGTACTCGGCGAGTGCCTTAGTGCACGAACCATACCGTGCCTTCGCGCACGAGTTAGAACGGCTAGAGCATTGAAAGACAATAGGCGAGCGCCCTAGCGCGCAAGCCACGGACATTGAATGCTAAGTCATAGAACATCGAAAATACGATCGATACGTGCCTGCATGTACGAGATAATAAAAGATGACTTCGTTGCGAAGGAATACAGTTGTGGCATGAATGTGGCGGAACTGTCGGATATGACATAATGTCTCGAAAGGTGTTCGGGACCTTCAGGTCGTTCGGTTGGCGAACATTGAGTTGAGGCGTAATGCCATTGAACATTGAAACAAAGTACGAAATGTAAGTTAACGAAGGAAATACGAGATGGATAATGCGGCATGGTGCCCTTCAAAATGTTCGCAGCCTTCGGGCGTTCGTCGAGAACATTCGGGCGTTGTGCCAATTGAAATAGTGATAAGCGAACTTGCTTGGTTGTATGAAAGATAAGATGCGTTGCATGGTCATGGACAGCTTGTGCACAAGCTCGTTTTCCTCGAAACGGTATCCGGGGCATCGGAACCGATTCGTCCTAGGGGGAAAAATTCATCGTGCTTCGACGCGAGGCATGCGGGACCTTCAGTAAGGCTTGCAACCTAGGCTGAAAGGGTAGCGTCGCATGCCGAGGCATGCGGGACCTCCAGTAAGGCTTGCAACCTAGGCTGAAAGGGTAGCGTCGCATGCCGAGGCATGCGGGACCTCCAGTAAGGCTTGCAACCTAGGCTGAAAGGGTAGCATCGCATGCCAACTTCGATTAAGTCCCTAGTGGTGCGTAGCACCAATGACCGCATATAGATCCTGCCTAGAGATGCACATATAACATGACAGGGAAGGAATGGGGCGTATTCACCTTGCGTCAGTGCAAGGGACGTAAGGGCGAGTGCGTCGACTTAGTAAGCCACGAATCAAACACGAAGAATGCTTGCTTGCCTATTCAATTCGATAACATGCTTGCTATGATAACATGCTTTACGCTTTCGAATATGCCATGAAATTGACCCTAAGGAGAACATAGCAAGATCATAAGCTAAGTTGCATGATTCAACATAAATATTACAAATGTCGGTTTGGAAAGATGATCTTTGCTTCAGTACATGCGAGGACGAATGTACTGATCTCCCACCAGCTTCATGCAGGGTTCAGGGAATGGATGGCTCGCAGCGAAGCGTTGCTTGAACGCGTTGAGGCTTGGAAATGCTGAAGCGTATTGAAGCGTGCGATCGCTTGACGCTCGGACTATGCAACTGGATTGATGCGGCCGAGATATAGAAGGCATGATGTATAGAACGGTGAAATCCTTTGTGGGCAAGAGAGAACCTGAGTGTTGTAGCCAATCTGGCATATATTGTTAGGCTATCGAAAGCCTTTGTAATCTCAGTTTTGAATATCAATAAAGAGAATTGTTTCGTATACTCTGTTTTCCTATCGTTGTAAATATCGAATCAAAAGATAACCATTTGAGAACTTGTCATCTTGCCTTGCACGAGCGCAACTCCAGGCTTATGCGGCATCACGCCCCTACGAGAACGATGATTCGGGTGATTCCGGGTCGGGGCGTGACATCCAGGATGGCTTGTCGTGCCAGTGACCTTCACGAACGTACTCTATTACATTTTCTTATATTCAACATGACAGGGAAGAACATGGTAAGTTTACGCTATGACGGCGCGCTCTGCCGGGGGTAAGATCTATCGTCATTATACGGTTGTGCCTTCAAATATAAGCTTGAATTGAGTAGGATGGCTAGAAACTTCACTAAAATATTTGTATGCACGCTCACTTGAATTCTTCAACAAATGAGAGCACGGGATTTGAATTGCCACGCACCAGCACAAAGTGTAAAGTGCTGACCCTCGCTCTCAACAGGTACTCGGAACCAGGATAGCGTGCCAAGGAACTGAAGGCGACGCTCCTTTCTTTTGAAGTCTTGCTAGCGCGAAGGCTAGCTCCGCAATATTTTGAAGACTCCAACCCAACTGCATCATGAGTCACAAACTCTCGTCGATCCCAGGTCTTAGAGAGTCGTTTTGATATTTATAAAAAGGGATGTAAATGTATGGAATGACTATCTCATCGATGTCAGTTGTAAGCCCGCGAGGCCTCTTTTGTAATCGAGTCTGTAACCAAATTTATTATCAATGAAAATACAAGTTTCCTTTTATAAATGAATGTGTTCAATTTCTCTGCGTACTCTTACATATGCTGTTGTTTCGGATAACCTTATGAACCGCCTTGTGCAAGCGCAACTTAGGCTTGTACGGCATCACGCCCGGGGGACGACTATCGATTCTACCGAATCGGGGCGTGACAGAAACAGAAATAGGGCATGCAGTTACCCCCCGCATATGAGCATCATGCAGTTACCCACCCCCATATGTCATTATAGTAGGACTGCCAGGCATGTGGCAGTCCTAATGTAAATCAGGACTGCCACAGTCCTGGCAGTCGTCTTTCACAAGAGGACTGCCAGGACTGTGGCAGTCCTGATTTATATTAGGACTGCCACATGCCTGACAGTCCTACTGTTATGAGACCCGAACTGCCAAAACGAGATGCTAGTTTGTCGTGTTCTAGGGTTAGGGTTTCAACATAAAATGTGGGTTTCTTGTGTTCGATAATTAGGGAAGACAACCATAAAGAGATTCTAAACCTATTTTATCAAAACTTTTTCAAGAATTAAAAATATTCTAGGGTTTTGAATAGAATGTACAAAATTCTCGAAGAAATTAGGGAAAAATGTACCTAGATTCCGGTTGCTTTGACTTGCGTGTCATCTCTTCGAATCTACGAAGCTTGTGGAAGAAATCTTGGTGGAGGAATTGGGAGTGGAGTGGTGGAGAAGAAGAAATTAGGGTTTTAGGAGAGGAAGAGAGCTCTTTTTTTCTTCTTGAGGAGAGAGAGTGTAGAATGACAAATGAAATGAAATAAAGGGTTTGGGGGGTTGGGCTGCCCCCTAGCAAATTTTGGGTGCCCCCTAGCAAATTCTCCACCTTCTTGGGCTGCCCCCAAGTAAGTGATGCCCCCAAGCAATTTTGGTAGTGCCCTTAGAAAAAGCCTTTATTTATCACAAGGTGCACACCACACAATTTTTATAAAGTAAGATAGGGGTGAGCATTATTAGATTATGGACCAAAAGCAAACCAAACCGAACCGAATAAGAGATTCGGTTCGGTTTTAAAAAAAATTGGTTTGGTTTCGATTTTCAAAATATTAAATTTTCTTATTCTATTTCGGTTTCGATTTTGGATTTCGGTTTCGGTCCAAAATCGAAAACCGAATAATTTTTTTTTAATATATATATATATATATATATATATATATATATATATATAATATATAAAAAATATATATATAATATATAAACCAAACCAAACCGAACCGAATAAGAGATTCGGTTCGGTTTTAAAAAAAATTAGTTTGGTTTCGATTTTCAAAATATTAAATTTTCTTATTCTATTTCGGTTTCGATTTTGGATTTCGGTTTCGGTCCAAAATCGAAAACCGAAATTTTTTTTAATATATATATATATATATTTATATATATATATATATATATATATATATATATATATATATATATATATATATAGAGAGAGAGAGAGAGGGGTATATACTAAATATATATATGTATATACTCTAGGTATGTACTAAATAAATTTAGGTATATTTAGTTACTATATATTTAAAAAAAAACACAACTAAACCGAAAAATCGAATAAACCAAATAAACCGAAAACCGAACCGTTGATTCGGTTATGGGTTAATTCGGTTCGGTTTCAGTTTTTCTTATTCGGTTTTCGGTCCAATTCAGTTTTCGGTTATTCGGTTCGGTTTGAATCGAATTAACCGAATGCTCACCCCTTTTACCCTCCTTCTTCCATTTTTGATGAAAATTGTTTAGGACTGACGGTCAACTCCTTTGACCCAAAAATTTGACCAAAAATTTGTCACGGACAGCCAGCGCCCCCTCCCTACCACGCTAACCTCCTTCATGTTCCGTCATGCTGCCCCCCTCCCCCGGCCCTGACGCTACTACTGCTCGTCGTCGCTACTGCACTCGTCGTCGCTACTGCACTCGCCGTCGTTGTTGCTGCTTGTGCCACCGCTCCTTGCCGTCGCTGCTGCTCGCCACCGAGCTAACCCACCGTTCCGTCCCTATTGCACTCACCATCACCGCTCATCGTCGTTGTTGTTGCTCACCTTCACTGCTCATCGTCGTTGTTGCTGCTCGCCGCTAGATGCTATTGATGTTGTTGTGCGCCCCAATCCACTACCGATGCCGGAGAAGAGGGGGTATTACCGGGGGAACAGGACGAGCACCAACGAGGAGAGGGGCAGCACGGAGGGGGAGGGGAGAAGTCGATGGGGAAGTATGTAGGACCGTTGAGCACCTCTAGAGGGGGGGTGAATAGAGTGTGTGCGTGTGCAGCGGAAAATAATCACCAATTAAAAATATAAGTAATAACTATGGCAGTAAATAGGAGACAGTAAATAAATGCAGTAAAGTAAGAGTCAAGAATTCAAACTCAGTGACACAGCAATGTATACTGGTATCCCTCTGAGAGGACTAATCCAGTCTCGAGTACTCTTGCTCGATGTTAATCCACTATGACACAAGCTTTAACTGAGTGCTTGCAACTCTTACAACACCGTGCTTGGCGACAAGTGCACGACCGACTTCACAACACCGTGCTTGGTGACGAGCGCACGACCGGCTCCAGAAGGCAATTGGAAAACTGGAACGTTTTCTGAATACAACCTCCGATACAACTCTTCAACACCAAACTCTAGATTAAAATGAAACTGTACTGGCTTGGCTAAGAGTCGTAAAAGCTTAGATATGAAAGTAAAAGCTCAGAACACTTTAGATAGAGAAGAGAAGAGATGAAATTGGATTGTTGAAATGAATGGTAATCTCAACTCTATTTATAGTGTTTTTGGGGAACCGAACTCGGGCAGAGTTCGGATGCTAGGATTTCGCATACGAACGTTGGATGCAGATTTGGTGGGAACTGTATTTCAAATAACCCAGACCGAACTCGGGCCGAACTCGGACCGAACTCGGACCGAACTCGGTCAGAGTTCTGTCAGAGTTCTGCTGGTTCAGAACAGTAAGGAATAAATCAAATTTGTATAGGTTTTGGGCCTTTTGGAATTGTGGATTTTTGGGATATGTAGGTAGGCTTATTTTTGTTTCTAGACTGAGAAAAACCTAAGCCAGTACCGATCCGATCAATCTCACATTTTTCCTAGACTCAATAAAAGGAAAAATACAGAATAAATATGAAAACTAATAGCCCTTTAGATGACGTCTTTTTCCTGACATAGAAGACGCATTTTTCCTTGACGGCAATCGTCCAAAGATAAACAGATCTAAAAATCTGAATACCTTTCGGGGGCTTCGCCCCCGAACCCCTGACGGGGGGCGCTGCCCCCTCGACCCCTGTCCGCTGACCGGGCAGCGGAACCCCTGATGCGAGGCCCCAGATAGGTCGTTGGGCAGTTCAGAGAAAAACTCCTTGTATAACGCCGTCTTTGGCCCATTGCATATGTCCTGGTTTGATCATATTTGATCATGCTTATAGCATGTCTACAAATACATGTTAGACGAACAAAACAGTATGATGTAGTATGATATAATCATAACAATATGATATAGAACATTTAGGACAATGCTAAGTTTAAGTAGCAACTTGATAGAGATTACATGAATATTAGTGACATCACTAGTTAAACTTAATTGATTAGCCATATTCAAAATATGATATAATCATTGGGCTAACAAAGTATATTTTTGTCAAAAAATTTAGGTCAAAGGAGTTGAGTGCCAGTCCTAAACGGTTTCCATCAAAAGTGGAGGGTTCTTATATTATAAACATTGTATGGGATGCACCTTGAACTATGGTAATAAAGTGGGGGGCAAGTCAAAATTTCTTTATTTCTATTGAAATTATTACATTAGACTTGAGATGTTAAAAGCTTTATAATATGAAGTTTTTTAGGGCTAATTAGCGTTTAGATCCTAGAGTTTATACCAACTTAGAGTTAAGTCCTGATATGTCCAATTGAAAAGTTTAGACCCTGATTTTTTTTTCTTTTTTTAATCATTTTTTTTCATTTTGTCATCAATGTTAGTACAAGTGTAACAACCAATCCATGTTGAAAAAAGAGGTATAATGGGAAAGATGTAACCAATAATAAAAATTCAGGGTCCAAACTTATCAATTGAATATGTTAGGACTTAAACTCTAAGCTACTATCAAATTCAGGATCTAAAGACTAATTAGCCTCCTTTTTAGCCTAAAAACAGCTGAGGTGCATTTTACTCGAGTAGATCTGGTTAAGCATTCAGGTTAACAAGTTTATTGGTGGTATAATAAAGAGTTTATTGGTGGTAACAATAAAGAGTTAGCTGAATGTTTAGTCCCACATCAAAATAATAGGCTATGAAGATAAGGTTATGGTGTGAGATGGACCGGGCGGCCCAATTTTCGGTCCAGGCTCGGTCCGGTCAAACTCGGTTTGGGCCGACCCGGTTTCCAGTCCAGGTCAGGTCCGACTCGACCCGAGCACTTCGCAGGTCCGGGCTGGGTTCGGCTTTTCGAACCGGTAGTCCGGTCCGGCCCTCTTTGACCGTGGGTCTGGGCCGCTTATAAACCCGGTCCGGCCTGTTTCAGGCCCGGTCTGGACCGGTTTTTTTTTGTGACCGTTTGGCCAAAAAAACCGAAATGTCCTCGTTTTGAGGGCTACTTTTTTTTTACCATTTTAAGAACATTTTGGTCATTTTGCTGAAATGACCAAAAGTACTCTTATAACAACTATATTTTGAGGGTATTATGGATAATTTTGTACCAAAAATTTATATAAATAGACCATAACTCTACAAAATTAATCACACAATTTTTTTTTCTTTTAAAATATTTACAAGTAACCTAGTGTGAAGAGGTTTTTTAACATGGTTAAAAGTATCGGCCGATACCGATACGGTTTGGCATGTCCCGCTCCGATACCCGATACTAACCGATACCGACGTTGAGGGTCTCTTTTTCGGTCAATTCAGTAAATGAAATTAAACGAAAAAGACAAATCAGTAAGGGTTTAAAGCATAATAAGATTGTAAAAGCATGTTAAAGAAGAAAATCAATCAATTGTATGTAAACCAATCGGTCAGGGTGACTAATCTTTTATTTAATTTTAAAACTACTAAGAAATAACATTGAAAATACTTTAAATTATGCCTAATTGTATAAAATATATGTTTTTAAATGTAAATAATTATTAATAATTATTTGTTTTTTGATACCAAAAAAATTCGATACTCCGATCCGAAACCGCCGATACTACCGATATCACCGATACCAATACTCATAGGAATAGTCCGATATCGATACTGCGAACCTTGCTTTTTAATATTATGGATAATGATCAACTACCACAGCAACCACAAGATCAGCAACCGCAATCCACACCACAACCTCAACATGCACCGCAACAAGAGCTGGAATCAAATTCGAACATCATTTCAGCAGAGTTTACAATGAACGTGAAAGTGGCGATAGAGAAAAAGATACTCAACTAAAGTTCTTGTTGAATGTTTGCAGTGTAGAAAACGAATCAAATGGGACCATAACTATGGTACAGAGAAGCTGCGCAGACATCTGAAAATTTGTATAGATATCTAGTAATCATGTATGAGTCATTAATTGTAACTTATGTACTAGTAATATTAGTATGAGTCATTAATAAAATCTCTTTATGAGCCATTAGTTGCGTGTCATTAACTTTCAAATTATGCAATAAACTTGGCCTTGAATTTTGCGTGTTACAATTTTGCAATTTTTCAATTTTATAACATTTGTATATTTGTTTTCTTTTCTTTTTTTCTTTTTCTTTTTTTTTCTTTTTTTTCTTTTTTTTTTTGGAAAAACCTGGCCGGCCCGAACCAAACCCTGAACTGGTCCGACCCAGGCCCGGTTCAGCCTGGCCCATCCGGGCCATGGTCCGGACTGTTGGGAAAGAAGCGCGGAAACTTTTTCCCAAACCGGAGAGTACCTGCGAGAGGACCGAGCAAACAACGCACGAACCCAAAAACAAGCACACAAAAACAATCACGCAGACACAGAGAATTTTTGACGTGGAAACCCTTGCGGGAAAAATTACGGGACGATCGGAGTCCAACCCTGAGAAGCCTCCACTAATGGAATAGAAGAATTACACCCTCTACAAACTCCTTCCGATCCAAATCGGATCCCCACAACACTCAGAGACAAGAACAATGATTACAAGGCTACGAAGAGCGAGAACGACGAGTAGAGATTACCCGAACACGATCTCCTTCGAACAGCGACCTTCAATCCTCCGTCTTCTTCTCCGAAGTTGCAATGGCACTCTTGCCTCCTTCTCTCTCAAACTTGTGTTGTCCAATGCGATAATACGATAATGAATTAGGGTTGAGAAAACTTAACATATCTCCCTAATCCCGCAACCAACCTGGACCGTTGGATTAGATCCAATGATGAAAACTCATCCTGAAATCCGCTTCAGCCCCCCGGCACACAGAGTTCGGCCAGAACTCTGTGTGGGGCAACCAGCACTGGGTGGCCAATCCCTGGAACGGCCAGACCGAGTTCGGCCAGAACTCGGCCTGGGACCGAGTTCGGCCCGAACTCGGCAGACTTGGTCCAGAACCCCATTTGGGGCAGCAGCAGCAGCAACAACTACTCCCGAGCTTCTCCGACATCGGACGGCGCTCGTCGCACTCCGGGATCTTCTCCACATAGGTTGGGAACCCCACCCACTCCAACAAATCTCCCCCTTCACAACTATGGGGAGGACGTCGTCATCCCGACGATCTGCCTGCAGTACTCAAACTTCCCCCTTGGTAGAATCTTCGTGAACATATCAGCTCCGTTGTCATCTGTATGCACCTTCTCAAGCTCCGCGTCCTTCTTCTCAACCACATCCCGTATCCAATGATACCGGGTCTCGATGTGCTTGGACCGGCTATAAAACGTCTGATTCTTCACAAGATGGATAGCACTCTGACTGTCGCAAAGCAAAGTATATTGCTCTTGCTTCAGTCCCATTTCCTGCAACAGCTTCTTCATCCACAACAACTCCTTGCAAGCCTCCGTCGCCGCAATGTATTCCGCCTCCGTCGTCGACAAGGCAACACACTTCTGCAACCGCGACTGCCACGACACTGCTCCTCCCGCAAACATCATCACGTAGCCTGAAGTCGATCGCCTCGTGTCTACATCTCCAGCCATATCAGCGTCGGTATACCCAACCAGCTTCGGCTCGTCACCACCAAAGGAAAGTCTCCAACCAGCAGTGCCCTGAAGATATCGTAGAATCCACTTGACCGCACTCCAATGTACCCTTCCAGGATTCGAAAGATACCTGCTAACCGTACCAACTGCATGAGCAATATCTGGCCTCGTACACACCATAGCATACATAAGGCTTCCCACAGCTGAAGCATATGGAACCCGCTCCATATCTTCCTTTTCGTCCTCGGTAGATGGACACTGCTCCTCAGTGAACTTAAAGTGAGCCGCGAGGGGGGAACTCACTTTCTTCGACCCGTCCATCCCGAAACGCTGAAGTACCCGGTGAATGTACTTCTTTTGGGACAAGTGTAGCAGCTTGGACTCTCTCTCTCGGCTGATCTCCATCCCAAGAATAGTCTTCGCTGCGCCCAAATCCTTCATAGAGAAGGCCGCGCCCAGTTGGCGCTTCACCTCCGCTATCCTAGTGGCATTCCGACCCACTAATAGCATATCATCAACATAGAGCAACAAAATGATAAAATCATCATCGGCAAAATACCTTACAAATGCACAATGGTCCGACGTCGTCCGTGCATAACCATGCTCCCCCATAAACGACTCGAACTTTCTGTACCACTGCCTCGGAGCCTGCTTCAGACCATACAAGCTCTTCCTCAACCGGCAGACCAAATGTGACTTGCCCTTCTCACAGAATCCCTCCGGCTGCTCCATGTACAACTCCTCCTCAAGATCACCGTGGAGGAACGCCGTCTTCACGTCCATCTGCTCGACCTCCAAGTCGAAACTGGCTGCTAATGCTAGCACCACCCGAATAGACGAATGCTTGACGACAGGCGAAAAGATTTCATCATAATCCACGCCTTTCCGCTGACCGTAGCCCTTGACTACCAGCCTCGCTTTGTATCGAGGGCGAGTAGCATCATCCGTCTGCTTCACTCTGAACACCCATCGATTTTTCAAAGCCTTCTTTCCCTTTGGCAACCGCACCAGATCATAAGTAGAATTGGTGTGCAAGGAACTCATCTCCTCCTGCATAGCTACCATCCACTCCTGCCTGTGTTCGTCTTCCATAGCCTCTGCGAAACTTTCGGGCTCTCCCCGTCAGTCAGTAGCACATACTCATCCGGCGAGTATCTCGTAGATGGTCGACGATCCCTGTTGCTCCTTCTCAGTGGAGCCACTGGTGCTGGCTGTATACCGACAGCCTCCTCCCCTTCAGGAACTGCCTCCCCGGCATGCTCATCCTCCTGAGGGACATCCTGACCACCATCAGCAGGCTGATGATCAAGGTTGGGAGCAACTCCATGTACCGGCTCCCCCATAATTGGATCCTCTGCGATGTCCTCTGGAAACTGCTCGAAGCGAAATGACTCTAACTCAGGCAATTCCTCAGCCTCAGAAGGCGTCTCGGAATCCTGAGTGTTGGTCATGGTCTGATCCTCGACGAACACCACGTCCCTGCTTCTGTAGAGCTTTCCTTCCACTGGGTCGTAGAGTCTATAGCCAAACTCATCCCGACCATAGCCGACAAAGACGCATCGCCTCGTCTTCGGCTCAAGTTTGGTCCTCTCGTCCTTCGGTACATGCACGAAGGCTTTACAACCAAACGCCCGCAGGTGACTGTATGACGGCTCTTTGTCGTACCATACTTTATCAGGCACATCACCCTGCAAAGGAGCACTAGGAGACAAATTAATAATATAAGCAGCTGTGAGAAGAGCCTCACCCCAATAACTGCCCGGCAAGTTTGCTTCTGACAGCAAACACCGCACCCTCTCCATCAGTGTCCTGTTCATGCGCTCCGCTACACCATTAAGCTGAGGTGTCTTTGGCGGAGTCTTCTGGTGTCGTATCCCTTGCTCTCTGCAATACGCATCAAAGGGACCGATGTATTCGCCGCCATTGTCGGACCGAACACACAACAACTTCTTGCCCGTCTCCCTTTCAACGGAGGCCTGAAACTCCTTGAAAGTAGGCAGCACCTGATCCTTGGTCTTTAAGGCATAGACCCAAACCTTCCTGGAACAATCATCAATAAAAGTCACAAAGTAAGAAGCACCACCAAGTGATTTTACCTTCATAGGACCGCAGACATCCGAGTGAATCAACTCGAGCAACGTCGGCTTCCTCGAACTTGGGTGACTCTGGAAAGACACCCTATTTTGCTTTCCAGCTAAACAGTGCGTGCATTTCTCCAACTTTGTTGACTTGAGCCCTGGAATCACTTTCCTGTTCACCAAGTAGCTCATCCCCTTCTCGCTGATATGGCCGAGCCGCCTGTGCCACAACTCGGTAGACGCATCACTGACTGCGTTCACCTCCTGTGCTCCCTCTGCGCTCCCCTCCATATAGTAGAGACCGGACTTCTTGCTTCCTCTGGCAATCACCATCGAACCTCTGGAAAGCTTCCACTGACTGTTCCCGAAGAGACTGAAGAATCCCTCGTCATCCAACCTTCCAACCGACACCAGGTTGAAACGGATATCAGGGACATGACGAACATCCTTGAGAACAAGAACCGCACCCGTCTTCGTTCTCAAATGCACATCTCCAACGGCAACCGCCTTCGACACATCTCCGTTGCCCATCATCAACACGCCACAGTCGCCTGTCGTGTAAGTGGCAAATAGTGCCCTATTGTGAGATACATGTGCTGAAGCCCCCGAGTCCACCAGCCAAGAATTGTCATTGCAGGCGAGGTTAGTAATGACCTCATCACCTACGACGATCACATCGCCTCCATGCACCGAGGCCGCCGCTGTAGTGTTCTCTTCTTGCTTCCCCTTGTCGCCCTTCTTCTCCTTCTTCCAAGCGAAACAATTCCGCTTGATATGGCCCTTCTTACCGCAATGGTAACACTCTGAGTCCTCGTAACGACCCTTGGACTTCCCCCTGCTCTTGTCTCTGCCACCACCTGGACCCCTGCTTTTGCCCCTTCCGCGGCTCTCTGAAACAAGTGCCTCTGAGTGATGGGATGTGGATGAAGTGCCCTGAGAACGTCTCCGCATCTCTTCATTCAACACCCCGCTCTTGGCAAACTCCAGACTGACCACGCCCTCTGGAGCAGAAGCGATCATAGATACTCGTACGGTCTCCCACGAGTCTGGCAATGTACACAGCAGCCACAGTCCCTGAACTTCGTCGTCGAACTTGACTCCCATAGAAGATAGCTGGCAACCACGCCCTGGAAATCACTCAAGTGATCCGTAATAGACGCCCCATCCTTGTACCGCAGACCCATCATCGTTCGGATCAGGAACAACTTGTTTACCCCGGTCTTCTTCGCATACAAGGATTCCAGCTTATCCCACAACGTCTTCGCGTGCTCAATATTGGCAACGTGGTTGTACACGTTCTCATCAACAAACTGCCGTATGTACCCACACACCTGTATGTGCTCGAACTTCCAGTCCTCCTCGGATTTATCACTGGGCCTCTCGGTTGCAAACACAGGTAGATGCAGCTTCTTGACAAATAGCAAATCCTTCATCTTGCTCCGCCAATAATGATAGTTTGTGCCATTAAGGTTCACCATGCGCACCGGCTTCGCGTCCATCTCTCCTCTCTGGTTCCTCTGTCAACTCCTGACACCCTTTGAACCCAAAGCTCTGATACCACTCTGTTGGGAAAGAAGCGCGGAAACCTTTCCCC
This sequence comes from Iris pallida, assembly GCA_029216955.1. NCBI lineage: Eukaryota > Viridiplantae > Streptophyta > Magnoliopsida > Asparagales > Iridaceae > Iris > Iris pallida. Next base: position 3,508,269 of record JANAVB010025198.1, read on the forward strand.
AAACCGGAGAGTACCTGCGAGAGGACCGAGCAAACAACGCACGAACCCAAAAACAAGCACACAAAAACAATCACGCAGACACAGAGAATTTTTGACGTGGAAACCCTTGCGGGAAAAACCACGGGACGATCGGAGTCCAACCCTGAGAAGCCTCCACTAATGGAATAGAAGAATTACACCCTCATCCGAACGATGATGGGTCTGCGGTACAAGGATGGGGCGTCTATTACGGATCACTTGAGTGATTTCCAGGGCGTGGTTGACCAGCTATCTTCTATGGGAGTCAAGTTCGACGACGAAGTTCAGGGACTGTGGCTGCTGTGTACATTGCCAGACTCGTGGGAGACCGTACGAGTATCTATGATCGCTTCTGCTCCAGAGGGCGTGGTCAGTCTGGAGTTTGCCAAGAGCGGGGTGTTGAATGAAGAGATGCGGAGACGTTCTCAGGGCACTTCATCCACATCCCATCACTCAGAGGCACTTGTTTCAGAGAGCCGCGGAAGGGGCAAAAGCAGTGTAGAAAACGAATCGGGACGATCTGAGTCCTCGTAACGACCCTTCATAGGACCGCAGACATCCGAGTGAATCAACTCGAGCAATTTGAACATAGAAGAATTACAACCCTGTGAAAGTGGCGATAGAGAAAAAGATACTCAACTAAAGTTCTTGTTGAATGTTTGCAGTGTAGAAAACGAATCAAATGGGACCATAACTATGGTACAGAGAAGCTACGCAGACATCTGAAAATTTGTATAGATATCTAGTAATCATGTATGAGTCATTAATTGTAACTTATGTACTAGTAATATTAGTATGAGTCATTAATAAAATCTCTTTATGAGCCATTAGTTGCGTGTCATTAACTTTCAAATTATGCAATAAACTTGGCCTTGAATTTTGCGTGTTACAATTTTGCAAATTTTCAATTTTATAACATTTGTATATTTGTTTTCTTTTCTTTTTTTTTTTTTTCTTTTTTTTTTTCTTTTTTTTTTTTGGAAAAACCTGGCCGGCCCGAACCAAACCCTGAACTGGTCCGACCCAGACCCGGTTCAGCCTGGCCCATCCGGGCCATGGTCCGGACTGGGTTTGGATTTTTTTTTTTTCAATCCGGACTAGCCCGACCCGGGACCCGGTCAAACCCAGTCAACACTGGACCTGCACCAGTCCAGCCCGGCCCACCTCACACCATGAAGATAAGGCATAGATGTACGGATCCGTGTTGGACTTAGAAGGGGTCCCTTTTTATGCCAATTTTGTCATGCCCAATGTACTTAGGAGGTACAAGAACCCCTCACAATTGAACTTCTTGTTAATCTATTCACTTGACTAAAACTTCTTACCTAGAGACTTATTAAGTAACCAAAAATTTCTTAAGACACGGTCAGACTTGACTTGGCTAACTTTAACATGCAGAACTTGTAAGTAGTATATATATGTAGTTGTGTACTATGTAATATATCCAATGTAATCTATATAACTGGTTTGACCGGTTTGACCCAATCCAGTGACCTGATCGGATCGATCTCCGGTGCGGTTTTTGAAACATTGAACGTACCATTGATTACATCAGTCTGAAAATTTTATAGCAGCTCTTCTGCAGTTGGAGGGTCGAATATATTCGAAAATATACGGTTCTAAGCATGTCTGACCAAAGCTCTACAATTGTCCGAGAAAGATCAAGCTGAACTACCATCTAGTACTATTCTTTTGCTTAAAATGAAGACTTGTACATATAATCTACTCTTCACCTGTGATTGCAACCTACCATGTTATGTATGCGATTTTGGTGGTTGGAATGACGAGATCATGCACTTCTTTGAAGGCGTCTTCTTAATACAAAACTGACAGAGAAGTCATGTGTTCATCTGGAACTTCTGGACTGTTAGGAAATCCCTGTCAAGAAAATGTTGATATTTCACTTGTCCGGATTCTGTTGTTAGTCTCAAATAATCTCCCAGTTGGAATGGTTTATTATTTATCAGATTAATTGAAGAAAGTCAATGTAGCGAAAATTATTAGTTTCTTTAAAGAATGAAAATGTTAGGGAGTTGCTAAGAATTAAATAAAGGGCAGTCTTGAAATCTTCTTCTATATATATGCCAATTGTCATTCTAGCCACTGGATTGGTAGGAATCACAATTGTCATAGTACTTCATAGAGAGGTTTTAAATTCTCATAACCTCCTTCATCATCACCTATGGGGTATGGAGCTAAGCTAGGTAGGAGATTCAGAAGAGTAGAACCCCAGAAGCTCGGTTATTCCTTTCTCGCAGGATGTCTTTTCCTCACATTGGCCCTCGTTACATTTTCGGAACCAATCGCGATCCCTATGCCCACTTGTAAGTGCTTTGGTGCACGGAATTTGTCACTTGGTTGCATGATATCTATTTCGTCTTTGTGACCCCTACTCGTCTTTGCAGTCGATTTGCGATCGACAAACTGGTTTACGATGTTTCTAGTGGCTCAAGATCATGCTGGTGGATCTCAAACATTAGGTAAAGGCAATCAACTGATATTACCTTGTTAATGTAGGAATTCATGTTTTGGGAAGACGGATATATATATCTTGAAAACAACTAATTAATGTAAGATACTTGAAACTACTGCAGGGAGCGAAAAGGAGGTTGTTTCGAGAATTGAGGAAGTTTCTTTGATTTCGGTTAATGGTTCAGCTGACAATACTTCAGCTCACGACGACGATCTGGATTCCAAGCTAGCAGGTACATTTGATCGGAACTCTTGAAGTAAATAATGCAAAAGTAGCACGATTGTTTTACAAACCTTGACTTATATAAAGGGTTTTTTTTTTTTTTTTGAAATATGGATTAACAAACTTTATTTACTGAAATTAGATCTGGATTCCTTATTTTCTTTCGTATTTTCAGATGTCGAGAATAAAAGATCGACGCCGGAGGAAAAACTGGTATGCGATTTTTCAGACAAACGGTTCGACATATGTGAGATGGAAGGGGACATAAGGATTCATGGCAACTCTTCTTCAGTCCTATTTATCCCGTCGAAACGAGCAACTACTTCAGAAACAGAGGAATCATGGCTAATTAGACCTCATCCTCGCAAGTTCGACAATGATTCGTTGGTTAATGTAAGGCCATTGTCGGTGAAATCTGTAGTACTTGATCAGAAAGAAGCTCCTCCTCGTTGCACAGTCAACCACAGTGTCCCTGCAGTCGTCTTCTCCACCGGTGGATACATGGGAAACATCTTCCACGATTTCACAGACGTGCTCATCCCTGTCTTCCTCACTTCGCGCCGGTACGGCGGAGAAGTTCAGTTCCTGGTCAGCGACAAGGTTCCGTGGTGGTTTATGAAGTACGAAGCATACTTCAAGCAGCTGTCTCGGTACGAACTAATCGACCTTGACAAGGAAGGAGGAGTCCACTGCTACCCGCATGTAACTGTAGGCCTCAGGAGTCACAAGGAGATGAGCATCGACTCCCGGAGAGCCCCCGACGGGTGTTCCATGGTCGACTTTGCCGCGCTAATGAGGACGACCTATTCGCTGGAGAGGGAGAGCGCAATCAAGCTCGGAGGAGCCGCCGGGGAATCTAGGAAGCCCAGGCTTCTGGTCATCGCCAGGAAGGGGACGAGGTCGTTCAAGAACGTCGACGAGATCGTCCGGATGGCACAGGGGCTGGGCTACGAGGTCGTGGTTGCGGAGACGGACGCGGTCCGGAGCCTCGCAGAGTACGCGGAGGTCGTGAACTCCTGCGACGTGATGATGGGCGTCCACGGCGCGGGGCTGACGAACCTCGTGTTCCTTCCGAACGACGCCACGGTCATCCAGCTGGTTCCTTTCGGAGGGCTGGGGAAGTATTCCTGGGACGACTTTGGAGGACCATCCTTGGATAGGAGGCTGAGGTACCTGCAGTATGAAGTGAGCGAAGAGGAGAGCACGCTGACAGAAATATATCCCCGAGACCATCCTGTGTTCAGGGATCCCGGCTCGATCCACAAGCAAGGGTGGTCGGCTATTAGCCATGTGTACATGAATCAGAGCGTGAGGCTTGATGTGGAAAGATTCAGTGGCTATTTGGTGAAAGCCTTGGGATTTCTAAATCAGTAGGAGCAAGCAAGGATGGCATTCTTGCCTATAATTTGTTAATCCCACAAGCTTCTTCTTCCATTAAGTTACTGGACTTTTGCCAAGAAATATCATGTTTATAGTACTATAAAAGAGAAGATTCTTACACTTTATAACCATTTTTCAGTACCAATACCTTTCTTTAGGACATGTTGAATGTAATAATCATCAGATAGATATTGAACATTTTACGACTGGATAAAAAGTTATTTGTGAGGTAAATGCTACTGTTAGTGTGAATGTAGATATCTTTTACAAGTGAGAGATTTAAAACTCGACAATTCAGATACGACAACATATCGATGGTCCAGTAATGAAGATTTTGTTTGGGGTGCAAGGCCGGTCCGGGGATTGTATTGTCCTGGCCGGAATAAATTTTGGTTGCCCCTTGACCGGGCCTCTCGTGAGGCACTTCTTTATGTTGTTCTGATAGGTCGGTCACCTGCGACCCCGCAACCTCTTGCAGATCATGCTGGACCTGGGAGTTGCCCTATGCAGAGAGGAATTGTCCAAATCGGAAGTCTTGTCGGACTTACTCCTGGGTCGACGTCCCTGTTGGGGGTGCAGTGATCTTCACCGGAAGTACTTTACATTGATAGTCCAGACGAGTTCAAGGCCGTTTTGTTGGGAGATCTTCACAGGATGTGAGGCTCAATGTGAGGAGGTTCAAGGCCGTTTTGTTTGTTGCTGGCACTGAAGCTACTCCACAAATAGTTGAGCAAGTTGATCAATTATGCATGGGGACTACTAATAGAAGAAGAAACAAGACATTTGCTCATGTCAATTAGAGCAAGTTGATCAAGTGCATGGGGAATACTAACCAAGGTTGACAGTATCGGTATCGGATCCTTCCTATAAGTATCAGGATCGACAGTATCGACGTTTCAGACGAAGTATTAGATTTTTTTTTTTTCTTTGGTATCGGAAAACAAATAATTATGAAAAATTTAGAAAAAAAAAAACAATTTATACATTTAGGCATAATTTTGAGTACTGTTCGTGTTGTTTCTTAGTAATTTTGGAATTGAATAAATCATATAACCATTGCAATTGGTTTACATGCCATAGATAAAATTTTCTTAATTTATATGCTTTTACAACCTTACTATGTTTTTACACCCTTGTTGATTGGTCTATTTTGTTTAATTTTGTTTGCCTAATTGACTGAAAAAGAGATCCATTGTATTTGTCAATAGCGGTATCGACCGTTACCAAATCATGACATGCCAAACTCTATCAGTAGCGGCCGTATCGGATCAGTATCGACTGATATTGCAAAATATGCTACTAATAGAAGAAGAAATAATTACATTCTCTCGTGTCAATTTTGCACTTCTCAGTCTTTAAATTAAGCATCTAGATGTTGATTTTCACGGCAAATACATAGTTATACTTACGTAAATGCTTAAGCTGTTAGATAGTGGGCACTTTTATTGTACTAAAGATAAATTGTTAACAGTTAGCAAGTTGTGTTATATGTTAAGCCATTCTCAATAATCATATTTTTTTTGATGTCCTGAACGTGGAGCAGTGACTTTGTTGTAAGTAAATTAAAATAAACAGTCATGACCTTAACTAGCACGCATGGAACATGTTCATTTGCTTCTCCTACCCAAACCGTGCTTGCATTTTTCATTGCACACGGCTTTCCCTATGTATACATATATAAAAAAAAAAAAAAAAAACTTACATACGGAGAAGAAAGTCTAAGAATTTTGAAAACTTCAGTAAATTCAACCACTATGGCACAAGCATTTCAGAACGAAAATGAATGCATTTTTTCCTTCCCACTTGATCATTTCTAGAGTCTATTCTAGTTAGAAGGTCTCATGATAAATCATTCATGATTTACTAGGTCGTTAATACGAATAATATCCAAATACCAAATATGTTCTTTCTTTGATCCATAGAAAGTAAAAGGACATAATAGAAGTAAGTGAATCGATCAAGTGTCTGAATTCTAAAGAAAAATCATTATTGATGGTCCAAGACCATAGATATTGATAGATAAAACTTCCATTTATTTGCTGAATAGCCAAATTGGCCGAAAACACCATAGCTATACTTAACATCAAAACACTCGGAAAAGTCCACATACGACGAATATTTTTTGTTGCTGTGGGAATAATAAGCAGAAGTCCAAATCCCATTGACATAGTAACTGGAAGAGCAAGTTGTTAAAGTAAATTGAGCTTTCTTATTGTAAGCTAGTCTGCAGTGTTTCTTTCAAGAGTTTACAAATAAAGTGTTATGAAATAGAAATACTAGCATGGTATTATCTTATAATTACTATGATAGGGAAACATGCAAGTGAACTCATTTATTGTCGACCTTCTGATTTCCCAAAAGAAAAAAAAATCATAATTGTCCTTCAGGTTTACATTATTTTAATTAACAAAATCTACATTAGCAACTTGAACTTCACAAACAAAGAATTTGATGATCGCTCTTTTTTGCCAAAACCCAAACCGAAACCTTGAGCAGAAATGAACTTATTATTGCTAAGGAACTCCCAATTGAAAATTCTCGCATCGTGTCATTGTCTTCTCCAGTTGTACTCAAGTACTTATATATAAAACATGCCAAACTTTTATTCTAGCACTCGTTTTTGTCCAGGTGTTATAATAATATATCACGATTCTTAATGAGAACTTTAAAATTCTAAATCAAATAATGGGTACTATGCAATAATGTATATATGATTCCAACTTGAAACATAGCTTATTAACAAGTTGTGTTATGTTATCTATTGTCATTATTTCCTCCATATTTTATAAAATATAATAGTTTGTTTTATTGTATACATGGCTATATCATCAGCAGCACAGTACCAGAAATATATACGGAAAACTATTGGAGAGAAAATTTGAGGTATTGAAATATGTATTAAGTAAAAGGAAGATTATGTTCAGGCTAATTTGCCTCATTTTTCTTCTTCTCATTAGCACCTCATTTGTACATGAGTCTCTCTGTCATAAGTTTTTTTTTCTAGAAAATATATTTAACTAGTACATGAAACCCCCATTTTCCATTACAATATGACCATATTTGTTTATCAAATTATCTTCTCTTCAATATTTTTTTGGTAGTTACAATCTATTCATAGCCTTCTTCCTCACTCTCCATCTAGATTCCAACTCTTTACTCTCATCCTTTAATTTCCACCGTGACAGAGAGCAATGCCATCAACCTCTCTATAAAAGCGATCGCATAGGATCCAAAAATCGAAAATAGGAAGGTTCCAAATTGATCCCAAAAATAGGAAATTAGAAGGTTCCAAATTTATTTTAATCTTTATATATATTACTAATGTGAAATCTCCATATTTGTTTAAATGGTTAAAAAGGACTATTTTTTAGTATTTGCACAAGATCTTTAGAATATAAAAAACGTCTTTTAGAATATCAGAAACGTCTTTGGTTGCACACATGTAGTAGGTGGGGTATTTATTTGAAGGGGAAAAAAACGTCCAAAAATTGTCACACGATCGATTTCAAAGGTCTAACATAAGGTATTAAGTTGCAAGTTCACAACTATTTGTGGTAACTATCAATCCACTAACAAAAGTAGTTTAGGTATCGATTCACAAATCGGAAACAGTTGACGATAATTAAATACAAATTAGTCTTTAGTTATTAAGGTTTTCATTAGATTTTGTTTTGAAAAAAAAAGAAGAAGAAAAGAAATCTATATATGTACTGCACGGTGAGTATCATATGCTTGGTTGAAATTTCAGCTCTATGGAATTATTTACAGATTTGATTACTTGAAAGACAGAAAATGTCAAGTGTTCTTCGCGACTTGTAAATAATAATAATAATTAAATACTATTGACTTGTAAATATTGTTATGATTTTTCTTTTATTTTGTATATAAAAATAAATATTATTGACTTGTAAATAGATCCATAAAATCGTGAGCATTGTATTTTTTATTTATTTGATAAAGTAATTAATTCTAGAATAAATGTCTATTTTATTTCCATTTATTTAGATTTTGTAATTTCCTGTGTCGCTCATTTCATTGCAAGAGAGTGACCCATTGAAAGGTTGTTGAGATGCAAATGTAGAGTGTTGAGTAAGGGAACATGACTTCTACTTAGGAAGTAGGTCCAAGTGTCATTTTTTGTGTATGCAAGCTCTTAACGAAACTATTTTTTTCTTCTTGGGAATGTAGTATAGGAAAGACTATATTTTCTTCCTCCGTGAAATTGTACATGTTCTGAAATACCTAGAATTTTCTTTGTAAATACCTAGGACTAGAAGTTTTTTGTAGAAATTTACTTGTAAGATCCTTGAGGTCCTATAAATAAATGAACGGCTCATTTGTTACTCACCACTGAATCTTGTAAGCTTTTTTTCTATATAGTAAAGTCTTTCAAGTTTTTTCTCTTGTTCCATGACTCTCATTTTATTAGCAAATATTGTAGCTAAGTTCGTTCTGGAAAGACGCCACATGGATCAAAATTTAGGAAAAAAAAAATACTAAGTCCGTGACAGAGAGCTATGATCAGCCGACACATTAGATTGATGGTCGTCTGACTCTTGCTTAGAGCTTGCTTCTTCTTTTTCATTGTTCTCTTTTAATACTTCGTGGCCTTTCTTGTAGTTAATTATATTTTCTTTCAAATAATACTTTCTGAAATTCGTGTTCAAGTTTATTAGTTTTGAGTTGCAAATGTAAATGTTATAAATTTAACTCTGAAAGTAAACACAACATGACAACATTTTGGTTAATAGATTGCGTACTGATGGAAATATCATACAATAATTGACTAAATGCAATTGTCACTATAAACCGTAACACAAATCTTCAATTTATTGCTACTTACTGCCAAAGTGAAGAAAAAAAGGAAGTTGCAAAATGATTGTCATACAAAATTAAGTATACTTAAAAATCTGCATGTATGCAACAGTTGCTTGTCAAGTACAATATTTGATGTTAGCTAACAAGTGACAAAGTACACTATGAAAGGAAACTAAACATTTTTGGTCCGGCAATCCCCACAAGCAACATGTTTCTCAATGATTCTTCTCCGAATGAATATTTTCAGAGCAGCCAAAACTGTTTATATCTATGAAATTATATTTGTCACTATCCTGAAGAATCTTGGGCTTCCTTGTTGAGTAGTTGCGTTGTCTTTGTTAAGTATGTCACCATAGCAAAACCAATGGAATATTTCAATAAATATACTAAGAGCCATGAGCAGACTTTTGCATTCTATATATACCGTTCTTCAAGCTCTCCATATGGAACTTGTCAAGAGAAGGACTTGGAAGTTGGCATAGTGCGGACTTTGTGCTGTTGATATGCTAACAACCTTCATATTTAACAATTAATTAAAGAGAAGAATAATAGCTGGCTAGCCATAATCATGGTTCACTGACGTTAGAATACGTTTTGTTATGGAAGATGTATCATGAGTTGAATCAAAAGTCTGAAGAGAAATTAAAGCCGAATTCGAATGACCATTGTGGCTAACGGAAGAGACATGAGATCCTGGCTGGATGACATTAGTGGATCGAGCCACGGGACACGGTAGGAAGTGAAGACAGTGGGCCCAAAAGGCTGCTTTGTCCATTATCTCCGAAAGAAAATTTAAAAAAAAATGGAGGCACGAAATAAAAGTTTCGGCACATTCATTCCACGAGATATTCTGCTAGACGGTCAACAGAATTTGTGCATGCACAAATTTCGTCAGATGATCCGACGAAATTCTTGCAAAAAAAAATACAGAATTAAAATTTAGACCCAACATGAATCAAACACAACCTCCTAAACCAAAATCAAACATGTTACCATTACACTACAAACTTATTAATTATTTAGAGAATATATGCAAGAATTCCGTTAGAAGATCTGTACAAATTCTGTCAGACAGTCTGGCGAAATATTTTGTGGATGTAATTTTCTGAAACTTCTTTCGCACGTTCCTATTTCTCTAAACTTTCTTTCGCCATATAAAATTTTCCGTAATTTCAATGAATAACAAGGTGCTCAATATGGCTCAAAGTGATGCATATGACAGGTGGATAATTAACAAATTCATATTGGTCTTAAATTGTATATTGGTAATCAAAACAAAAATTCCAAGTGGCTTATATGAGCAAAGACTAGCAAAATCTCATGGGTTTCAGTAGGTCAATTGTTACAAAAGTAAAACATGATGAACGTTCAGTTTATAGTGATGTTTCAACTTACATTGTGAACAATTCAAAACGAAATGAATCAATTTTAATATTCATCTACATAGACTTATTATGAATCAATCAATATGTTGTTAATTTTAAACTATAAATATATGGGAGTTCTTTCTACTACTTGTGATATTTGAAAGGGATCCCTCTTTAAAATGACCATACTTTAGACCAAATTGGTGGGAAAAATTATCCCATATTTGCAATTGATAATTAACAAAAGGAAAACCAAGAACGAGAAGGTAAAGAGGATTAAAAAAAAAAAAACCCTACAAATCTACAAAAATGCATGCATATGTGTTTCTTTCTAAACTCTCTTCGTCCTACACTAAAGATCTCAACCACTGTGTTGGCCATTCTTTGATATCACTGTCAAAAAAAGTTTAGACTAAACAGTAGGAATAGGGTTATCCCATATGTTCCCTCATAATTAATGAAACAAAAAATCCAATTACAAGTTTCATGCATCAACAAAGTTAAAATAAATAAAATAATAAAAACATACGTACACAAGATCAAAGTTTAAAAATCGAAGGACCCGGTCAAACTGGTCCAATGAGTGGGTTAATCCGAATTAAACCAGTTATATAGACTTATAATCTTAATATATTACATAGTACACAACTACATATATATTATATTTACAAGTTCTACATGTTTATCCTAGTAGAATTAGTCAAAAAGCAAACATATTAACTTTGATCGATTGCATATAAAGTCCAAAATAAAAGTCAAGAGTCTGGGTCAAATCGGTTCAAGATCCAACTACGCAGACGATTGGTCGGTTCGGTGGTCTGACCAGACGGGTCGACCGGGTTTTTGGAAGGAAAAAAAACAGTGAGTCGATATTAAACCAATCCAAAAAAAGCTACCGGTTCACGAGTCGACTGATTCAACCGGCCGCTCCGGTTCGGTTTTTAAAACACTGCCCAATATACAAACTCAAACTAAGGTAAAAAAAAAAAAAACTTAAATCGTTAGGTTCCGTTGAAGAGTACAACTGGTTACATGTATTGTTTAATCGAACCCTAAGCCTGTGATATTGAATTCTTAATCAGCTTGATGATTATATATAATATCAAGGGTTGTTGAAGGCTTCAAATCATAGCAACAACAATGTAGGTGTAGATTGATACTCTTCAGAGCTCTAAACTTCTCTAGAGATGGAAGGAAGTACAAAGAATAAGTTGCCAACCTAGCTAGCCTCAATTGTTAACTACAGAGAGCTCCTATGACCACTTCCCGTTGAAAACTACTTCACACCCGCACTCGCGCGCGCCCCTTCCGGACGCGAATAAAAGAGGGCTTCCGTGTACTTCCCCCACTCAATCCTCCTCTCCTTCTCTTCCATCACTCCATACCGATCAAAGATGGCTCCCAAGACGCTTGCTAAGAACGCCAGCGGCCGCTACGAATACCGCAAGGTTGGGTTAGGGCTGCTCGCCGGCGTCGTCATCTCGCTGACGTACCTGTCGCCGTCGATCTACTACTCGTTTCCGTTCTCTAATGGTATGTATCCATCTGTCAATTATGGTCCTTATATATATGTTCATATAACTAACCCATTTAGTTTCTTTGGTATATATGTGCAGTAGCCACAACTATTGGAGCTCCTGTTACTAGCCCAACAATAGATGATCCTATGGTGAGGTTAAAGCCAGGTATGTAGAAACTCGCAACCTTACATAATTATTTGTATTGGTTTCTTGAAATATTGAAGCTAATGCCAACATATATATATATATATTTGAACCCATCCAAATAATTAAGAACCAAGGATTAATGAACACGAGAATGTAACCCACGGGAGCAACCCAGAATGTGACAGTTCCAGCTCGAGTGAAGAAGTTTGTGAGAAGAGTATGAACACAGATTTGTCTGCGGCGCCCAAAGCTTCAGAAGAGCATTCCTCCGAAGGAAGCGTTGCAGCTGTTGCTAACAACACCCAGTCACCTATAGGTATATAATCCAAATAAATATTTGAAGTTTTTTATTATAAATTGCTTTCGATCATCACTATAATTGCCATTATGGTCTTGTATGATTTCTGATTGTGCTTACTATGTTATGTAACTAGTTTCTTCTTGTTGCAGCAGTAGACAACACAGAGGGAAATCTAGAATTGGATGAGTCAACGGAGGATCGGTCAGAAAGCAATGGTGATGAGCTGGTTTCAACAAATAGTACGAGTACTCCAACCACAGACTCGACCCAGATGAAAGCTGCAGGCGTCTCGGATCAGTCAGGTATATATATATATGGAATAGTAGCACTAATATCCTACTTTATGAGGGTCAGAAAAAGTATTTAAAATGGTTTTGATCGGCTCAAAAAAATTTCATATTAACATCTCAATATATAGATTTTGAGAGTTTTATTATTTTATTATATTTATTTATATTCTCACCAAAAATATATATATAATTATAAGTACTAATATCCTACAATATTTTCTCTTTCTCATCCTTGTTTCTCTTCTACTCCCTCCAAAGTCCAAACTACAACTACTTTCTCTTCATGGTTCTACTCTCTCTAAAGTTCAAACTACAATTACTTTCTCTTCATGCAGCCTCCGCATATTCTATTTGACTATTGTCGAAGTCGAACACTGTATGATACACACCCATAAAAGCATCTTCAAAAAATCGTGCATCAAGCACAAGCAGATTTCGACATCAGAAATAAATTTTTGAAAAACTTTTGTTTATATATGGATATATAGTTAATTTTATTCTTGTAAAATTTTTTTTAGAACCACCCGTTATTAATGAATTACCTACCAAACATGGATTGGACTAGTTAAAAGCCGCTACTTAAAACATTTCAAAATCGGATCTCTCGTAATTAATCGCTCATAACTAGTACTCTAAAAATACCTCATATCCACTACCCCTACAATTGTTAAGCAGATCCCTTAAACTAATTCATGAAATTGAGGTTCCCAGGAATCACAATTCTATTCAGGCAAACAGGACCTAAACTAGGAGATTTGTTTATGTCAAAGTGGTTATTAGCATGGCGTCGCCCAATCATAACTTATTTGTACTTTGTTGCAGAAAACAATACCGAATCAGAGGGCGAAAAGTCGGTATCAAACGAAACAAAATCACAAGTCCCGCAAAATGATGACAAAATAACGGTTCCAGAGGAGGACTCTACTGCAACCACGACTACTGATTCAACTCTTGAAGAAGTTGCGAGCACGACTACTGACTCAACTCTTAAAGAAGTTGCGAGTAATCCAGAACAATCAGGTATATATTATATATACATACGAGGAAAACTATATTTGAATTTTTCATTATTGTTGTTATTATATATATTTTTGAACTATTATACGCAGATGACACTGGAGAAGACGGTCAGCTCAAGGAGACCAAAATTACGTGCGACACTGCCCCGTACAAAAGATCGGATCGATGCGAAATGGACGGAGACATCAGAGTTCACGGAAAGACCAGCTCAGTAGTCTTCATGAGCTCGTCGATCAAAGAAACGTGGAAGATCAAGCCCTACGCTCGCAAGGCGGACCTCGCCGCGATGGCGAACGTCAGAGAGCTGTCGGTGGCGCCGTCGAACGGCAGCGACGGCCCCCCTCGCTGCACCGTCAGCCACAGCGTCCCCGCCGTCGTCTTCTCGAGCGGGGGCTACTGCGGGAACTTCTTCCACGACATGAGCGACGTGCTGATCCCCCTCTTCCAGACCTCCTCCCGGTTCAACGGGGAGGTCCAGTTCCTCGTGGCCGACTCCCACTGGTGGTGGAACGAGAAGTACGTCCCCGTACTCAGGCAGCTCTCGCGCTACGAGCCCGTCGACCTCGACAACGACGAGAGGGTCCACTGCTTCCCGCGCGTCCTGGTCGGCCTCGACAGCCACGACGACCTGAAGATCGACGCCGCGAGGTGTGCCGACGGGTGCTCGATGGTGGGCTTCGGCAGGATGCTGAGGGCCGCCTACTCGCTCCCGAGAGCAAGTCCGGTCACGCTTTCGCACACGTCGAAGACGAAGAAGCCCAGGCTGTTCGTGCTCGCGAGGGGCCACACGCGCAAGTTCATGAACGTGGAGGAGATCGTGAGGGCGGCGGAGGAGGTCGGGTTCGAGGCGGTTGTGGGGGAGGCCGAGCACAACGTGACCCGCTTCGCGGGGCTGGTGAACTCGTGCGACGTGATGGTGGGGGTGCACGGGGCGGGGCTGACGAACTTCGTGTTCCTGCCGACGGATGCGATATCGATACAGGTGGTGCCGTGGGGGAACCTGGACTGGATAGCGGCCAACTACTACGACAAGCCGGCGAGGGCCATGGGGCTGAGGTACCTGGAGTACCGGATCAAGCAGGAGGAGAGCACGCTCTCGGAGATGTACCCGCTGGACGACCCCGTCTTCACGGACCCGACCTCGCTGCACCGCCAGGGCTGGGAGAAGCTGAGGGAGATCTACCTCGTGCAGCAGAACGTCAGGCTCGACGTGCAGAGGTTCAGACCGGTTCTGCTGGAGGCCTTGAGACTTCTCCATGCCAAGAATTAAGCACCGATGTCATGCAAACACCTATATCTTATTGAGAATTTTTAACGCACAAATAAGCTTTCAATGTTCGTATCTACTCATACAACCACATTCTTCCGTGTTAAAAGCTATACTGAATCGTATGTTCTATGCATGATTTTGAGGAGAAAAAACTAGCATGAATGCATATTTTATAGGGATGGCAACGGAACGGGTCGGGGCCGCCTTCAAGTAATGTTCGAATCTCCGTCCCCATCTGTAGAAATGAATAATTGATTATTTTTATTGATGGGCTACTGCCACTACTTATAGAGGGTCAAACCCCTCTTCATAATATATCTTCCGATGTGGGACTAAAGTCCCTTATTGGTTCTCAACACTCCCCCTCAAGATGGGCGATAGATATTAATCATCCCCATCTTGTTACATAGCTTTGACAGACTCAATGAACTAAGACCTTTAGTCAGACAGTCTGCAACTTGTTCTTCTGAGCGAACATGGTCAATCTTCAGTATCCCTTGTTCCAGCTTCTCCTTGATGAAGAATCGATCGATCTCGATGTGCTTCGTTCTGTCGTGCTGAACTGGATTGTTAGCTATACTTATTGCAGCTTCACTATCGCTCAGAAGATGTAACGGTGCTCCCTTATCCAGCTTCAACTCTGTCAGCAGTGCTCTCACCCACAGCAACTCTGACACTCCCAGAGCCATTGCTCTGTATTCTGCTTCAGCTGATGACCGTGCTACTACTGACTGTTTCTTGCTTCTCCATGAGACCAGGTTTTTGTCACGCCCCGATTCGTAGAGTCATTTATTATCATATTTTATCTCTTGGAATCGATCGTCCTCGCTTGGGCGTGATGCCGTACAAGTCTGGTATTGCACTTGTACAAGGCAAAGATGGTACATAATTGATTTTTCTTCAAATAGGAATACATCACAGCGGCAGAAGCAGATAAATTGAATTTAGTGAGGACAATCTTTCTCATTGAATAGAAGTACATCACTTCTTTATAGCAGCGGAGATAAAAGGGTAACTTGAAGTCACACAGAGATATATAGAACTTTGTTCTCTTTATTGATAATTGAAGAAGAGTACAAGACTTGTATTGAAGTACAATGTTTACAACCAATCTCACTTTACATTGAAATCCAACTGAACAATGCTACAAAGCTTACATTTGATACTTGGATACATTGGATTACAACTCGATATACCGACTTGGCTTACAACTCACTGGTACAACTGATTACAATGTTCCATACATTATGCCCTTTATAAACAAAAGACATCATCTTGTACAAGGAGAGCTTTTGTATGCCCAACAAATCTTCGATGCCGCGGGACCAATCAAGCCAATCCTCGTGTGTAGAACATTCCAAGCACGAGCACCTGCCCACAAAACGTGGGTCAGCACATCATCTATGTACTGGCGAGCAGAATCCAACCCACTCGCCTAAACCAACACTAATTGGTCAATTTTAGCAAGCATTTAATAGAATGATCTTTCTACTTGGGGCCTAGCATCAGTTTACAGTTCTTGAGCAGAAACATTGAAGTAAGTAAACATGTCTTAGCAGGGTATAGCATTTCATTGTGTAAGGCATCATCTAAGCAACATTGAGTTAACACGTTGAACATATTACGAAAATACTTTCTAAAGGCATTGTTTAGCATACTTGGTGTTATCATTCAACAGGTTATGGCAATGATCTAAAAGGCAATGCACCAGCAAATTTGCATTTAACATGTTGAGCATGTTATAGAGTCTCATTTTAAAGGCAACAACACAGCATCATTTCATTTAGCATGTTAAGCATGCAAGTTGAACCAATATATACAATATCACAATTATGTGATTCCTTACCGATAGCCGACTTCTCATACCTGCATCAAATACAGGTTATCAGATATACTTATGCTGCATGTACATAACATTCATTAGCATGTGTCACGCCCCGCTCCCGTAGGAGCGATCGTCCTCGCTAAGGCGTGATGTCGCACGAGCCTAGATTGCGCTCGTGCAAGGCGGGTTCCATAACGGCCGATTTCAGCGGCTGCGACGGGGTCGTCGCACAGAAGTCCCAAGCAGAGACATTGAAACATACAGCAGAATTTAGAACAAGCACACATGAACAAAAGTCATTCAAAAGAAGCTCTTTATTGATATTGAATAGAAGATTACATTTGTGGGCGCAAGGCCAATTTACAAGTCTCTCATGCTCACTTTTCTCTCATTTACAAGTCACTCTGCTCTCTCTCATCTCTCAATTACAATGCTTGAGCCAGCGGAAGCTTCGGAGGGCGATGTCCATACATTATGTCCTGTATAAGTCTTCAATCCACGCGGTCGCACGCTTCGAATCGCCAAGGAATCTCCGTGCCTCGACGCATCCAAGCGAGCTCCGCGCCACGAGCTTCTACCTGTGCCTGCACATGAACACTGTGTGGGTGTCAGTACTCAACTGTACTGATGGAGTGAGCTCCTCGCCCACCCATACAAAACCTACACGTTTATTTACTTTGTGCAGCTTAAATCCCTTTCTATTTTCTTTCTAGTCTTGCCTTAGGATCAGTTTTAAGACTACGGACGCCTTGGCATATTTGTGTCTGAGGACCATCCCGTGCTTGTACCACAACGTTAACTCATACTTTACCTCTAGACTCCCTTTTCGTGCCAACAACGTTAACCTATCAAGTCGTGCTTGCCTTACGGCCAAAATCAGGGACGCAACTACGCGATGAGGCTTCAATTCCGTATGACAGTGCTACAAACCCTTGCTGAGGCCGTGCCTCGCAATTCAGTAAGACTTAACCATATCGCCGCCTCGCGGCCTTTGCTACTTTGATCACCAATTTATCCAATCGAGACTTGTGAACTTAGTGTCACTCAACCAACTTGCCTTGCGACGAATCCTGACTTAAACCCGCGACGACTCAATCAAACTTGTGCAACTCTATGCCAACATCTTAAGACTCGACGCCACGACTCTTGCCGAAGCACGACGCCTACGTTGAAACCAAATCCTAGGCCCAACATCGTGTTTTTAACTTTTACACACACCTTCAACTCGACTCCTTGATATGGCGTACTCAATACTCGACTAAATCCAAAGGCACACTCGCGGATGGCCGCCGTCATGCCGACATCTATATGAACTTGGTCACTAGCACGACAAGCTATCTTGGACCTCTATTGGTATATTAGGGTACGTTCGTATATAACGAGGCGCGATCTTGCCGAATTTCCCCTAATACCCGTCCTACGGCGCACCCCTTGGGTCAGGTCGCACACCATCCAAGGGTCCCGTTGTCACGCCCCGCTCCCGCAGGAGCGATCGTCCTCGCTAAGGCATGATGCCGTACGAGCCTAGATTGTGCTCGTGCAAGGCGGGTTCCATAACGGCCGATTTCAGCGCCTGCGACGGGGTCGTCGCACAGAAGTCCCGAGCAGAGACATTAAATAATAGCAGCAGAATTTAGAACAAAACACAAGTTATTCAAAGAAGCTCTTTATTGATATTGAAACAACGATTACATTGGGGGCGCAAGGCCAAGATTACAATCACTCAAGCTCACTCTTCTCACATTACAAGTTCACTCAGCTCTCTCTCATCTCTTAATTACAAGTCTTGATCCAGCGGAAGCTTCGGAAGGCGATGCCCATACATTATGTCCTGTATAAGTCTTCAGTCCAGGCGGCCGCACGCTTCGAATCGCCAAGGAACTCCGTGCCTCGACGCATCCAAGCGAACTCTGCGCCACGAGCTTCTACCTGTGCCTGCACATGAACACTGTGTGGGTGTCAGTACTCAACTGTACTGGTGGAGTGAGCTTCTCGCCCACCCATACAAAACCTATACGTTCATTTACTTTGTGCAGCTTAAAACCCTTTCGATTGTCTTTCTAGTCTTGCCTTAGGTTCAGTTTTTAGGACCCGCGCCTTGGCGCAACTTGTGTGTCAAAACCATCCCGTGCTTGTAAGGTCAACGTTAACTCATACTTTGCCTCTAGACCCCTTCTTGTGCCAACAACGTAACCTATCAGGTCGTGCTTGCCTTTCGGCCAAAATCAGAGACGCAACTACGCGGTAGTACCCAATTTCCTTACGACCGTACTATAATTCCTTTGTGCCATGCCTCGCATTTCGAGGCCGTGCCCAATAACTCACGTAACTTCAAGAAAACTGCCCTACGACCCTTCTTGACTTAACTCGCAACAGTTCAAGTCTAACTCAAGCACTCTATCCAACGACTTATCACTCGACGCCACATCCCGTGCCGAAGCACGCCGCCTTCGCTGTTGCCAAATCTTAGGCCCAGACATTGTGTCCTTCTTACTGCATACTGCATACATGTTCAACTCAACTCAATCCAAAGGCATACACGCGGTTAGCCGCTATCTGCCGACATCTATATGAACTTGGTCACTGGCTCCCAGAGCCATAGTGGACTCCTCTTTCTTTTATTAGACGGGCGTCCCTTTCAGCGCAAGGTAGCTAGCCCCGCTGCAAGTCCCCGCCTAACCCGTGCAAAGCACAGTTTATCTTTTGTTTCCCAATGCCCGCAACGGTCCCGTGGCCTCGGGCTTGCCGTGCGGGGAAACTTTCACCCTGTCGATAAGTTGCATGTTTCCCAATGCCCGCAGCGGTTCCGAGGCCTCGGGTTGCCGTGCGGGGAAACTCACTTTGTCGACAAGTTGTCCAATGACCATGCAAGACGTGATCGACACTTTTCAAATCTGAGTCCGCCACGACGACCTATAGTCGCGGACATTCTTCTTTCTCTCTGAGACCGCCTCGACGACCTATAGTCGCGAGCCTTTCTCCAAACTCAATAAATCAACCGTGGCCCGTGCCTTAAAACACTAGGACCGTGCCATCGTGCCTCAATCCGACTTCTGTTCTACGTGACGTTATCGCCCAAGTCATACTTTATATGACGGGCCTTGGGATCGTGGGACTATTTAACCTGTCAACCGCAGAATGAGCGGGACAACACTTGGAATGACTTAGGTCGACCGGCATAACTTTGCCTAACTTACTCAGCCTACAACTTAACGAGCAAAGGCTGCGTCGAGCCTTGCTTCGATGGAACGTGCCGTGCACCGTTCAACTTTGAACGACCAAGTCATTTGGGTACTCGGACTTACACCGGCAGTCATGCGACGTAACTTAACTCCTGGGGCAAGCCAAGGCTATGCCAAGCCCTGGACGATGGGACCGTGCATGCTTTATGAAGCATTTATGCGGGCGACGCCTATGACTTAGGCTGCAATTATGACTTGCCAACTCAACAAACTTCCTTCTCCCAAGCCACGGGACGAAGGGCCGAGTGACATTTTCAAAGCACGACGTGCATCAATTCTAAGCCGACCATTGGACGTTTCCATATTCTAACTCAATTCAACTCGACGGGATTACTCCCTTTAGCTATGTGGGTTCGTATCTTTTATCTTCAAGCCTACTTGTGCAAGTTGAAAACACGATTTATTATGTGAAGGTAAAGATGAGGTAAGTTCACCGAAACTACCCCACCTGAGCGATGTCTTCAAACGGCCGTCGCAAGGCCAAGTCCGAACGCCGTCGGCGTTTCGATTCCTCTGATTGACTGAGCGGGATGGGGCACTACAACATACACCACTCAGAACAAGTCTCGTCCTCGAGACTTACTGAGTACTTACTTATTGACTTACCACTTTACTTGCCTTTCTAGAACTCTCGCATACACTACGCCTATGCGTTTCCTCAATTCGAGCCACGCTCGCACTACCCTCAATTTTTTCTTCGAATCTCTATTTCAAAATCCTCAACACTTTTCCATTCCTCAAGTCTCACTTGATTCAACATATCACTTGGTTGGATCGTGCACATATTCTAGGCGTCCCCAAAATACATGCATTTCAGCCAAGCCTTGTGATAGAGAATTCGCCATCGCCACTCGAGTCGGATTCGTGCACGTATTCAAGCGTCCCTGATATACATGCATCTCAACCGAGCTCGCGAGTGGTGCCACCATAACTTCTATCGCTTTGTGCCGGGACGTCCGCCTATTCGCTAGGCTATGTCTTTTGGCTAAAGTCATTCGTCAGTATTGGAATCATAGTTCCCAAACAACAATATCAATACTGACCCCATCCTAAGGTCAAACCAAGTTGATAGTACGGGTTTTTCTACCCAAGCTCGAATCACTCCGATTTCTAAACATCGAGCATCGATTTCCTACGCACATCCCAATATTCGTCGTACGGGGTCCGAGTCATTCGGTAAAGCCATCCTACAACAACTCGCGTTCGACCAAATTCTCCGACGTATCAATATCGCTCGTTCAACAAACCATTTCGCATAGTCTATCTCTTCGAACACGTTCGACATAATCTGCCTATCAAATCCTTCCAAGTCAAGCACGTTACTACGTAATTCGCCGCTAAATCATAATCCACATTTTACATTTCCGAAGTCGTCTATTACAATTCACGAAATCGATCATAAGGTCGTCTAGCTTAACAACGTGTTGCGCCCCGATCTCACGCGAGTCAGATTAACCGCGGTGGGCATGAATCACCATGCACGCTCCCGCGAGATAGTCATTCTCATCGGGACGTAACCCTTGTTTTGTGTCTAGACTAATTCATTCTCGATGCGCGGATTGGACCTACTCAATCCTCAAGTTCATTTCATTCATCGATCACAAGTCAAAACATCCTCGAATCTTCCTTCGCATCAAACCGACAAGTCGAGACAATCAAAGTTGCCGCGTCCTGATCTTCCGAGTCCGATTGTTCCCGCGACATGAATCACCATGTCAGCGCTCACGCGGAACGATCACCTCAAATCTGACGCAACGCATGTGCGAGGCTAAAGTTGTGCTCGCGCAAGACAAGAATGTCGACGTTGTGGTTATTCGCGTAACCATCAAGACACCTTCATTTGTATCTAATATTCATCTCAACCAAAGTCCTAAGTATTACATCCAACCGAACCATAACACTTGCACGATCGTCCTTCGCCGAGTCAGAGTACCCCCGAGTTATCGCATATCGATCTTTGATACGCCTCAATACCATCGACGATATACGTAACCTGACGATCTTCCTTTGCAACCAATTTCGAGTCGTGCGAATGATGTTATCGTCCAACTGGATAGTCTCCTCGACATTCATAACACCAATTCCGATCATTTTCCCTCGAATCATTTACGATATCAATTTCCTCCAACCAATTTCACGTATTCTTCATCCGTCCATCTTAAGTCATCGACCAACTTATTTTCCTCAATTCGCATCGTTCGACATCCCTGAGCCTATCGCATACACCACTCAGGAATGAAGTCATTCAACCAATCCTCAACTTATTATTTGATTCAAAATCGACTTCTTCGAATCCCGTTTGAACCATTCCTCAAAACCCAAGCACGCTTATCTATATCGCACCGACGATATCGTCGCTCGATAGCACCCCTATCGATACTCATCTTACTTTACTCAATCGAGTTCAACTCATTCTAGCTCGACGCTATTCAATTCCCGCACTCGACCTTTCTAAGGTCGACGCAACTTTGGTGTATATGCCCAGCCCGACTTAGCCAACCGTGCTTACGTAAACCATCTTTTTGTTTTCTTATCAAAAAAAATGTTCACCTATGTTTTGCAAAATAGATAGACTTATTGTATGGACATTGCCACGCCCCGCTCCCGTAGGAGCGATCGTCCTCGCTAAGGCGTGATGCCGCACGGGCCTAGGTTGCGCCCGTGCAAGGCCAAGTCCAGAAACGGCCGATTTGAGTCTAGGCCACAGAGTCGCACAGAGTGTCTCCATTTGCAGCGGAAGTAAAAATGAACACAAGTAGAAGCGAATCCAAATCTCTTTATTGAATTTCAAGAAGTTTATAAGCGGCGCTAGGCCGATATTACAAATCGCTCAAGCTCTCTCTCTGAAACATAAAAGGCGTGCCAAGTGGCTTACAACATGGAATGATACATGGCGATGTTCCGATACATTATGTCCTGTATAGGGTGCTTCAGCTTCTTGCAACGTTCCAAGGCCCCAGAGTTGGCTCCGCGCCTTGACACGTTCGATGGAAGCTCCGCACCCGCCGGCATCTCCTGCTATCCTGCAAGCATACTGTGGGGTTATCAGTACATTGTTATGCACTGGTGGGGAGGCAAGCTCGCCCACAATGCCATCATTACCAAACACGTTCCATTTACTTTTGTGCATCTCTATCATTCATTGTCTTTCTAATCTTGCCTTAGGATCAGTTTCATAGCATATTGCATAGCCTATCTCGTGTTACCGAACTCAAGTGTCGCATGAAAATACATGTACGACTTACCCATACTTACCGTCCGGCCTTCCCTGTTCAAGGTAAACCAAGTTAAACAACAATTCATGTATAATAACATAACACGATTCATGTACGCATTCAATATCGAGTGTGTGTCCATGTCTCGGGTTCTAGTGCGTCGTGGGCATGTTCTAGCACGTCGTAGGCACGTTTTAAAGTATTACAATTCAAGCATGTTCCGGATATTACATTCAAGCATGTTCAGGAGTGTTACATATCGAGCATGTTCAGCATGTTACATTTCAAGCATGTACTGAGTGTTATATTTCGAGCATGTTCAGCATGTTACATTTCAAGCATGTACTGAGTGTTATATTTCGAGCATGTTCAGGAAACACTTCATTTAGTTAACTTAGACTACTTTGATTTCAATGCAAGAACTTGCACGTGGATTGCCACCAGCATAGTCCACTTAATCTACATGCACGGGTCGCTGGCTTTACAAGCCATTTAGGACATTCCCCTGTGGCAATTCTCAACTTAGCGTAGGGTGATGGCTGGTACACCCCGTTAAGTCTCTTGAATATACCCTCCTACTTACGTCTCTTGGTGCCCAAGCCCGCACCCAAGCAGCCCGTAAGCGCCGTTGATTCCGCCTAGGCCGGCCACGGTTTACCCCTCCAACGCCCGTGCCGCAGAATCCTTCCACACGACGGCCACGGTATTCCCCCCATCGCCCGTGCCGTTTGTCCACGACCATTTCGTATTGTCTTGTCATTTTAACTTAGCGGCTATCTCCGAGCCGTAGGCTAACCCTTAGCCATAATGCGTTATCGACCAGGTTGGCGTCCGTACAGCGCGGGTAGCGAGCCCCGTTGTACGTGCCCGTCATACCTGTTGATAGCGTCTTCCATGTCTTATCTTTCATGTATTCTTTCTTTCATTTTATTCTTTCACTTGTTCGTATGTTCATAGAGTCATTCATGTGTTTGCTTATTCATTCTTTGATTCATTCATTCATGCATTATGCAACTCTCAGTGTGGGAGTCGCCTTGGCGACCCATCGGTCCCATAGCCTTCCAATGTTGCTAAACTCTACTCGGAGCGACTATGTTGATAGCCTTCCCGTTTTATTGTTGCAAACCATTCATTGTTTCATTGTTTGAACGTATAAGGGACATGAACGTAGGCTTGTGCCGTAGCACGAGCATGGAGCGCGGGCGAGAGTTTTCATACTTTTTCTATGTTTCTTTCCATATTCTATACAAGCATACAAATTGGGATTATTCCCTTAGCTAGGTGCGTTGAGTCATTTATTAGCATGCAAGAGGTTATCGCCTAGCGATTCTCGTGATAGTGTCCGTATTGTTATGTGTCTAGGCTAAGCACAGACGGGTTCATCGGAGCCACCCACCTTAGCGATGTTTGCATTGGCCGAGCGATACTCCGAGCGCGCCTTTGGAAGTCTAAGTCTGGATTCATCTTGACGGGCCAAGGCAAGTCTGGCATCGATTTGCATCGATACTTCATCGGGTCGAGGCAACTCTTCGAGTCGACGGCTCGTTTTGAGTCGTTGCACACGCCGTTTGGAATCGGCGTTCCGCTAGGGCGGAGCGGGTCACTACAGACATCCCATGGGTCATTTGAGAGAGAGCGCACCAACGATATCAACTTTGCGGAAGCAACAGAGTTTACGGAAACAACGAGTTAAAGAATTCAATCGATAGTCCAAGGACGTAAAGCCGTGCTCTGATACCATTATGTCACGCCCCGCTCCCGCAGGAGCGATCGTCCTCGCTAAGACGTGATGCCGCACGAGCCTAGATTGCGCTCGTGCAAGGCGGGTTCCATAACGGCCGATTTCAGCGGCTGCGACGGGGTCGTCGCACAGAAGTCCCGAGCAGAGACATTGAATAATAGCAGCAGAATTTAGAACAAAACACAAGTTATTCAAAGAAGCTCTTTATTGATATTGAAACAACGATTACATTGGGGGCGCAAGGCCAAGATTACAATCACTCAAGCTCACTCTTCTCACATTACAAGTTCACTCAGCTCTCTCTCATCTCTCAATTACAAGTCTTGATCCAGCGGAAGCTTCGGAAGGCGATGCCCATACATTATGTCCTGTATAAGTCTTCAGTCCAGGCGACCGCACGCTTCGAATCGCCAAGGAACTCCGTGCCTCGACGCATCCAAGCGAACTCTGCGCCACAAGCTTCTACCTGTGCCTGCACATGAACACTGTGTGGGTGTCAGTACTCAACTGTACTGGTGGAGTGAGCTTCTCGCCCACCCATACAAAACCTACACGTTCATTTACTTTGTGCAGCTTAAAACCCTTTCGATTGTCTTTCTAGTCTTGCCTTAGGTTCAGTTTTTAGGACCCGCGCCTTGGCGCAACTTGTGTGTCAAAACCATCCCGTGCTTGTAAGGTCAACGTTAACTCATACTTTACCTCTAGACCCCTTCTTATGCCAACAACGTAACCTATCAGGTCGTGCTTGCCTTTCGGCCAAAATCAGAGACGCAACTACGCGGTAGTACCCAATTTCCTTACGACCGTGCTATAATTCCTTTGTGCCATGCCTCGCATTTCGAGGCCGTGCCCAATAACTCACGTAACTTCAAGAAAACTGCCCTACGGCCCTTCTTGACTTAACTCGCAATAGTTCAAGTCTAACTCAAGCACTCTATCCAACGACTTATCACTCGACGCCACATCCCGTGCCGAAGCACGCCGCATTCGCTGTTGCCAAATCTTAGGCCCAGACATTGTGTCCTTCTTACTGCATACTGCATACATGTTCAACTCAACTCAATCCAAAGGCATACACGCGGTTAGCCGCTATCTGCCGACATCTATATGAACTTGGTCACTGGCTCCCAGAGCCATAGTGGACTCCTCTTTCTTTTATTAGACGGGCGTCCCTTTCAGCGCAAGGTAGCTAGCCCCGCTGCAAGTCCCCGTCTAACCCGTACAAAGCACAGTTTATCTTTTGTTTCCCAATGCCCGCAACGGTCCCGTGGCCTCGGGCTTGTCGTGCGGGGAAACTTTCATCCTATCGACAAGTTGCATGTTTCCCAATGCCCGCAGCGGTTCCGAGGCCTCGGGTTGCCGTGCGAGGAAACTCACTTTGTCGACAAGTTGTCCAATGACCATGCAAGACGCGATCGACACTTTCCAAATCTGAGTCCGCCACGACGACCTATAGTCGCGAACATTCTTCTTTCTTTCTGAGACCGCCTCGACGACCTATAGTCGCGAGCCTTTCTCCAAACTCAATAAATCAACCGTGGCCCGTGCCTTAAAACACTAGGACCGTGCCATCGTGCCTCAATCCGACTTCTGTTCTACGTGACGTTATCGCCCAAGTCATACTTTATATGACGGGCCTTGGGATCGTGGGACTATTTAACCTGTCAACCGTAGAATGAGCGGGACAACACTTGGAATGACTTAGGTCGACCGGCATAACTTTGCCTAACTTACTCAGCCTACAACTTAACGAGCAAAGGCTGCGTCGAGCCTTGCTTCGATGGAACGTGCCGTGCACCGTTCAACTTTGAACGACCAAGTCATTTGGGTACTCGGACTTATGCCGGCAGTCATGCGACGTAACTTAACTCCTGGGGCAAGCCAAGGCTATGCCAAGCCCTGGACGATGGGACCGTGCATGCTTTATGAAGCATTTATACGGGCGACGCCTATGACTTAGGCTGCGATCATGACTTGCCAACTCAACAAACTTCCTTCTCCCAAGCCACGGGACGAAGGGCCGAGTGACATTTTCAAAGCACGACGTGCATCAATTTTAAGCCGACCATTGGACGTTTCCATATTCTAACTCAATTCAACTCGACGGGATTACTCCCTTTAGCTATGTGGGTTCGTATCTTTTATCTTCAAGCCTACTTGTGCAAGTTGAAAACACGATTTATTATGTGAAGGTAAAGATGAGGTAAGTTCACCGAAACTACCCCACCTGAGCGATGTCTTCAAACGGCCGTCGCAAGGCCAAGTCCGAACGCCGTCGGCGTTTCGATTCCTCTGATTGACTGAGCGGGACGGGGCACTACACCCGTAGGCCCGTGGTTCCTCCTAGGCCAGATCGGTCCCGTGGCCGCGGCAACCGTCTGAGGAACAAAATCAAATCCTTGTGCACCGGTACACAAGTTATCCAATGACCATGCAAACTCGACCCACTTCATCATTTCAGGACCATTTTATTGTCTTTACTTTCATTGTTTTACTATCTTATGAGTTCCACATTCCAGACTTCATCATTTGAGACCCCTCGACGATCCACGGTCGCGAGCATTCTTTCCATGTTACCGTATCATTTCATTTAACTTAGGAATGCCTATTCGATAGTCCTTTCTCCAAAACTCATTAAGTCGACCGTGGTTCATACCTTAACGCTAAGTCCGTGCATCGTGCTTCAAACCGACTTACGTTTTACGCGACGCTATCGCCCAAGTCATATTTTATATGACGGGCCTTGGGATCGTGGGACTATTTAACTTGACAATCGCAGAATGAGCGGGACAGCACTTGGAATGACTTTGGTCGACCGGCATAACTTTGCCTAACTTACTCAAGCCTACAACTTAACCCGAGGGACGAGCAAAGGCTATGCCAAGCCTTGCGTTACGGTAGCGTGCATGCTTTATCGAGCTTTTGCGCGGACGACGCCTATGACTTAGGCAAGTTCATAGTTTTGTGTCGAAGACCAACTTTTCTTCTCCCAAGCCACGGGACGAAGGACCGAGTGTCATTTTCAAAGCACGCCGTGCACCAACTCTAAGCCGACCGTTGGACCTTTCCATATTCTAACTCAATTCGACCCGTCGGGATTATTCCCTTTAGCTATGTGGATTCGTCTCTTTTATTATCAAGCCTACTTGTGCAAGTTGAAAACATGCAATTTATTATGTGAAGGCAAAGATGAGGCGAGTTCACCGAAACTACCCCACCTGAGTGCTGTCTTCGAGTCGCCGTTGTAAGGCCAAGCCGAACGCCGTTGACGTTTTGATTCCTCCGATTGACTGAGCGGGACGGGGCACTACATCATACACCACTCAGAAAAAGTTTCGTCCTCGAAACTAACTAAGTACACTTATCATATTGACTTATCACTTGAACGTTCAATGACTCTCGCACACACTTCCCCTATACATTTCCCAAATCCGAGCCACGCTCGTGCTACTATCAATCTTTTCTTCTAAACTCACGATCTCAAAATCCTCGACACTTTCCCATTCCTCAAGTCTCACTCGATTCAACGTATCACTTAGTATGGATCGTGCACATATCTTAGGCGTCCCTAAAATACATGTATTTCAACCAAGCCTCGTGATAGCGAATCTCCCATCACCACTCGAGTCGGATCGTGCACATATTCGGGCGTCCCTGATATACGTGCATGTCAACCGAGACTCGCGAGTGGTGCCTCCATAAACTCTACCACTTCGCACTGGGACGTCTGCCTAACCGCTAGGCTATGTCTTTCAGTCAGTATTGAAATTATAGTTCCCAAACAACAATATCAACACTGACCCCATCCTAAGGTCAAACCAAGTTGATAGTACGGGGTTTTCTACCTAAGCTCGCATCACTCCGATTTCTAAACATCGAGCATCGATTCCCTATACACATCCCAACATTTCATCGCACGGGGTCTGAGTCATTCAGCAAAGCTATCCTACGACAACTTACGTTCAACTAATTCCACGATATCTCAATATCGTTCGTTCAACAAATCATCTTTGTATAGTCTATCTCTTCGAACACGTTCGACATAATCCATCTATCATCCCTTCCAAGTCAAGCACGCTACGACAATCCATCGCTAAACCATAATTCATATTTCATACTCCCTAAGTCATTCATCCCAATTCATGCAATCGATCACAAGGTCATCTGACTTAACAATACGTTGCGCCCCGATCTCACGCGAGTCAGATTATCCACGGTGGGCATGAATCACCATGCACGCTCCCGCGAGATAATTATCCTCATCGGGACGTAACTCTTATTTTGCATCTAGACTAATCCATTCTCGATGCGCGGATTGGACCTACTCAATCCTCAAGTTTATTTCATTCATCAATCGTTAGTCTAAACATCCTCGAATTTTTTTTTTCTGCATCAAACCGACAAGTCGAGACAATCAAAGTTACCGCATCCTGATTTTTTTGAGTTCGATCATTCCTGCGACATGACTCACCATGTCAGCGCTCACGCGGAACGATCGCTTTAAATCCGACGCGATGCATGTACGAGGCTAGAGTTGCGCTCGTGCAAGACAAGAATGTCGACGAAGCGGTTATCAACGTAACCATCAAGACACGATCATTTTCATCCAACATTTATCTCGATCCAAATCCTAAGTATCGCATCCAACCGAACAATAACACTTGTACGATCGTCATTCGCCGAGTCAGAGTACCCCCGAGTTATCTCATATCGATCTTTGATACGCCACAATACCATCGACGATATGCGTAACCTGACGATCTTCCTTTGCAACCAATTTCGAATCGTGCGAATGATGCCATCGTCCGACTAGATAATCTCTTCGACATTCAAATTTAAGTTCGATCATTATCCCTCGAATCATTCACAACATCGATTTTCCTCAAACCAAATTCACGTATCGTTCATCCGTTTATCTTAAGTCATCGACCAACGTATTTCCTCAATTCGTATTATTCCTTTACCAATCGATCGACATCCCTGAGGCTATCGCATACACCACTCAGGGATGAAGTCATTCAACAAATCCTCAAAACTATCATTCGAATTAAAATCGACTTCTTCAAGTTTTCCGTTCGAATCATTCCTTAAATTTTCAAGCACGCACATCTATATCGCACCGACATTATCGTCGCTCGATAGCACCCTATCGATAGTCATCCCACATTTACTCAACCATGTTCAACTCATTCTTGCTCGACGCTATTCAATTCCCGTACTCGACTTTTCTAAGGTCGACGCAATCCTTGGTGTATATGCCCAGCCCGACTTAGCCAACCGTGCTTACGTAAACCCTCTTTTTGTTTTGTCAAAAACTGTTCTCCTATATTTTGCAAAGTAGATAGACTTATTGTATGGACATCCCGTGGGACAATTGAGAGAGAGCGCACCAACGATATCAACTTGCGGAAGCACAATTCAGAGTTCGCGGAAACAATGAGTTAAAGAATTCAATCGATAGTCCAATGACGTAAAGCCGTGCTCTGATACCATTATGTCATGCCCCGCTCCCGTAGGAGAGATCGTCCTCGCTAAGGCGTGATGCCGCACGAGCCTAAATTGTGCTCGTGCAAGGCGGGTTCCATAACGGCCGATTTCAGCGGCTGCGACGGGATCGTCGCACAGAAGTCCCAAGCAGAGACATTGAAACATGCAGCAGAATTTAGAACAAGCACACATGAACAAAATTTATTCAAAAGAAGCTCTTTATTGATATTGAATAGAAGATTACATTTGTGGGCGCAAGGCCAATTTATAAGTCTCTCATGCTCACTTTTCTCTCATTTACAAGTCACTCTGCTCTCTCTCATCTCTCAATTACAATGCTTGAGCCAGCGGAAGCTTCGGAGGGCGATATCCATACATTATGTCCTGTATAAGTCTTCAATCCACGCGGACGCACGCTTCGAATCGCCAAGGAATCTCCGTGCCTCGACGCATCCAAGCGAGCTCCTCGCCACGTGTCATGTCCCGCTCCCGCAAGAGCGATCGTCTTCGCTAAGGCGTGATGCCGCACGGGCCTAGGTTGCGCCCGTGCAAGGCTAATTCCAGAAACGGCCGATTTGAGCTAGGCCACAGAGTCGCACAAAGTGTCCCCATTTGCAGCGGAAAGTAAATGAACACAAGTGGAAGCGAATTCAAACTCTTTATTGATTTTCAAGAAGTTTACAAGCGGCGCTAGGCCGATATTACAAATCGCTCAAGCTCTCTCTCTCTCTGAAACAAAAAGGCGTGCCAAGTGGCTTACAAGATGGAATGATTCATGGCGATGTTCCGATACATTATGTCCTGTATAGGATGCTTCAGCTTCTTGCAATGTTCCAAGGCCCCGAAGTTGGCTTCACGTCTTAACACGTTCGATGGAAGCTCCGCACCCGCCGGCGTCTCCTACATCCTGCAAGCAGACTGTGGAGTTATCAGTACATTGTTATGCACTGGTGGGGAGGCTAGCTCGCCCACAATGCTATCATTACCAAATGCGTTCTATTTACTTTTGTGCACCGTCTATCATTTATTGTCTTTCTAATCTTGCCTTAGGATCAGTTTCATGGCATATATTATAACCTATCTTGTGTTACCGATTTCATGTGTTTGTAGGGAAATACATGCACAACTTACCCATACTTACCGTCCGGCCTTCCCTGTCCAAAGTAAACCAAGTTAGTCAACAATTCGCATAAACTTTCAATGTCAAGTGCGTGTCCCTGCCTCAGGTCCTAGCGCATCGTAGGCGTGTTTGCTAACTCATTTGCACGAAGTGCTTTCGATCATTTTGTGCGTTATGTTCAAGCCTGTTCAGAAGGTGTTTTGTTCAATTAACTTAGACTACTTTGATTTCAATGCAAGGACTTGCACGTGGATTGCCACCAGCAAAGCCCACTTAAATCTATATGCACCGGTCTCTGGCATGTCAGCCATTTTGGACATTTTCCCCTGTGGCATTCTCATCTATCAAGCGTGAAGGCTGGTACACCTTGATAGACTATTGAATAACCGGCCCTACGTTTGGTTATGTGCCCAAGCCCGCACATTCTGTCCGCCCGTAGGCCATGATTCCGCCTAGGTCGGCCACGAAATCGTCGTTCGTTGCCCTTGGAATCCCTTTCGCTCATGCACGAGCCGTCCACGACCATTTCGTATTTTATTATCATCTTAACTTAACGGCTGTCTTTGAGCCATAGGCTAACCCTTAGCCATAATGCGTTATCGACCAGGATGGCATCCGTGCAGCGCGGGTAGCGAGCCCCGTTGCACGTGCCCGTCATACCTGTCTCTAACCATTCTTTCCTTTCTTATCTTTCATTTATTCTTTCCTTTCTTTCTTCCTTTTTACTTGTTCGTTCGTTCATTGATTCATTCACATATTCATTCATTCATTCGTTGATTCATTCATTCATTCTTTCATTCATACATTATGCAACTCCCCGTACGGGAGTCGCCTTGGCGACCCATCGGTCCCATAGTCTTTCAATGTTGCTATACTCTACTCGGAACGACTATGTTGATAGCGTTCCCAATTCATTGTTGTAAACCATTCATTGTTTCATTGTTGAACGCACAAGGGACTTGAACGTAAGCTTGTGCCTTAGTACGAGCGTGGAGCGCGGTGCGAGAGTTCTCACATTTTCCATGTTCTTTTCCATATTCTATACAAGCATACAAGATGAGATTATTCCCTTAGCTAGGTGCATTGAGTCATTTATTAGCATGCGCGGTGTTATCGCCTAGCGATTCTAGCTATAGTGTCCGTATTGTTATGCGTCTAGGCTAAGCAAAGACGGGTTCATCGGAGCCACCCACCTTAGCGATGTTCGTATCGGCCGAGCGATACTCCGAGCGCGCCTTTGAAAGTCTAAGTCTGGATTCATCTTGACGGGCCAATGTAAGCCTTGCATCGATTCTTCATCAGGTCGATGCCAACTCTTCGGGTCGACGGCTCGTTTGAGTCATTGTACTTGCCGTTTGAATCGGCGTTCCGCTAGGGCGGAACGGGTCATTACATAATACACCACTCAAAACAAGTCTCGTCCTCGAGACTTCCTGAGTGTATGTCATCCTACCATTCCTTAACTCGTGTCGTCGTATTTCTTAGACAATTCTATCGAACGGCTCTATCGTTCGATGGCATCGAACCATACTCGATACCTCCCAAGTTTCACGTCGCATACGTTTGGTCGATTTTATTGGATAACTTTTTATTCATCTTTAGAGTTGATGGCACTTATTCAATCGTCGCGTTTCTTCAACTTGGTTGCTACTTTGACATATCATGGAACTGAAACGGTCGCACGAGGCGCATTGTAATTCGTCAAATACGAGAGTCGTAGGTTGAGGTTAACTCACTCATTCATTCATGCGCATCTCAACATCCACTTGCAGCTGCATTCGAGTTCATCATATCGCTGAGTTTGGATCGTGCACGCATTCAAGGCGTCCCCCGAATACGTACATTTCAACCAAGCTTAGCGACTAGCGAAATCGGACAAGCTACTCGTGATAGTTTCGATTTGCCGATCGTTTTGCTAACTTCGATTTAAAACCGAACTCATGTGTGTATCACATATCGTTTATCTCGGTCATCGAGATGATTCGATTCGCTTCTCAAGCGCTCTTGTCAATGAAATCAATACGATTTCATCTTCTTAGTGGAGTCGACCAAGTCTTAAGTACCTTCCGTCCGATTTAAGACCAAGCATTGCACTATCATCGAGTACGTCTTCCTATCAACGATTCAATTCGTTATTCCAACTTTACTTGCGCATCATCCATTCCTATCATTCCCTTCGTTTGGGACCAGTCTCACCGTCGTTCACGCACACTCCCAGTTCCCCGTCCTACTCTAAGTCTTGTTGCCCCAAGTCTATCGTCCGTCCAGACGATATTGTAATGTTAGTCGCCCAGGTTCAATCACTCGGCACAGGGTCGTCCGCCTACCTGCTAGGTCAGCTCATAGGGTCATAGTTATAAGTCAAGTCCGTCGCTCATCGTGCAAGGTCGTTGTACGACGCTCGCCCCAAATCCTATGGTCAAACCATTTGTTCGTTTGTACAGGAGTTTCTACCCAAGCTCGCGTCACTCAGATTTCTAAACATCGAGCATGATCACCTAATTCGCATCAAGACTTACGTTGTACATATTCAATTCCATTCAAATCACCCAATCGACATACTTCACATATCCATTCTAACTAATTCATGTATTCGATCACGAGGTCATCCAGCTCGACAATACATTACGTTCCAATCTCACACGAGCCCGATCATCCACGGTGGTTCATGAATCACCATGCAACGCTCCCGCGGAATGATCATTTTCATCGGGGCGTAACTCTTGTTTGAGTTTAGACTAACTCATTCTCGATACGCGGATTGGACCTACTCAATCCTCAAGTTCAATTCTCTAAGCACACAAATTCATTCTCGAGTCCACCTTCACGTCAAACCATAAGTCGAAGCAATCAGATTGCCACGCCATCCAAGTTCAATCACTCCCACTGTATGAATCACCATATCAGCGCTCACGCGGAGTGATCGTCATAATCCGGCGTAGCGCATGTGCGAGGCTGGAGTTGCGCTCGCATAAGACAAGAACGTCAACGTTGTGGTTGTCAACGAAGCAAATCCAAGCATTCACATTTTTATCCAAGCCAAATCAATTCGATAGTCTGACCGTCATGCGTTCAACTAGAAAATCCTCTAACCGAATCTATCTTTTCTTCGACACATTTTTAATATCCCAAGTATAGCATCCAACGGAACAATGACATTTGCACGACCGTCATTCGCCGAGTCAGAGTACCCCCCGAGTTATCGCATATCGATCTTTGATACGCCTCAATACCATTGACGATATGCGTAACCTGACGATCTTCCTTTGCAACCAATTTCGAGTCGTACATTGATGCTATTATTCGAGTTGGATATTCCATAATTTCCTCGATATTCGAGATCAAGTTTTGATCGCTATTCCTCAAGCTAGTTTCAAGATCGTTGTCCAAACTCAAGTCACAATTTATTTGAATCAATCCAAAATTGCGCGCGTGATCCTCTAAGTTTCCTCGATCAAGACCATTCATTTTCATTCATCGTTTCGAATCGTTTTCTAACTTGCGTTGCCCATTGACAAGTTGTCCGAACGATATCTCGTTCGGGACATTCGAAGTCACGACCAACTAAGCGTGACGCATTCTAAGGCTTTGCGCGATCGCATCGCCTCGCCGACTTACTCGTTCTATCCGTAAGTCCTTTAGTTTTGTTCGAACAATTTTCTATAACGTCCATACACCACTCAGGGTTCGAGCCACTCGATTGGTCGTCGACGCTCACTCTTATTCTTCTTCGAAGCTATCACATATACCACTCGGAGTCAAGTCATTCTACAAATCCTAGAAAGGTTATTTGACTCCCGATCGACATGTCCAATTGCGCGTTCACTCATTCCTCAAAATCTAAGAACCATTTCCCCGTGTTCGCTTTAGCGCCGGTCAAGTAGCGTCTCTATCAACATACATTCTAAGTCTCCCTTATTCTCGTCCGAGCGATAGTCAATCTCGCTCGCAACTCGTTTGCACCATAAAGTCTAGGTGCGCGATACTCGGCACAACTTAGCCAAAAGGCTGCGTGCATAACCATCCCGTTCGAACTATACTTCGGTCTCGTGTACTCGTTCGCTATTGTCAGCGTAAGGTTATTCAAGCACGTCTTGTATTTTGCTAACTCTTAGCATCGGTTCCTTCCATCTTAAGTACGTTGTGGTTCGGCACAAAGGCCATCGCCTATCGATCCCGTTCAACCGAGTACTTGTACGAGCTTTTGAAAATATTAGACTTATTGTATAGAACATCCCAAGGCACAACGAGAGAGAGCGTACACTTCTTTTGTTTTCCAACCGAGCTTTCAAAACTGAGAAAATCGAAACGAAGTCCAAGGACGTGAAGCCGTGCTCTGATACCAATCTGTCACGTCCCGCTTCCGCAAGAGCGATCGTCCTCGCTAAGGCGTGATGCCGCACGGGCCTAGGTTGCGCCCGTGCAAGGCTAATTTCAGAAACGGCCGATTTGAACTAGGCCACAGAGTCGCACAAAGTGTCCCCATTTGCAGCAGAAAGTAAATGAACACAAGTGGAAGCGAATTCAAACTCTTTATTGATTTTCAAGAAGTTTACAAGCGGCGCTAGGCCGATATTACAAATCGCTCAAGCTCTCTCTCTCTCTCTCTGAAACAGAAAGGCGTGCCAAGTGGCTATAAGATGGAATGATTCATGGCGATGTTCCGATACATTATGTCATGTATAGGATGCTTTAGCTTCTTGCAACGTCCCAAGGCCCCGAAGTTGGCTTCGCGCCTTAACACGTTCGATGGAAGCTCCGCACCCGTCGGCGTCTCCTACATCCTGCAAGCAGACTTTGGGGTTATCAGTACATTGTTATGCACTGGTGGGGAGGCTAGCTCGCCCATAATGCTATCATTACCAAACGCGTTCTATTTACTTTTGTGCACCGTCTATCATTCATTGTCTTTCTAATCTTGCCTTAGGATCAGTTTCATGGCATATGTCATAACCTATCTCGTGTTACCGATTTCATGTGTTTGCACGGAAATACATGCACAACTTACCCATACTTACCGTCCGGCCTTCCCTGTCCAAAGTAAACCAAGTTAGTCAACAATTCGCATAAACTTTCAATGTCAAGTGCGTGTCCCTGCCTCAGGTCCTAGCGCGTCGTAGGCGTGTTTGCTAACTCATTTGCACGAAGTGCTTTCGGTCATTTTGTGCGTTATGTTCAAGCCTATTCAGAAGGTGTTTTGTTCAATTAACTTAGACTACTTTGATTTTAATGCAAGGACTTGCACGTGGATTGCCACCAGCAAAGCCCACTTAAATCTATATGCACCGGTCGCTGGCATGTCAGCCATTTTGGACATTTTCCCTTGTGGCATTCTCATCTATCAAGCGTGATGGCTGGTACACCTTGATAGACTATTGAATAACCGGCCCTACGTTTGGTTATGTGCCCAAGCCTGCACATTCTATCCGCCCGTAGGCCATGATTCCGCCTAGGCCGGCCACGAAATCGTCGTTCGTTGCCCTTGGAATCCCTTTCGCTCGTACACGAGCCGTCCACGACCATTTTGTATTTTATTATCATCTTAACTTAACGACTGTTTTTGAGCCATAGGCTAACCCTTAGCCATAATGCGTTATCGACCTTGTTGGCGTCCGTACAGCGCGGGTAGCGAGCCCCGTTGCACGTGCCCGTCACACCTGTCGCTAACCATTCTTTCCTTTCTTATCTTTCATTTATTCTTTCCTTTCTTTCCTCCTTTTTACTTGTTCGTTCGTTCATTGATTCATTCACATATTCATTCATTCATTCGTTGATTCATTCATTCATTCTTTCATTCATACATTATGCAACTCCCCGTACGGGAGTCGCCTTGGTGACCCATCGGTCCCATAGTCTTTCAATGTTGCTATACTCTACTCGAAACGACTATGTTGATAGCCTTCCCAATTTATTGTTGTAAACCATTCATTGTTTCATTGTTGAACGCACAAGAGACTTGAACGTAAGCTTGTGCCTTAGCACGAGCATGGAGCGCGGTGCGAGAGTTCTCACATTTTCTATGTTCTTTTCCATATTCTATACAAGCATACAAGATGGGATTATTCCCTTAGCTAGGTGCATTGAGTCATTTATTAGCATGCACGGTGTTATCGCCTAGCGATTCTAGCTATAGTGTCCGTATTGTTATGCGTCTAGGCTAAGCAAAGACGGGTTCATCGGAGCCACCCACCTTAGCGATGTTTGTATCGGCCGAGCGATACTCCGAGCGCGCCTTTGAAAGTCTAAGTCTGGATTCATCTTGACGGGACAATGTAAGCCTTGCATCGATTCTTCATCAGGTCGATGCCAACTCTTCGGGTCGACGGCTCGTTTGAGTCGTTGCACTTGCCGTTTGAATCGGCGTTCCGCTAGGGCGGAGCGGGTCAATACACCACGAGCTTCTACCTGTGCCTGCACATGAACACTGTGTGGGTGTCAGTACTCAACTGTACTGATGGAGTGAGCTCCTCGCCCACCCATACAAAACCTATACGTTTATTTACTTTGTGCAGCTTAAATCACTTTCTATTTTCTTTCTAGTCTTGCCTTAGGATCAATTTTAAGACTATGGACGCCTTGGCATATTTGTGTCTGAGGACCATCCCGTGCTTGTACCACAACGTTAACTCATACTTTACCTCTAGACCCCCTTTTCGTGCCAACAACGTTAACCTATCAAGTCGTGCTTGCCTTTCGGCCAAAATCAGGGACGCAACTACGCGATGAGGCTTCAATTCCGTGTGACCGTGCTACAAACCCTTGCTGAGGTCGTGCCTCGCAATTCAGTAAGACTTAACCATATCGCCGCCTCGCGGCCCTTGCTACTTTGATCACCAATTGACCCAATCGAGACTTGTGAACTTAGTGTCACTCAACCAACTTGTCTTGCGGCGATTTCTGACTTAAACCCGCGACGACTCAATCAAACTTGTGCAACTCTATGCCAACATCTTAAGACTCGACGCCACGACTCTTGCCGAAGCACGACGCCTACGTTGAAACCAAATCTTAGGCCCAATATCGTGTTTTTAACTTGTACACACACCTTCAACTCGACTCCTTGATATGGCGCACTCAATACTCGACTAAATCTAAAGGCACACTCGCGGATGGCCGCCGTCATACCGACATCTATATGAACTTGGTCACTAGCACGGCAAGCTGTCACGCCCCGCTCCCGTAGGAGCTATCGTCCCCGCTAAGGCGTGATGCCGCACGAGCCTAAATTGCGCTCGTGCAAGGCGGGTTCCATAACGGCCGATTACAGCGGCTGTGACGGAATCGTCGCACAGAAGTCCCGAGCAGAGACATTGAATAATAGCAGCGAAATTTAGAACAAAACACAAGTCATTTCAAAACACTCTTTTATTGATATTGAAGCAAAGATTACATTAGGGTGCAAGGCCAATATTACAAGTCTCTCAAGCTCACTCAAGCTCACTCATCTCACATTACAAGTTCACTCAGCTCTCTCTCATCTCTCAAATACAAGTCTTGATCCAGCGGAAGCTTCGGAAGGCGACGTCCATACATTATGTTCCGTATAAGTCTTTTACTTCATGCGGCCGCGCGCTTCAAATCGCCAAGGAACTCCATGCCTCGACGCATCCAAGCGAGCTCCACGCCACGAGCATCTACCTGTGCCTGCACATGTAAACTATGTGGGTGTCAGTACTCAACTGTACTGGTGGAATGAGCTCCTCGTCCACCCATACAAACCCGACAAGTTATTTTACTTTGTGCAACATAGTCATTTTTTATCGATTGTCTTTCTAGTCTTGTCTTAGGATCAGTTTTATGACCGACGCCTCGCTCATTTTGTGTCTTTAGACCATCCCGTGCTCGCAACATCAATATTAACTCAACAACATTAACCTGTCAAGTCGTGTTTGCCTTACGGCCATAATCAGAGACGCAACTACGCGATGAAGCTCCATTTTCATATGACCGTGCTTACAAATCCATTACACCGTGCCTCGCAACTAAATGAGACTCAATCATATCGCCGCCTCGCGGCCCTTGCTAATTCAATCACCAACTGACCCAATCAAGACTTCTGGACGGAGAGTCACTCGACCGACTTTGCTTGCGGCGTTTCCTGACTTAAACTCAAGACAACTTAAACCCACTTATGCAACTTATATGCCGACAACTTAGAACTCGATGCCACATCTCGTGCCGAAGCACGTCGCCTATGTTTATGCCACATCTTAGGACCAAACCTTGTGTTCTAACTGTACACACATCCAACTGACTCAATCCAAAGGCACACACGCGGATTGCCGCCCGTGCCGACCCATCTATATGAATTGGTCACTAACATCACAAGCTATCCTGGACTATAGCCTTGCCATTCGGCGACCCTTTCAGCGCAAGTAGCTAGCCCCGCTGAAAGTTTCCGAATGACCCGAGCGGTTCGTCCAGCTACGGCTATACCGTGTTGCCCTCCGGAATGCCGCAGTCCCATGACGCCCAGGGTTGTCGTGCGTGGAAACTCCTCCTTGTCGACAAGTTGTCCAATGACCATGCAAGACTCGACACAAACTGACGTCTCACACAGTCATTCCTCTTCCAATGTTACCATCTCTTTCAAAACCAATATCAAACCATCTATCATTTGAGACCCCTCAATGACCCACGGTCGCGAGCTTTCTTTCTAACATTTGAGACCCCTCGACGACCCACGGTCGCGAGCATTCTTTCCATGTTACCATATCATTTCATTCAACTCAATGCCTATTTGATAGTCCTTCCTCCAAAACTCATTCAACAACCGTGGTTCCTGCCTTAACACTAGGTCCGTACATCGTGCCTCAAACCGACTTCCGTTCTACGCGACGCTATCGCCCAAGTCATACTTTATATGACGGGCCTTGGGATCGTGGGACTATTTAACCTGACAACCGTAGAATGAGCG
The DNA here is from genome assembly GCA_029216955.1 of Iris pallida. NCBI lineage: Eukaryota > Viridiplantae > Streptophyta > Magnoliopsida > Asparagales > Iridaceae > Iris > Iris pallida. Next base: position 3,548,642 of record JANAVB010025198.1, read on the forward strand.
GGACAGCACTTGGAATGACTTAGGTCGACCGACATAACTTTGCCTAACTTACTCAAGCCTATAACTTAACGAGCAAAGGCCGCGTCAAGCCTTGCCTCGATGGAACGTGCCGTATACGCGTTCAACTTTAAACGGCCAAGTCATTTGGGTGCCTAGACTTATGGCACAAGCTGTACAACGCAACTTAACTCATGGGGCAAGCCAAGGCTATACCAAGCCTTGGACGACAGGACCATGCATGCTTTATGAAGCATTCATGCGGACGACGCCTATGACTTAGGCTATGTTCATAACTTCGCCGACTCAACCAACTTTCCTTCTCCCAAGCCACGGGATGAAGGATCGAGTGTCATTTTCAAAGCACACCGTGCACCAACTCTAAGCCGACCGTTGGACCTTTCCATATTCTAACTCAATTCGACCCGTCGGGATTATTCCCTTTAGCTATGTGATTCGTCTCTTTTATTATCAAGCCTACTTGTGCAAGTTGAAAACATGCGATTTATTATGTGAAGGCTAAGATGAGAAAAGTTTACCGAAACTATCCCACCTGAGCGAGCGGTCGCCTCGACCGAGCGATGTCTTCGAGTAGCCGTTGTAAGGCTAAGTCCGAACGCCGTCGGCGTTTCGATTCCACCGATTGACTGAGCGGGACGGGGCACTACATCATACACCACTCAGAAAAAGTTTCGTCCTCGAAACTAACTGAGTACACTTATCGACTTATCACTTTACTCAACATTCACGAACTCTCGCACACAATTCTCCTATGCGTTCCCTCAATCCGAGCTACGCTCGTGCTATCTACAATCCTTTTCTTCTAAACTCACGATCTCAAAATCTTTGACACTTTTTCGTTCCTCAAGTCTCACTTGATTCAGCGTATCACTTAGTTTGGATCGTGCATACATTCCAGGCGTCCCCAAAATACATGTATTTCAACCAAGCCTTGTGATAGTGAATCCAATCCCACCTATCGATTCATCCACTTAATCCTGAAATCAATCCTACCGATGCTAACTCTCGCGACATGGACATCTCACCTTGCCGGTAGGCAATCTCTTTAGGCCAAAGTCAATTGTCAGTATTGGAATCCCAGTTCCCAAACAACGATATCAACACTGACCCCTTCCTAAGGTCAAACCAAGTTGATAGAACCGGGGTTTGCTACCCAAGCTCGCATCACTCCGATTTCTAAACATCGAGCATCAATTCCCTACGCACATCCCAATAATTATCGCACGGGGTCCGAGTCGTTCAGAAAAGTCATCCTATGACAATTCACGTTCAACTAATCCTCGACAAGAACATATCACTCGTTCATCGAACCGTTTCGTATCGTCTATCTCTTTGCACACGTTCGACATAATCTTTCCATCAATCTCCAAGTCAAGCACGCTACGACACAATCCATCGCTAAACCATGATTCACATTCCATACTTCCGAAGTCATCTATTCCAATTCGCGTAATCGATCACTAGATCGTCTGACTTAACAATATGTTGTGCCCCGATCTCACGTGATTCAGGTTATCCACGGTGGGCATGAATCACCATGCACGCTCCCGCGGGATAGTCATCCTCATCGGGACGTAACTCTTGTTTTGTGTCTATACTAATTCATTCTCGATGCACGGATTGGACCTACTCAATCCTCAAGTTTATTTCATTCATCAATCGCAAGTCCTAACATCCTTAAAATTTTCCTTCGCATCAAACCGACAAGTCGAGACAATCAAAGTTGCCGCGTCCTGATTTTACCGAGTTCGATCATTCCCACAACATGAATCACCATGTCAGCGCTCACGCGAAACGATCGCCTCAAATCCGACGCGACGCATGTGCGAGGCTGGAGTTGCGCTCGCGCAAGACAAGAATGTCGACGATGTGGTTATCCGTGTAACCATCAAGACACGATCACTTTCATCCAACATTCATCTCAATCAAAATCCTAAGTATAGCATCCAACCGAACAATAACACTTGCACGATCGTCCTTCGCCGAGTCAGAGTACCCCCGAGTTATCACATATCGATCTTTGATACGCCTCAATACCATCGATGATATGCATAACCTGACGATCTTCCTTTGCAACCAATTTTGAGTCGTACGAATGATGCTATCGTCCGACTGGATAATCTCCTCGACATTCATTTCAAGTTCGATCATTATCCCTCGAATCATTCACAACATCGATTTTCTCAAACCCGAATTCATGTATCGTTCATTCGTCCATCTTAAGTCATCGACCAACGTATTTCCTCAATTCGTATCATTCCTTTATCAATCGATCGACATCCCTGAGGCTATCGCATACACCACTCAGGGATGAAGTCATTCAACAAATCCTTAACTTATCATTCGAATCAAAATCGACTTCTTCAAATTTTCTGTTCGAACCATTCCTCAAATTCCAAGCACGCTCATCTATATCGCACCGACGATATTGTCGCTCGATAGCACCCATATTGATAGGCATCTCACTTACTCACTCGAGTTCAACACATTCTTGCTCCACACCATTCAATTCCCGTACTCGACTTTTCTAAGGTCGACACAACTTTGGTGTATATGCCCAGCCCGACTTAGCCAATCGCGCTTACGCGAACCATCTTTTTGTTTCTTGTCAAAAACTGTTTTCCCTACATTTTGCAAAATAGATAGACTTATTGTATGGACATCCCGTGGGACATTTGAGAGAGAGCGCACCAACGATATCAACATGCGAAAGCAACAATTCAGAGTTTGCAGAAACAACGGAGTTAAAGAATTCAATCGGTAATCCAAGGACGTAAAGCCGTGCTCTGATACCATTATGTCACGCCCCGCTCCCGTAGGAGCGATCGTCCTCGCTAAGGCGTGATGTCGCACGAGCCTAAATTGCGCTCGTGCAATACGGGTTCCATAACGGCCGATTACAGCGGCTGCGACGGAATCGTCGCACAGAAGTCCCGAGCAGAGACATTGAATAATAGCAGCAGAATTTAGAACAAAACACAAGTCATTTCAAAATACTCTTTTATTGATATTGAAGCAAAGATTACATTAGGGCGCAAGGCCAATATTACAAGTCTCTCAAGCTCACTCAAGCTCACTCATCTCACATTACAAGTTCACTCAGCTCTCTCTCATCTCTCAAATATAAGTCTTGATCCAGTGGAAGCTTCGGAAGGCGACGTCCACACATTATGTCCCGTATAAGTCTTTTACTTCATGCGGCCGTGCGCTCCGAATCGCCAAGGAACTTCATGCCTCGACGCATCCAAGCGAGCTCCGTGCTACGAGCTTCTACCTGTGCCTGCACATGTAAACTATGTGGGTGTCAGTACTCAACTGTACTGGTGGAATGAGCTCCTCGCCCACCCATACAAACCCGACACGTTATTTTACTTTGTGCAACAAAGTCATTTCTTATCGATTGTCTTTCTAGTCTTGCCTTAGGATCAGTTTTATGACCGACGCCTTGCTTATTTTGTGTCTTTAGACCATCCCGTGCTCGCAACATCAATGTTAACTCAACAACGTTAACCTATCAAGTCGTGTTTGTCTTACGGCCATAATCAGAGACGTAACTACGCGATGAAGCTCCATTTTCGTGTGACCGTGCTTACAAATCCATCACACCGTGCCTCACAACTCAATGAGACTCAATCATATCGCCGCCTCGCGGCCCTTGCTAATTCAATCACCAACTGACCCAATCAAGACTTCTGGACGGAGTGTCACTCGACCGACTTTGCCTTGCGGCATTTTCTGACTTAAACTTAAGACAACTCAAACCCACTTATGCAACTTATATGCCGACAACTTAGAACTCGATGCCACATCTCGTGCCGAAGCACGTCGCCTATGTTTATGCCACATCTTAGGACCAAACCTTGTGTTCTAACTGTACACACATCCAACTGACTCAATCCAAAGGCACACACGCGGATTGCCGCCCGTGCCGACCCATCTATATGAATTGGTCACTAACATCATAAGCTATCCTGGACTATAGCCTTGCCATTCGGCGACCCTTTCAGCACAAGTAGCTAGCCCCGCTGAAAGTTACCGAATGACCCGAGCGGTTCGTCCAGCTACGGCTATACCGTGTTTCCTTCCGGAATGCCGGGGTCCCATGGCGCCCAGGGTTATCGCGCGTGGAAACTCCTCCTTGTCGACAAGTTGTCCAATGACCATGCAAGACTCGACACAAACTGACGTCTCACACAGTCATTCCTCTTCCAATGTTACCATCTCTTTCAAAACCAATATCAAACCATCTATCATTTGAGACCCCTTGACGACCCACGGTCGCGAGCTTTCTTTCTAACATTTGAGACCCCTCGACGAGCCACGGTTGCGAGCATTCTTTCCATGTTACCATATCATTTCATTCAACTCAATGCCTATTTGATAGTCCTTCCTCCAAAACTCATTCAATCAACCGTGGTTCCTGCCTTAACACTAGGTCCGTGCATTGTGCCTCAAACCGACTTCCGTTCTACGCGACGCTATCGCCCAAGTCATACTTTATATGACGGGCCTTGGGATCGTGGGACTATTTAACCTGACAACCGCAGAATGAGCGGGACAGCACTTGGAATAACTTAGGTCGACCGACATAACTTTGCCTAACTTACTCAAGCCTACAACTTAACGAGCAAAGACCGCGTCAAGCCTTGCCTCGATGGAACGTGCCATGCACGCGTTCAACTTTAAACGACCAGGTCATTTGGGTGCCTAGACTTATGGCACAAGCTGTGCAACACAACTTAACTCATGGGGCAAGCCAAGGCTATGCCAAGCCTTGGACGACAGGACCATGCATGCTTTATGAAGCATTCATGCGGGCGACGCCTATGACTTAGGCTATGTTCATAACTTCACCGACTCAACCAACTTTCCTTCTCCCAAGCTACGGGACGAAGGATCGAGTGTCATTTTCAAAGCACACCGTGCACCAACTCTAAGCCGACCGTTGGACCTTTCCATATTCTAACTCAATTCGATCCGTCGGGATTATTCCCTTTAGCTATGTGGATTCGTCTCTTTTATTATCAAGCCTACTTGTGCAAGTTGAAAACATGCGATTTATTATGTGAAGGCTAAGATGAGGCAAGTTCACCGAAACTACCCCACCTGAGCGAGCGGTCGCCTCGACCGAGCGATGTCTTCGAGTAGTCGTTGCAAGGCTAAGTCCGAACGCCATCGGCATTTCGATTCCACCGATTGACTGAGCGGGACGGGGCACTACACAAGCTATCTTGGACCTCCATTGGAATATTAGGGTACGTTCGTATATAACGAGGCACGATCTCGCCGAATTTCCCCTAATACCTGTCCTACGGCGCACCCCTTAGGTCAGGTCGCACACCATCCAAGGGTCCCGTAGGCCCGTGGTTCCTCCTAGGCCAGATCGGTCCCGTGGCCGCGACAATCGTCTGAGGAACAAAATCAAATCCTTGTGCACCGGTACCCAAGTTGTCCAATGACCATGCAGACTCGACCTACTTCATCATTTTAGGACCATTTTATTGTCTTTACTTTCATTGTTTTACTATCTTATGAGTTCCACATTCCAGACTTCATCATTTGAGACCCCTCGACGACCCACGGTCGCGAGCATTCTTTCCATGTTACCGTATCATTTCATTTAACTTAGGAATACCTATTCGATAGTCCTTTCTCCAAAACTCATTAAGTCGACCGTGGTTCATACCTTAACGCTAAGTTCGTGCATCGTGCCTCAAATCGACTTACGTTTTATGCGACGCTATCGCCCAAGTCATATTTTATATGACGGGCCTTGGGATCGTGGGACTATTTAACTTGACAACCGCAGAATGAGCAGGACAGCTCTTGGAATGACTTTGGTCGACCGGCATAACTTTGCCTAACTTACTCAAGCCTACAACTTAACCCGAGGGACGAGCAAAGGCTATGCCAAGCCTTGCGTTACGGTAGCGTGCATACTTTATCGAGCATTTGCGCGGGCGACGCCTATGACTTAGACAAGTTCATAGTTTTGTGTCGAAGACCAACTTTTCTTCTCCCAAGCCACGGGACGAAGGACCGAGTGTCATTTTCAAAGCACGCCGTACACCAACTCTAAGCCGACCGTTGGACCTTTCCATATTCTAACTCAATTCGACCCGTCGGGATTATTCCCTTTAGCTATGTGGATTCGTCTCTTTTATTATCAAGCCTACTTGTGCAAGTTAAAAACATGCGATTTATTATGTGAAGGCAAAGATGAGGCGAGTTCACCGAAACTACCCCACCTGAGCGCTGTCTTCGAGTCGCCGTTGTAAGGCCAAGCCGAACGCCGTCGACGTTTTGATTCCTCCGATTGACTGAGTGGGACGGGACACTACAACATGCATCCTGACTACATGGTCACTGGTGTTGTTAAACCATATGGACTCTCTTCATTTCATTTCATTTCAAGATAATACGGTCAGGATAGTAGGTGGCGAGCCTCTATGCCACCCCGCCTTATCCGTGCTCCCATAGCACTCATCATTATTTCCTCCTAGGTCGAATCGGTCCCCAGGGCCCTAGGAACCGTTCGAGGAAATTAAAACTCAAACCTTGTGTACAAGTTGTCCATGACCATGCGAATGCGTGTCCGACTCGATTGTGAACAAAATCGCATGGTAAAATATATAAAGGAAAGTAAAGGCAACAGTGCATCATTAGTCATATTCAATAACTTATTCATTTCATCATTACCATCATTTTATTTGGTGATCTCAAGGATCCCATACTTCATCATTATTCATTCATTGCTTCATTGCAATGTTTCTCATATCATTCCTTTCGACAAGGAACATAACATTCATTTATTCTTTTATTTGCTTATAAGGGACAGGCAACATTTCATATTCTTGCAACAGTTATACAGAGAGTACAGGATTCTATGTTTCATTCAGTTCATTGGTTCGATAGCATAGCCAGTTCATTTCTTATTCGATCATTCATAAGGCATCTCATTATTCAAGTGTCTACTTGTTCCGGCAGCGTTAAGCATAAGGGGCAATGTTATCAATTCATTCTCAGGCCTCAAATCATATTAGCAGTTCAATGTGTTGTACATTTCAATAATTCTCACATAGGCATCTCTATTATTCAGCAACTAAAACATGGGACATTTAGGAAAAAATCATAGCATTTCAATACTTCATTTTTATTAAGCATGAAGGAGTAAGGAGTAGGAAGGACAGTTCTACTCACTTGCAATAAAGGGTCTTCCTGATCCGATCACCCATAATTCTACTAAGCTAGCTCCACCAGCGAGCCACGTTACAATATCCATTCCTTCTAGCCAGCTAAGAGAGACTGCATCAGTCTCAATTCTCCCAATTTCCAACATAAGTCACGGTCCAACATTCTGATCACATCCAACAAGCCAACCAAATGCCTCGTGCGGAGCGGGGCATTACATAATATACCACTCATAATGAGTTACTCATTCAGCTTCAATTCAATAAATCACAATGAGTTACTCATTCAGCTTCAATTCAATATTCATTTCAGCACACTCGGTCATCTCAAAATAGCTATCCAACTGTACCATTTAAATCCATCAACGATTCGATCTGTCTATCTCTTTACTTGTAACTTCTCATTGATTCGCCAATATTTTCCTTGCATTTCTATCTTGGTCGCAATATATCACTTCGTTTGGATCCATACACATATTTTAGGCGTCCCCAAACCATATACATTTCAGCCAAAGTCCGCGCTAGTGCGATAAATTCTTCCCATAATGTTATCTCAGTCGCAACCTATCACTTTGGCTGGATCCATACACATATTTTAGGCATCCCCAAAACATATGTACTTTAGCCAACTTCCATGTTAGTACGATTCGATCAGCCACAATATAGCTCTCTCTTCCAAATCCGACTTAGCATCATTTCAATTGACTTATTACTTAATTCACTTTGCCACAATCACTATCTTCCAGGCCACAACACTTAACATCAGGACAACTTAGTTAAGCTCTCTACCCAAGCATAACATTTCTAACATTCGATCAAGGGTCTAACTTGGTGTCATGTCCCGCTCCCGTATGAGCGATCGTCCTCGCTAAGGTATGATGCCGCACGGGCCTGAGTTGTGCCCGTGCAAGGCCAAGTCCAGAAACGGCCGATTTGAGCTAGGCCACAGAGTCGCACAGAGTGTCCCCATTTGCAGCAGAAAGTAAATGAACACAAGTAGAAGCGAATTCAAACTCTTTATTGATATTCAAGAAGTTTACAAGCGGCGCTAGGCCGAGTTTACAAGTCTCTCAAGCTCTCTCTCTCTCTCTGAAACATAAAACGCGTGCCAAGTGGCTTACAAGATGGAATGATTCATGGCGATGTTTCGATACATTATGTCCTGTATATGGTACTTCAGCTCCTTGCAATGCTCCAAGGCTCCAGAGATAGCTCCGCGCCTTAGCACGTTCAAGGGAAGCTCTGTACCCGATGACGTCTCCTGCATCCTGCAAGCAGACTGTGGGATTATCAGTACATTGTTATGCACTGGTGGGGAGGCTAGCTCGTCCACAATGCTATCATTACCAAACACGTTCCATTTACTTTTGTGCACCGCCTATCATTCATTGTCTTTTTAATCTTGCCTTAGGATCAATTTCATGTCATATATCATAACATATCTCGTGTTACCGATTTCATGTGTTTGCATGGAGATACATGTACGACTTACCCATACTTACCGTCCGGCCTTCCCTGTCCAAAGTAAACCAAGTTAATCAACAATTCACATGTAGTAACTTTACGTAATTCATGTAAACATTCAATGTTAAGGGCGTGTCCCTGCCTCAGGTTCTAGCACGTCGTAGGCACGTTCTAGCACGTCGTAAGCATGTTCAGAGTGTTACATTTCGGGCATGTTCAGAGTGTTACATTTCAAGCATGTTCGGGATGTTACATTTCAAGCATGTTCAGGAGTGTTACATTTTGAGCATGTTCAGGACGTTACACTTCAAGCATGTTCAGGATGTTACATTTCAAGCATGTTCAGGAGTGTTACATTTCGAGCATGTTCAGGAGGCACTTTATTTAGTTAACTTAGACTACTTGTTTCAATGCAATGACTTGCACGTGGATTGCCACCAGCATAGTCCACTTAATCTACATGCATGGGTCGCTGGCATCACAAGCCATTTTGGACATATCATTTGGGCATTATTACCTATCGAAGCGTGATGGCTGGTACACCTTGATAGTCTCTTAAAATGTCTGGCCTTACGTCTCCTTGAGTGGCCGAGCCCCCACTCAAAGCAGCCCGTAAGCCCCATGTCTGATTCTCCCTAGGCCGACCACGGTATTCCCCTCCATCGCCCGTGCCGCAGAATCCTTCCTCATGACGGCCACGGTATTCCCCCCATCTCCTGTGCTGTTTGTCCACGACCATTTCGTATTGTCTTGTCATTTAACTTAACGGCTATCCTTTGAGCCATAATGCGTTATCGACCAGGTTGGCGTCCGTACAGCGCGGGTAGCGAGCCCCGTTGCACGTGCCCGTCATACCTGTCGCTAACGTCTTTCATGTCTTATCTTTTATTCACTCTTTCATTTCTTTCTTTCACTTATTCGTTCATTCATTCATTTTTTACGTATTCATTCATTCATTCGTTGATTCATTCATTCATTCATATATTATGCAACTCCCCGTGCGGGAGTCGCCTTGGCGACCCATCGGTCCCGAAGACTTTCAATGTTGCTATACTCTACTCGGAACAACTATATCGATAGTCTTTCGTTTCTTTGTTGTAAACCGTTTATTGTTTCAATGTTGAACGCATAGGAAACTTGAACGTAAGCTTGTGCCTTAGCACGAGCGTGGAGCACGGTGCGAGAGTTCTCACATTTTTCCATGTTTATTTCTATATTCTATACAAGCATACAAGATGGGATTATTCCCTTAGCTAGGTGCGTTGAGTCATTTATTAGCATGCACGTTGTTATCGCCTAGCGATTCTAGCAATAGTGTCCGTATTGTTATGTGTCTAGGCTAAGCAAAGACGGCTTCATCGGAGCCACCCACCTTAGCGATGTTCGCATCGGCCGAGCGATACTCCGAGCGCGCCTTTGAAAGTCTAAGTCTGGATTCGTCTTGACGGGCCAATATAAGCCTTGCATCGATTCTTTATCAGGTCGATGCCAACTCTTCGGGTCGACGGCTCGTTTGAGTCGTTGCACTTGCCGTTTGAATCGGCGTTCCGCTAGGGCGGAGCGGGTCGTTACATAATACACCACTCAAAATAAGTCTCGTCCTCGAGACTTCCTGAGTGCAGGTCATCCTACCGTTCCTTAACCCGTGTCGTGTACGTATCTTAGACAATCTCTATCGAATGGCTTTACCGCTCGATGGCATCGAACTATACTCGATACCCTTCTAAGTTCCGTGTCGCATACGTTTGGTCGATTTTATTGAATAACTTTTCATTCATTTTAGAGTTGATGGTACTTATTCAATTCAAGTGTTTATTCGTCTTGGTTGCTATTTCTTCGTGTCATGGGACTGAAATGGTCGTACGAGGCACGTTGTAATTCATCAAATGCACGGGTCGTGGGCTGAGGCAAACTTACTTTCGTTTATCTCGGTCATCGAGATGACCCGATTCGCTTCTCAAGCGTTCTTGTCCACGAAATCAGTATGATTTCTTCTTAGCGGGGTCGACCAAGTCTAAGTAATTTTCATCCGATTCAAGACCAAGTATTGCACTATCATCGAGTATATCTTCCTATCAATGGTCCAATTCGTTATACCAACTTTTACTTGTACGATATCGATTCCATACCATTCACTTGTTTAGGGCTAACTCGTCGTCGTTCACGCACACTCTGCCTACACGTTTCTTTGATTCCGAGCCATGCTCGTACTAGTATCATTCCTTTAACACGATTTCAATTTCCAAAATACTTTCCCGTTCCTCAAGTCTAATTTGTATTCACGTATCACTTGGTTGGATCATGCACGCATTCTAGGCGTCCCTAAAATACATGCATTCAGCCAAGCCGCATGATAGAGAATTCGTCATTCACACTCGAGTCGCAACGTGCACATACTCAGGCGTCCCTGAAATATATGCATGTCAGCCGAATCTCGTGAGCGGGGTTTTCCTATCCTTGATTCATTCAATCCATCCATGTCAATCCTCAAGTTCGATCTTTTGATTGCTAATACTTGCAACAGGCGTCTCGCCTAACCGCTAGGCCAATCTTCGCAAGGCTAAGTCAATGTCAGGATTGGAATCATAGTTCTCCAACAATAATGCCAATACTGACCCCAATCCTAGGGTCAAACCAAAGTCGATAGTACGAGATTTTCTACCCAAGCTCGCGTCACTCAAATTTCTAAACATCGAGCACGATCACCTAGTCGCATCAATGCATTCGTTGCGCATATTCGAATCCATTCAAATCACCAATTCTAACCAATTTATGTATTCGATCACGAGGTCGTCTAGCTTTGACAATATGTTGCACCCCAATCTCACGCGAGTCCGATTATCCACGGTGGTTCATGAATCACCATGCGACACTTCCGCGGAATAATCATTCTCATCGGGGCGTAACTCTTGTTTGAGTCTAGACTAATTCATTCTCGAAATGCGGATTGGACCTACTCAACCCTCAAGTTCAATTCATCAAGCACACCAAGTCATTTTCAAGTTCACCCTCGCGTCACCATAAGTCGAAGCACACAAATTGCCACGCCATGCTAGTTCAATCACCCCCGCTGTATGAATCACCATATCAGCGCTCACGTGGAGTGATCGCCCTAATCGGCGCGACGCATGTGCGAGGCTGGAGTTGCGCTCGCATAAGACAAGAATGTCGACGTTGGGGTTATCGTCGAAGCAATCCAAATATTTTATTTTCATCCAAGCCGAGATCTATATTCGATAGTCCGACCGTCATTCATTCAACCAGAAAATCCTCAAGCCACGTCTATATTTTCTTCGACACGTTTCAATATCCCGAGTATAGCATCCGTCAGAACAATGACATTTGCACGATCGTTATTCGTCGAGTCAGAGTACCCCCGAGTTATCGCATATCGATCTTTGATACGCCTCAATACCATCGACGATATGCGTAACCTGACGATCTTTCTTTGCAATCAATTTCGAGTCGTGCGACTGATGCTATTGTCCGAACTGGATATTCCGTAATTTTCTCGATATTCAAGATCAAGTTCGATCGCTATTCCCCAAGCTCGTTTCAAGATCGTTGTTCAAAACTCAAGTCACATTTCATTTGACCCAATCCGAAATCACAAGTGCTATCCTCTAGATTCCTCGATCAAGACATACATCTTCATTCATCGTTTCGAGTCATTTTCTCTTGCGTTGCCCATTGACAAGTTGTCCGGACGATATCTCGTTCGGGACATTCGAAGTCACGACCAACTAAGCGTGACGCGTTCTAAGGCTTTGCGCGATACCATCGCTTGCCGACATACTCGTTCTATCCGTAAATCCTTTAGTCTTGCTCGAACAATTTCTATAACGTCCATACACCACTCAGGGTTCAAGCCACTCGACTAATCGTCGACACCCATTCTTATTCTTCTTCGGACCTATCACATACACCACTCAGGTTCAAGTCATTCCATCAATCCTCAAAAGATCATTCGATTCCCAATCGACATGTTCAATCGTGCGTTTGCCCGTTCCTCACAGTCTAAATCAATCTTCCGTACACGCCTAAGCGTGAACTCGATAGTGTTCCTATCGATATACACTCTAAGTGTAGCTTCGTTCCCGGCCGAGCGATACTTGATATCGCTCGCAACTCGATTGCACCAAAAGTCGAGGTGCACGACACACGGACTAAGTTGTGCCGCATAACCATCTCGTGCGGACTATATTCCGAGTTTGCACGCTCAATTGCTAGGGTCATCGTAGGACTAGTTAGGCATGCATGTGACATGTTAACTTTAGCACGTGTTTTCATTCAAGACAAGTTGACACTATTCGGCACAAAGGCCTACCGATGCATTCGGCGATAGCTGTAATGCCCCGCTACCGCACGGTGCATTACGATGAGTCATTGACTCGAAGAGTTGTGTTGACCCGATGAGGTATCGATGCAAATCGATACGAGAGTAAAGTTGGCCAAAGGTAAGCTTTGAGTCGGTTGGAATATATGAATCGAATCGATGCAAAGGATAAGTCCCATTTGAGCAAGTGCTGATTTAGTTGACCTGGTGTGCATGCTATGCTTTTACGCTGGACGATAAGAGGTCGGCATTTTGCCTTATACAGTGAAGTGTCCGTGAAACCAAATCGTGGCCTTACAACGGATTGTGGCATGGGCACGATAGGCCAAATCAACCGAGTAATTCAAAGGAATGGCTAAGTCCGAGAGTTAGCTATGCGACCAAGTTATGGAAGCGAGCCGCTTCAATCGACGAGACGGCAAGGCGTATCGGCTTAAGGTGGGCGGGTTCTTGACTCTCTCTCCCTATTCCTTCACGTCTAATAAAATCTATCAAAGTATGCGTAAGATGTTATCGAGTTAGCGAGCATGGCTCGGCGACGAAAGGTCCAAGTATGTGTCGAACTCTAAGATAGAACATTGAACAAATAAAGCGACGTGCAGCAAGTGTACGAGTCGCGGTAGGGCAATAATGGTAGAACATTGAAAGACGATATTGAGAGGTGCATCATGTGCACGGCTCCGAGAACATTGAACACTAGGCATAGAATATTGATTACGGTGCTGAGCGTGCCCTCGTGCACGAAAGCTAAGGAATAACTAAGTAACTATGGAACTAGGCCTTGAGAATGACTTACGAATGGTACGCGTTGAATATGAGTACGAGATGACTAAGCCGTTGGGCGTCGTGCATCAATATGGATGTGTTGGGGCATAACGCCGGCGGAGCTCCCCATATGGATGGTGGATTATGTTTATGAGACACGAATATGCTTATGGTACGAAACTATGTTTATGGAACACGAGATTGGTTGGAACGGTATGACTTGTATGCTATGGTACGTATTGCATGGTCAATGGACTCGGATGGTCCATGCACGGGTGCGGCTTTCCTCGGACGGTTATGCCGGGGCACCGGGACCGTTCGGCCTAGGAGGGAATTATATGTGGTATTTATGGTGCACATCATTCAGACGAATTGCGACCATCCAGTGCTGTGATAAGCTATGATATCCGTAAGTTTGGGATCTGTCACGCCCCAGAACCAGAATACTGGAGAGCGAGGACAGACGTAGCCAGCTACGTATGATGAAATGGAATCCATCTCATCATACGGTCACGGATGTCTAGATATATGAGGGTTTATCTACAAGCCATCAGTCTCCTATGGTCAATAACAAGCCTAGTGTCTCAATCACAAGCAAGTAAGTAAATGTTACAAGATGTAAGATCACCAAATATACAATAGTAAGGCGTCCCAAACTTTACATATTCAGCTGATCATGAAGCTAGTCGTTACAAAATGTTAGGACTAGCAAGAGTTTTAGTCATACATGATCAACCCTAGGTTGCCAATCATGTTACAGCCCGTAGGCAGACAGTAAGTAAGTGCAATCGAGCTAACACATGCTCGGCGGCTAAATGCCTCAAAAGAATAATTTTACAATAGAGTGGGAGAGCCAAAATAAACCCACTCGTTGCCCTGGTTACGCCTGGTGTTCACCATCGAACTGGAAAATCGGTAGATCCTCTGGAGCTGCTATGGAATCTGGCCATACAAAACTAGCTGGATCAGACCCCAGAAAGAGCAAGTGCCACAAAGGAGGCTTCACTTAGGAACTAAAACCAGCAATTAGCACAAGAATATAATTACAAATAAAAGACAGTAATTAAGAAAAGCATGACAGGTGATATACGATGAGATAACCATGGGACTATTCAGATAACCAGGTTACAACCCGTAAACCAAACAAGGACCGGGGTTGTAATCCTTCGTCTGAACAGAACTTGGCTTCTCCCACCATTTATCGGCAAGATAAATAAAAGAAATCAGGACATGTAACAATCTTGTACAGGATCAAGACAAGACTAGACTGATTGAACTTCATCCAGCATTCACGGCCAAGCAATAAGTACGGCTTGATACTTTAACTAACTAGGGTTATCACAGGCCTAGTTACTAGCAAGATGCAGTGAGATTATTCTAAGTCTGGTTACCTGTTTGTTACTACCTGAGTGATCCCAGTAAGAAAAGGAAAAGATAGCATGATATAGCAGACACACTATAGTAAGATACATGTGTCCTAAGGTACCACACTCGATGGCGGGCTGGAAGTACGCTCATCTCGACGGATAGCAACAAATCCCATGTATATATATATATAAGGCCGGGACCAAAGGGGCAACAGATAACTAGGAAATTCTCCATGAACTATTTGATCAATCTAGTCATTAACCTAGCCAGATTCAGTATGAATCCCTGACCGTGGTACTCAGGGATCATGCCCTAGACATGATGCAAGACACAACCGGACTAGTAGTTTATACAAGCACAATCATCCACGGTGTCCAGGCCAATGAATTGATTTGTTAAGAGTGCGCCACGACGGGCCACTATCATTATCATTATTACCTATCAAGAGTGCGCCACGACGGGCCACTATCAAGCATTGTCAGGGTACTTGTCAAGAGTACACCACTACGGGTCACTGTCGTGTCATGTATAGCAGGTCAAGTTATCAGGTCAAGTTATCATGTCAGGAGTGCACCACGGCGGGCCACTATCTAGCATGTCAGTTCTTGGTCACACCATGCCAGGTACAATTGTCATTTCAATCATGTCAATCAAATTGGGATTATCAAGTTCGGGACAAAAGGCGTAAGGATATAAAATGGGCGTAAAAATATACAATAGGGTAAGGTGTACGCTATAGGAACTCAAGTTACACAGGGCGTTACAAGTACGAGTTAATAACGACCATTAAATAATAAAATACAAGCCAGGGAAAGAGCCATGCGGCTCGAGCATAGGCGGCCAAGAATGATCTCATGCGGCCGAGGAGGGAGCAGCCCATGCGGCTGGAGGGGTCTCGGGTCTAAGGGAATGCATACAGCTTAGGGGAGTTCAGGGTCATACAGCGGAGTATCATGCGGCCAGAGGAAAGTAAGCTTCATGCGGCTGGCGGGATCAAGTTCCATGCGGCCAGGGAAGAGTGGGGGCATGCGGTCATGAGTTCAAAAGTTCATGCGGCTAGAGAAAGAATTTTATGCGGGTCAGGGAAATTAAGAGCCCATGCGGCTCGGAACGAGAACAGCTCATGCGGATGGCGGGGCAGTGGAGTATATGCGGCCAGCGGTGGATAGGTCTCATGCGGCTGAAGGAGATGAGCCCTCATGCGGCTCAAAAATGAGTTGGACCCCATGCGGCCAGAGTAGACTGGAGGCTCATGCGGCCAGAGAATGACTCAGGCGTATGCGACTCGAATGGTGCATGCGGCTGGATAACATTTGCTGCATGAACTAGTCATGCGGTCAAGTCAAGCACTGTTCTTCTTCTCCAAATTTCCGAGAAGAAGAACACCATGAAGCCAAGCTTCCAAGCTCCATAAAACCCTCATCCCAAGTCCAAATCTGAACTTCCATAGGTCAAAATGGGGCAGAATGAAATACTCTACAACATGGAATCATCAAAACTTGGAAATAATAATATTACGTAGATCAAAACCCAAGAAATCTGAAAATAAGATAAACTTAGATCTACAAGAATCTAGCCATGGAAATTAAAAATGCCAAGTACTAAAGAGTGTTAGAATGCTACAAAGAAGAGAATAGAACAATAAAATTTGGGTTCCTCCATGAAGAAAGATGCACTTGCCTAGACCTTCCTGGTAGACGAGGAAGTTAATGGAGGAAGAAGAAAAGTAATGAGGAGAGAGAAGGAAGTTGGGTTAAATAAATGGGGATGGTGGTTGTAGGGTGGAGGTTAGGCTAAGGTGTTCCATCACAATTAAAACCAAACTAAACCAAACCCAATCCTTCTCCTATCCAAATAAAACCAAGCTCCACTAATCAGAATTAATCCATGAACGATAAATGACAATTAAACCACAATGCTAAATATAAAAATAAACCACAACTAACTAATCAAAGAAAATAAGAAATACGAACACGTATAGAATACGTATCACGAATTTCGGGGCACTACAGCATCCTTCGGATACTGGGCAAGCAACCCGTATCGAAGTGATTGTAGGCTTACACATAAGAGATGTCAAGTCCATTACGGTGCGAAACACCGTGACCTTCATATAGATAGGGCCGGTGGGCTGAGTTGAGAGTTGGGTGCAGGCGCATGGCCTGCGACCCTTATGCATTGTTTAAGTTTATGATTGGAATGTTGCGTGAATTATATGGTTTCGTACGTAAGTTCTAACCAGTGCAGGCTAAGGAAAATAGGACGAAGACGAGCACGATCACTATGTTATGTTCATATTATGGCTAACTGTATCTGCTGCAGGAACATGGCATGGGACACATTTATGATAATGTGCTATGTTTAAGTATTGCTGTGAAACTGATCCTAAGGCTAAATAGAAAGATCACCAATTAAGATGCATGTTTCACTAAATGATTAAGTGTTTGGTTTGGGTACGAGCGGGTCTTGATCAGTACGAAGCGAGGACGAAAGCACTAATCCCCCACTAGTTTATGTGCAGGCTCAGGTTATGATCGGCTCGGGGCGGGGCTTGGCTTGGATGTGCCGAGGCATGGAGTCCTTGGTGTTCAAGAGGAGCTACCGCATAAGCGTTCGGACTTGCGACATGGAGATGTTCGGCCGAAGACTACTTGGTGGCTATAAAGAGGCATAATGTATGGAATAATAAAATCCTTTGTGAGCTAGAGAGATCATGAGCGCTGTAGCCAATTGGCATATTAAGTTGGGCTATTCCAGAGCCTTGTAACCTTCAGTTCATTATGAATAAAAGAGATTCTTATATATTCTTTGTTTTCTTCTGCTGCTTATGTTACGAATTTGAGATATTCACTATATGAACCGTTATCTTGTCTTGCACGAGCACAACTCCAGGCTCGTGCGGCATCACGCCCCAGCAAGGACGATGATTCAGGTAAAATCTAGCGAGGACGAGCGATTTCCCGGATCGGGGCGTGACAAGTTGGTATCAGAGCGGTTCCATCCTTTGGACCGTGCATGAATCTCTTTGACCCTCAGTTACTTCGCTATCGAATTCAGTTGACTCTAAGTTATTTCTGCAACCGTATGGCTCATGGATCTGCTCGATGCTATATTGGATGTTCCATACAATAAGTCTATATTAAGTGCGTACGTCTGCCACAAGTATGTCGAGACCATCACGCTACCTCTGGGTGCTATCGGAGAGTGTTGGTTACACGAAGTGCAACTGGTTATGAGATTATGGTTTTTCGAAGTGCAAGAAAGTTGTGAGTCGTTGATTGCACGAAGTGCAACGAATATGGTGATGTTGGTTGCATGAAGTGCATTGGTATGCGTATTGTCGATCGCACGAAGTGCAAGAAGTTATGTGCTATCAGTCGCACGGGGTGCAAGGAGATATGTATTGTTGGTTGCATGAAGTACAACGGATCGATATGTGAGACGATGCGTATTACGTGGCTATGCAAATGGTTATGTGTTGTTGGTTGCACGGAGTACAGCAAGTCGTGAATCGTTCGTTGCATCAGTGCAACGAGTCGGCATGGTAGGATACGTGTTGTATGGCTATGTGGATGGATAGCGATATATTGCACGAGATGGAGTAATGACCTTATGTATCGAGAATGAGTTGTTGCACGAGTGAGATTGGAAGATCGCGAATGCGATAGTACGAGTCGAGTTGGTCGCTAAGTCGAGTTGAGTAGGCGAACATGTATGTTGGCCGAATGTCGCGTTGAGCTTTGAATAAGCGAATGTTGTATGTGTGATCGATATGATCGCTAAGGCACGGTGAGACTTGAACGAATGTCGAACTTGAACGAACGATAGGGCATGTTGGTCTAGTTGTTGTGCCAACTCGAGTAAGCAAACGCTAGAGCTGGGATCGGAAAGATCGCCATACGGGATAGTTGATTGAGAAATAGATGTCGGACCTATGCGGAATGTGATGTCGAGTAATGACTCGATTTCGAGTGGTATATGCAATACCAATTGTGTGATCGATGCAGTAAGACCTTGTATCGGTAACGATAGGCTCGATCTCTGAGTGGTATATGGAATACCACTTAGCGATAGCTATGTTAAGCCGGTTGGTAACTTGCGATAGATTTCGTCGAGACGATTATGTTGTTACGATATGTTTGTCCTCAACGGACGAAGTAGTACCGAGACTCGAGTAGGAATGACTTGATAGAAGTCGATGCAAGTATGCTTCGATGAATTGAGTTGAATAATTATGCGTGAAGTCGTATCTATGGATGATACGTCGAATGAGGATTGTTAAGTGTAAGTCAAACGATAGACTGAGCATAGCAAAAGAATGTTACGTTGAGGAAATGGTCGACTTGGTCGAATTTACATTAGGTTAGTACGAAGACTTATTTGGAACGAGTTGAGTAGGTGTGAAGAAATGGTACGAACGAAATTTGGTTAGTACGATGAATCGGTGGCACGATTTGGAAGTACGAATTAGGAATATGAGAATGGATATGTGAATTGGAAATTGTGTCGCAATTATGGCAGTTAGTTATAACGGAATATATCTTGATGTGTGAAAGACTTGATTCTTATTCGAGTTTGGATAACGACAGTGATTGCAACGAGTTGGAGCTTATGAGAGAGAAAGATGTTCAAGTTATGCATATCGACGATGGTATTGAGGCGTATCAAAGACGATATGCAATAACTCGGGGATACTCTGATCGAATGAACGAAAATTATGTTGAGCATTATTGTTGGATGAATAAGATACAAGTTAAGTCATGGCAATTGGGATGATAACGGTAGGAGTGCTTCAGAAAATTTAAGAATGGATGGATGTTACTTGGATGAATCGAAGGTGTTTGGATTGCTTCGTGGATAACCACTATGTTGACGTTCTTGTCTTATGCGAGCGCAACATCGGCCTCGCACATGCGTCACGTCGGATTTGGAGTGATCGTTCCGCGTGAGCGCGGACATGGTGATTCATGTCGCGGGAATGGTCGAACTCGGAAAATCAGGATGTGGCACTTTGTATGTTTCGACTTGTGGTTTGATACGAAGGTGGAATTGAGGATTGTACGATAGGCCTAGAGTGTGCCAGATATTGACGTGAGTAGATGGACTCGTACTGAGGTGAACAAATGTTGCTCGGTTTTGATAATGTTGACGGTAATGCATGAGTGATTCGAGTAGTTAAAGGCACGTCAGTTGCGCGGGGTAGATAAATTATGGATTGGTATATCGGATTGGGTAAAAGTCCCATAGGAATTATCGGGAATTGATTTGGCTCCACGATAGGATATAGCATGGTTCGTTGTAACTGTTCCTCGTTGATGATCTTCAATTATCGAGCGTAGTTTCGGGGCAGATGACCCTAGAAGACTTGACCGCCAAATTAAGTGAATGTTGAAGACCATAGGACGACCCTAAAGAAGCCGCATAAGAAATTTTGTCGAGGATCAAGGATGATGTAGTGTATGTTAAATATAAGTCTATGTGAGTGAGTATCATGATTCGGAAAGTTAGCGAGTATTAGAATCGATATGGTCAGAAAAGTTATGTTGGATCGAATAGCTGTTGAGGAACGTGCTTAGCATAGCGATGCGGTAAGGCAATTGCAAGAATTTTACAATGCGCGAGAGCAACGAATAGTAGAATGACCCCAAGAGTTGTGTCATAGATCGGTTTGAGTAACGGTTAGGCTATGTGTGTTGAGTGCGCTATCTATGTTATGAAATGAACTAGTCGGGATTGAATCGAAGATTGAGTAAATGATTCATACTCGATCGAGAATCGGAGATAGGTGTATCGTAAGAGACCTTGGGTCGGAAAGATTGTTGCCTTTGAGCATCGTAGACTCAAGTTGACCTCTTGTGTCGGGAGAGTGCGAGCATGATGTCTGGATAAGTTACCTAGTGGGGGTAGCCCCAGACGCAATGCAATGGTAGTTCGAGAATGTGGATCGTGTTGGGATAGTTGTGTACGAGACTTAGTACAAATGGTAGGCAAAGGGAATTGAGACATGTGGACTCAGTCCATGCCGTTAAGGCCAAATGTTATGAATGATTGAATAAAAGACTTGAGTTATGTGAGAGATCGGAAACGATTGGGCGAGTAGGCATTGCGGAGAATTGTTGTGATCGGATGCGCAATGACTTGATGCAACGCGAGTGTTAGATGGCCATCAAGAGACTTATGAGATCGAAGTTATGGTTTGGATCAAGTTATATGCGAAGATGTTTACGAGCAGGACTCTAGGAATATGTGCTAAGGTCTGACTAAGTTGAGTACGGAATGATTGGTGCAAAGAGAATTTAAGTTGAGCCTGTTAGCCTTGTCCCGATATCCTACAACTGAGCTTGGCTGAAATGCATATATTGGTGGGACGCCTAAAATATGTGTATGATCCAAACTAAGTTGTATGATTCCAACGATAGTAGCACGAGATCGTGAAATGATCTAGCGAGGCACTTGGATTAAGTGTTGGTTTCGGTTCGAGGACGAACCTTGTTTTGAGTGGTATATTATGTAATGCCCCACTACCGCACAGTACATTATGATGAGTCATTGACTCGAAGAGTTGCGTTGACCCGATGAGGTATCGATGCAAATCGATGCGAGAGTTACGTTGGCCAAAGGTAAGCTTTGAGTCGGTTGGAATATATGAATCGAATCGATGCAAAGGATAAGTCCCATTTGAGCAAGTGCTGATTTAGTTGACCTGGTGTGCAGGCTATGCTTTTACGCTGGACGATAAGAGGTCGACATTTTGTCTTATGCAGTGAAGTGTCCGCGAAACCAAATCGTGGCCTTGCAACGGATTGTGGTATGGGCACGATAGGCCAAATCAACCGAGTAATTCAAAGGAATGGCTAAGTCCGAGAGTTAGCTATGCGACCAAGTTATGGAAGCGATCCGCTTCAATCGACGAGACGGCAAGGCGTATCGGCTTAAGGTGGGCGGGTTCTTGACTCTCTCTCCCTATTCCTCTACGTCTAATAAAATCTATCAAAGTATGCGTAAGATGTTATCGAGTTAGCGAGCATGGCTCGACGACGAAAGGTCCAAGTATGTGTCGAACTCTAAGATAGAATATTGAACAAATGAAGCGACATACAGCAAGTGTACGAGTCATGGTAGGGCAATGATGGTAGAACATTGAAAGACGATATTGAGATGTGCATCATGTGCACGGCTCCGAGAACATTGAACACTAGGCATAGAATATTGATTACGGTGCTGTGCGTACCCTCGTGCACGGAAGCTAAGGAATAACTAAGTAACTATGGAACTAGGCCTTGAGAATGACTTACGAATGGTACGCGTTGAATATGAGTACGAGATGACTAAGCCGTTGGGCGTCGTGTATCAATATGGATGTGTTGGGGCATAACGCTGGCGGAGCTCCCCATATGGATGGTGGATTATGTTTATGAGACGCGAATATGCTTATGGTGCGAGACTATGTTTATGGAACACGAGATTGGTTGGAACGGTATGACTTGTATGCTATGGTACGTATTGCATGGTCAATGGACTCGGATGGCCCGTGCACGGGTGCGGCTTTCCTCGGACGGTTACGCCGGGGCACCGGGACCATTCGGCCTAGAAGGGAATTATGTGTGGTATTTATGGTGTACATCATTCGGACGGATTGTGACCGTCCAGTGCTGTGATAAGCTATAATATCCGTAAGTTTGGGATCCTTCGGATACTGGGCTAGCAACCCGTATCGAAGTGATTGTAGGCTTACACATAAGAGATGCCAAGTCCATTACGGTACGAAACACCATGACCTTCATATAGATAGGGCCGGTGGGCTGAGTTGAGAGTTGGGTGCAGGCACATGGCCTGCGACCCTTATGCATTGTTTAAGTTTATGATTGGAATGTTGCGTGAATTATATGGTTTCATACGTAAGTTCTAACCAGTGCAGGCTAAGGAAAATGGGATGAAGACGAGCACGATCACTATGTTATGTTCATATTATGGCTAACTGTATCTGTTGCAGGAACACGGCATGGGACACATTTATGATAATGTGCTATGTTTAAGTATTGCTATGAAACTGATCCTAAGGCTAAATAGAAAGATCACCAATTAAGATGCATGTTTCACTAAATGATTAAGTGTTTGGTTTGGGTGCGAGCGGATCTTAATCAGTGCGAAGCAAGGACGAAAGCACTAATCCTCCACTAGTTTATGTGCAGGCTCAGGTTATGATTGGCTCGGGGCGGGGCTTGGCTTGGACGTGCCGAGGCATGGAGTCCTTGGCGTTCAAGAGGAGCTACCGCATAAGCGTTCGGACTTGCGACATGGAGATGTTCGGCCGAAGACTACTTGGTGGCTATAAAGAGGCATAATGTATGGAATAATGAAATCCTTTGTGAGCTAGAGAGATCATGAGCGCTGTAGCCAATTGGCATATTAAGTTGGGCTATTCCAGAGCCTTGTAACCTTCAGTTCATTATGAATAAAAGAGATTCTTATATATTATTTGTTTCCTTCCGCTGCTTATGTTACGAATTTGAGATATTCACTATGTGAACTGTTATCTTGCCTTGCACGAGCGCAACTCCAGGCTCGTGCGGCATCACGCCCCAGCGAGGACGATGATTCGGGTGAAATCTAGCGAGGACGAGCGATTTCTCGGATCGGGGCGTGACAATAGCCTACCAATGCGTTCGATTGAACACCTGAACGAGCTTTTGAAAATATTAGACTTATTGTATGGAACATCCCAAGGCACAATGGGAGAGAGCGTACACTTCTTTTTCCAACGACGAGCTTTCAAAACTGAGAAATCGACGTAAAGTCCAAGGACGTAAAGCCGTGCTCTGATACCAATCTGTCACGCCCCTCTCCCGTAGGAGCGATCGTCCTCGCTAAGACGTGATGCCGTACGGGCCTGAGTTGTGTCCGTGCAAGGCCAAGTCCAGAAACGGCCGATTTGAGCTAGGCCACAGAGTCGCACAGAGTGTCCCCATTTGCAGCGGAAAGTAAATGAACACAAGTAGAAGCGAATTCAAACTCTTTATTGATATTCAAAAAGTTTACAAGCGGTGCTAGGCCGAGTTTACAAGTCTCTCAAGCTCTCTCTCTCTGAAACATAAAATGCGTGCCAAGTGGCTTACAAGATGGAATGATTCACGGCGATATTCCGATACATTATGTCATGTATATGGTGCTTCAGCTCCTTGCAACGCTCCAAGGCTCCAGAGATAGCTCCGCGCCTTAGCACGTTCAAGGGAAGCTCCGTACCCGATGACGTCTCCTGTATCCTGTAAGCAGACTGTGGGGTTATCAGTACATTGTTATGCACTGGTGGGAAGGCTAGCTCGCCCACAATGCTATCATTACCAAACACGTTCCATTTACTTTTGTGCACCGCCTATCATTCTTTGTCTTTCTAATCTTGCCTTAGGATCAATTTCATGGCATATATCATAACATATCTCGTGTTACCGATTTCATGTGTTTGCATGGAGATACATGCACGACTTACCCATACTTACCGTTCGGCCTTCCCTGTCCAAAGTAAACCAAGTTAATCAACAATTCACATGTAGTAACTTTACGTGATTCATGTAAACATTCAATGTTAAGGGCGTGTCCCTGCCTCAAGTTCTAGCACGTCGTAGGCACGTTCTAGCACGTTGTAAGCATGTTCAGAGTGTTACATTTCGGGCATGTTCAGAGTGTTACATTTCAAGCATGTTCAGGATGTTACATTTTAAGCATGTTCAGGAGTGTTACATTTCGAGCATGTTCAGGACGTTATATTTCAAGCATGTTCAGGATGTTACATTTCAAGCATGTTCAGGAGTGTTACATTTCAAGCATGTTCAGGAGGCACTTCATTTAGTTAACTTAGACTACTTGTTTCAATGCAAGGACTTGCACGTGGATTGCCACCAGCATAGTCCATTTAATCTACATGCATGGGTCACTGGCATCACAAGCCATTTTGGACATATCACTTGGGCATTCTCATCTATCGAAGCGTGATGGCTGGTACACCTTGATAGTCTCTTGAAATGCCTGGCCTTACGTCTCCTTGAGTGGCCGAGCCCCCACTCAAAGCAGCCCGTAAGCCCCATGTCTGATTTCGCCTAGGCCGGTCACGGTATTCCCCCCATCGCCCGTGCCGCAGAATCCTTCCTCATGTCGACCACGGTATTCCCCCCATCTCCCGTGCCGTTTGTCCACGACCATTTCGTATTGTCTTGTTATTTAACTTAACGGCTGTCCTTTGAGCCATAATGCGTTATCGACCAGGTTGGCGTCCGTGCAGCGCGGGTAGCGAGCCCCGTTGCACGTGCCCGTCATACCTGTCGCTAACGTCTTTCATGTCTTATCTTTTATTCACTCTTTCATTTCTTTCTTTCACTTATTCGTTCATTCATTCATTTTTCACGTATTCATTCATTCATTCGTTGATTGATTCATTCATTCATATATTATGCAACTCCCCGTGCGGGAGTCGTCTTGGCGACCCATCGGTCCCGAAGACTTTCAATGTTGCTATACTCTACTCGGAACGACTATGTCGATAGTCTTCCGTTTCTTTGTTATAAACCGTATATTGTTTCAATGTTGAACGCATAGAAAACTTGAACGTAAGCTTGTGCCTTAGCACGAGCGTGGAGCGCGGTGCGAGAGTTCTCACATTTTTTCATGTTCCTTTCCATATTCTATACAAGCATACAAGATGGGATTATTCCCTTAGCTAGGTGCGTTGAGTCATTTATTAGCATGCATGGTGTTATCGCCTAGCGATTCTAGCAATAGTGTCCGTATTGTTATGTGTCTAGGCTAAGCAAAGACGGGTTCATCGGAGCCACCCACCTTAGCGATGTTCGCATCGGCCGAGCGATACTCCGAGCGCACCTTTGAAAGTCTAAGTCTGGATTCGTCTTGACGAGCCAATGCAAGCCTTGCATCGATTCGTCATCAGGTCGATGCCAACTCTTCGGGTCGACGGCTCGTTTGAGTCGTTGCACTTGTTGTTTGAATCGGCGTTCCGCTAGGGCGGAGCGGGTCGTTACACTTGGAGCCAAACATATCAAGGGTTCACAACATGCAATCACATTCCTTCCCAATTCCAACAATATTTCTCACCGAGGCAATTCATCTTTTCTATAAGACACAATCCGACGTCACCCACTATCGATTACCCGAGTCAGGGTATAATTCTATGCAACAGTCAAGATTAGCCCAGCTACCCGACTATAGATACCGATCCAACATTTTCGCTATAGGCCGACACACAATCCTCAAGGGTCAAACATCTCTAAGGTTCATATTGAAGTATATACTTACAACTTATCATTCTTAGGCCATACTCATCACCATCTTTCGTTCAATACCCAAAAGGTTATCCTTACTGTCGCCAATGGTCACCCTATTATTCGGTCAAGTCTCTATGGTTAGCTATACCAACAGCTAAACCTAATCATTCAGGTGACTCCCCTATAGTGGACGGCTACTAGGGATCGTACAAATTGCTTATTCTTAAGCCAACATGCAACCGATAGTTCTAAGGAACTCTACCCAAACCTATGGGTATCAACTTAGTCTGAATAACTAATCGCCATTGTCGGCTATGCCAACAATTGGTCATGTAGCCCACGGTTTTTAGGTTCAAGTCTATCTATCTAGTGTCTTCCTCAAGAAAATAATTCCCACAAAGGCTCACTCTAGACTTACCCAACGATCGACTAAGATCGATCTATCAACATTACGGTCAATTCCCAACCCGACATATGATTCACATCATTCTAATAATCCATCAAGTAAATTTCCCAACGATTCAATTTCTATTCCAATTCCTATGTACCCACACGATCCCATAAGCCAAGGCTAACTACTCAAGGGTCATTGATTCTGATAGTCTTAACATAACTATGGAACCATACTATTCGGTCCGTATGACAGAGTCACACCACTAAGTCATAAGCCAACAATCTTTATCCCAACCAACAATCACATATACCGACATTATCCAACACGTTTGCAATTTCCCGTTCCCATTCATTTTTCAATCATCAAACTATCTTATGGGCATTCTTAATTCTCATGCAGCAAGGGTCGAGTAGTTCATTCCATTCAATCCGACAATTCATGCATCAACTAACCATTCTCTATGCAACACAAATATTCAAGGTTGCTACTTGTTACTTTTCTAGTACAACTCAATTCCTCAGCATACATGCACATATGCAACGACTATCCTTTGGTGATCAAGATGGATTAACATCTATTACACCTTTAGGGTCAAGGCACAGATCTCTAATATTCCCGTGGTTCTCCGACAATATTTCTAAAACTTTCAGCTTAGCAACCAACTTTGGATTAGGCACATTTGATTTGCATCCAACCAACCGAAGTCAACATTTAGATGTTCTAAGCCACAAAATTCTCTAGCCAAATCTATTTATCCATAACATACTAACTGTCTTTACTAGTCTGAGTCATCACTCGACTAAACAATTTATAACCAAGCCACCGATTATAATTTTCGAAAATCTCGCTACCCCACATAACATCACCGTCAAGGGACACTCGAGTCATCTAGCAACAATACATGACTCCCAGCTAAGTCTCGGCACTACCCAGTACCCACAGATAGTCTTATTGCTATTCTATGGAAAGGGTCAACATACATCTCGTTCTGAGGTGGTAGAGGCAATATACCACTCAGAAACGAAGCCATCCTTAAACAATATCAACTCAATCTATTCCGGACATTCGTGATCTATAATGATCACAATACTTAACCAACATCTCGGGGTCTCAATATCACAAGCCAACATTCTTAGGGTCTCAAAAGTGCTAGCCATCAGCCCTGAGTCGACTCACCAGTTATGTCAAACTCATCCATCAATTATTTCATTCCCAATTCTTTCCCAACATCACATGCAATTCTCAACTTGTTACAGCATACATAGCCACTTTTCTTTATTCCCACAATTCCAAGCAGCATTCATACTATAGCATACTATGGCATCGAGTCATTGTTGGGTTATTTGTGTCCAAACCAACAACAATCATTCATTCAGGGGCATCACAATGTATATAGACTTATTGTATGGAACACCCAGTGAGCAGCCAAGAGGGTCAACGAACTTTCAGACACAAACAACATAGGATGATTGCAGAACAACGATAGCATAATCGCGGAAGCCATCTTTGATTTAATCTCGGAAGCAACGTTGAGTGATCGCGGAAGCAACTTTGGTTAATCGTCGATGCAACTTTAATTTGAAACGAATCAAAGAAGAGACCAAGGACATAAAGCCGTGCTCTGATACCAATTTGTCACGCCCCGATTCGTAGAGTCATTTATTATCATATTTTATCTCTTAGAATCGATCGTCCTCACTTGGGCGTGATGCCGTACAAGTCTGGTATTGCACTTGTACAAGGCAAAGATGGTACATAATTGATTTTTCTTCAAATATGAACACATCGCAGCGGCAGAAGCAGATAAATTGAATTTAGTGAGGACAATCTTTCTCATTGAATAGAAGTACATCACTTTTTATAGCAGCGGAGATAAAAGGGTAACTTGAAGTCACACAGAGATATATAGAACTTTGTTCTCTTTATTGATAATTGAAGAAGAGTACAAGACTTGTATTGAAGTACAATGCTTACAACCAATCTCACTTTACATTGAAAGCCAACTGAACAATGCTAGAAAGCTTACATTTGATACTTGGATACATTGGATTACAACTCGATATACCGACTTGGCTTACAACTCACTGGTACAACTGATTATAATATTCCATACATTATGCCCTTTATAAACAGAAGACATCATCTTGTACAAGGAGAGCTTCTGTATGTCCAACAAATCTTCGATGCCGTGGGACCAATCAAGCCAATCCTCGTGTGTAGAACATTCCAAGCACGAGCACCTGCCCACAAAACGTGGGTCAGCACATCATCTATGTACTGGCGAGCAGAATCCAACCCACTCGCCTAAACCAACACTAACTGGTCAATTTTAGCAAGCATTTAATAGAATGATCTTTCTACTTGGGGCCTAGCATCAGTTTACAGTTCTTGAGAAGAAACATTGAAGTAAGTAAATATGTCTTAGCAGGGTATAGCATTTCATTGTGTAAGGCATCATCTAAGCAACATTGAGTTAACACGTTGAACATATTACGAAAATACTTTCTGAAGGCATCGTTTAGCATACTTTGTGTTATCATTCAACAGGTTATGGCAATGATCTAAAAGGCAATGCACCAGCAAATTCGCATTTAACATGTTGAGCATGTTATAGAGTCTCATTTTAAAGGCAACAACACAGCATCATTTCATTTAGCATGTTAAGCAGGCAAGTTGAACCAATATATACAATATCACAATTATGTGATTCCTTACCGATAGCCGACTTCTCATACCTGCATCAAATACAGGTTATCAGATATACTTACGCTGCCTGCACATAACATTCATTAGCATGCATCCTGACTACATGGTCACTGGTGTTGTTAAACCATATGGACTCTCTTCATTTTATTTCACTCCAAGATAATGCGGTCAGCATAGTAGGTGGCGAGCCTCTATGCCACCCCGCCTTATCCGTGCTCTCATCATTATTTTCTCCTAGGCCGAATCGGTCCCCAGGGCCCTAGGAACCGTTCGAGGAAATTAAAACTCAAACCTTGTATACAAGTTGTCCATGATCATGCGAATGCATGTCCGACTCGATTGTGAACAAAATCGCATGGTAAAATATATAAAGGAAAGTAAAGGCAACAGTGCATCATTAGTCATATTCAATGACTTATTCATTTCATCATTTCATTTGGTGATCTCAAGGATCCCATACTTCATCATTATTCATTCATTGCTTCATTGCAATGTTTCTCATATCATTCCTTTCGACAAGGAACATAACATTCATTCATTCTTTTATTTGCTTATAAGGGACAGGAAATATTTCATATTCTTGCAACAGTTATACAGAGAGTACAGGATTTTAGTGTTTCATTCAGTTCATTGGTTCGATAGCATAGCCAGTTCATTTCTTATTCTATCATTGATAAGGCATCTCATTATTCAAGTGTCTACTTATTTCGGCAGCGTTAAGCATAAGGGACATTATTATCAATTCATTCTCAGGCCTCAAATCACATTAGCAGTTCAATGTGTTGTACATTTCAATAATTCTCACATAGGCATCTCTATTATTCAGCAACTAAAACATAGAAGATTTAGGGAAAATTCATAGCATTTCAATACTTCATTTTTATTAAGCATGAAGGAGTAAGGAGTAGGAAGGACAGTTCCACTCACTTGCAATAAAGGATCTTCCTGATCCGATCACCCATAATTCTACTAAGCGTAGCTCCACCAGCGAGCCACGTTCCAATACCCATTCCGTCTAGCCAGCTAAGAGAGACTGCATCAGTCTCAATTCTTCCAATTCCCAACATAAGTCACGGTCCAACATTCTGATCCCATCCAACAAGCCAACCAAATGCCTCGTACGGAGCGAAGCATTACAGTTTTCTCCTACAAAAACACAGTACCCCGTAGTAGACCTTCTGTCGTCTATGCAGCTCGTCCAGTCTGCATCACAGTATCCCTCAACTTCTATGCGTTCATTCTTCTTGAACCATAGCCCTTTTCCCGGCGTCCCTTTCAGATATCTCAAGATCTGAAACACTGCTTCCATATGACCCATTCTTGGATCATGCATGTAGCGACTCACTACACTCACCGCAAATGAGATATCAGGGCGAGTGTATTCCAGATAAATCAATCTCCCTACAAGTCTTTGATACCTTTCACGATCAACAGGCTCTCATACTTCTGCTCCTAACTTGCACTTCTGGTCAATTGGAGTAACTGCTGCTTTGCATCCCAGCATCCATGTCTCTTTTAGCAGATCTAGTACGTATTTTCTTTGTGAGAGAACAATTCCTTGTTCGCCGTCACACACCTCGATACCCAGAATGTACCTCATCGCTCCTAAATCCTTCACCTCAAACTCCTTCGCGAGTTTTGACTTTAGCTTAGTGATCTCGACTTCATCATCACATGTGATTACTATATCATCCACATATACAACAAGTATAGTGATGTGGCCTCTTGCATGCTGAAGAAAGACCGTATGATCTGCATTTGTTTGATGGTATCCCATGCCTATAACAGCCTTTTCTGAATCTGTCAAACCAGGCTCGAGGAGATTGCTTGAGCCCGTATAGCGACTTTTTTAGTTTACACACTTTACCATGCGACGTCCCTCCGTCTGATTCTATCGCGTAGCACCCTGGCGGGGGTTCCATGTACACTTCTTCTTGCAGGTCCCCATGGAGAAAGGCATTCTTCACATCTAACTAGTATAGCTTCCACCCATAGTTTGCTGTAATGGAGACCAGAGTTCTTACCGTGCTCATTTTCGTTACTGGGGCAAACATCTCATCATAGTCGATACCATATGATTGTGTGTATCCTTTTGCAACCAACCTCGCCTTGTACCGCTCTACTTTTTCTTCTGGCGTCTCCTTCACTGTGTACACCCATTTGCATCCTACAGCTTTCTTCCCTTTGGGTAATGGAACCAGCTCCCATGTCTTATTTTTCTCTAGTTCCCCAAGTTCTTCCATCATTGCAACTTTTCACCTTGGATCTTTCTTTGCTTCCTGCCAACACTTAGGCAAAGATGTAGAGTCTAACGATGCAATGAAGGCTCGATAATTCGGAGAAATGTTAGAATAAGACAAGAAGTTGGCAATGTCATGTTCATAATCATCATAACGACTAGGAGCCTTACCCGCATTGATGCGAGAAGATCTCCTTAAGGGAGCAATAAGTGGTGGAGAGATCATACCATCCAAGTCAGAGAGATCCGCATCAGAAATAGAGTGATTCGTGCGGGGGCAACATCTTCAAGAGTTGGGGCAGGAGTAGACGAGGGACTTTGTACAGTAGGCAATGGGCTTGGTACAGTAGGCGCTGGACACGACACAGACACAGTACTGGACTTCTGATGTCTCCCTCTGTAGACTTGGAGCTCCTTTTCCCTTGTCTGCTGTAGCTCCCCTTTTCGAAAATTTCAAAATATTTTATTATTATCTATTTATTTAAATGGTGATTTTTAGACTTTATAAATAATTATTAGTTAATTATTACGATAGATGATTTTAGTCATGGTTAGGAATTGGAGTACAAGGTGACTAGAAATCGTGGCACGGATAGTGCAGTGGCGTGCTTTGACTAGTGTATTAGCCCTGGTAGGGAAGACCTGTCCATCAGTGTGTCCTAATTAGGTATCCGTTGACGTGGCAAACTGTACAGGTCAGCAAATCTAGTATCCGAACGTCGATATTCAAGTATTGTAACGTCGCAAAACATCGCAAAAATGATGACATGGCAACCAAAAAATTGCCAGATATAGAGTCGAAAAACGTCACTAATCTTTGACTGCAACGTCGCTAAAACCTGAATGGACAGCGACAATCAGCAACGAAATGTTACGTCGCTAATTAGCAACGTTTTTGTCGGTAAACGTCGCTAAAACTAGCGACGTCGAGCATCGCCAAATGACGTCGCTATAGCGACGAATAGCGACGTTTTACAAGTTAGTAACCATGAATAACGCGACATGCCCGAAACGTCGCTGTCAGAAGTTAGCGACGTTTTTTTGCTGTTTAGCGACGTTGTTAGGCGTCGCTAATGTGAGATATTTTGGTAGTGTCCGTCCCCGTTCCCGTCCCATTAACACTTTCGTCCCCGTCTGTCGTCCCGTTAATAATTTTTCGTGTACAGTACTAAAAAAAATTATTACAAAAAAATTACAAAACATGTTAATAAAACATGATTTTAATAAAAATATGTATAGTGCTAGAGACGATCATGAACTCATACAAATGGGTTGCACATATTAGTATCGGGGTCGAAAATTTACCGGGACGGAGAGTACTATATCTATACCCGGCCTTGAACACGATCAGAGAATTTTTTTAATCCCCATTTCCATCTCCATCCCCGTTTCTAAATCACGGCCCCGTCGACATAGCAATGATTTTCATGGGACATAAAAGTGGGTTTCAAAACATCAAGATTCCATATATCACTCCCATAATTATCTATTAGCTCGCTAACAGGCTCCGGTCTCAATCCTTGAATGAAATTAGGGATAAGTTGAATAATTTCAATCTTTGATAAACTTCTTTAAAACATCATATGAATTGTTCCATTCAATACACAGTTTAAAGACGGAAAATAAGCGGTTGGATTTCCTGTAGAGATGCAAACCAATTGCTTAACTTGCGTGGAGCCTAACTTGCTGACTAGTCTTGGTAAAGAAAAAAAAGAGAAATCTACACACTTGAGAGCGTGTGGAATATAATAGATAAATGCAGTTTGGATTTGCATCCATGCTGCCTAACTGTAGAGCAACCCCCACCTGGAGACCGACTAACTGTCATAGGACCGACAAACTGACCCTCAATATTTGACTCATCACCATCCGTTGCTTTGTCTCGACGAACCGAATTCTTCGTTTATTTCATCATTCACAAAGTAGTAGTACTCTCTTATGATGCATTTCAGTAGAATCACATTAGGTATATAACTTTTCTTATGCTTTACCAAATCATATAAGTCCGATGGGATAGCAAGTTTGATAAATTTGAAGACATCAGGAAAAGCCTCTTCTGAGAAGCCAGTCCATGTAGCATTTGCATTCATGAGAGAAGTTGGCATAGGCGCGATGTGAAGAAGGGATGTCATTGCAGAACTCATCATCCTCACTGGTGCCACTATGTCATTGTTTTGTGCTTGAAGAAATCTGATACGAAACTGAAGAATGCCAGAACCAAAAAAGAGCTGGAATCATGCAACATAAGAATTTGGCCAGTGTAGACCCATGAGAAGGAGATAGCTATGCTCGCAAGGTCGCAGGTACCCCCAGGACCAGCCCACAACAAGGATCAAGGGGCAACCAAAAACGGCTCGAACAATCCAATCCAATCCTCCGGGCTGGCCCTGCAAGGGTGAAACCGGTACCGGCCTTTGTTTGCATGTAGAAGCCTAACATAGGATGTCGCTTTGCTCCAAATGCTTGGCCGCACAAGGTGTCGAGTGCACTTCCTAAACCCATCTATTTTATTGAAGAAAACCATGATAAGAAATTATCGGCATATTATTGAATCATAAGGACTAGAGAATAGTGTGATCAGATGGTGACTGTCAAAAAAATTGGAGTTGAACAAATATGGAAGTTACCATTTTCACTAGTTTTAGAAGACTCTTTTTGCATGTTCACCAGTTTTAGACATGGTTTTCTTAGCTAAGCATACATCCTTGTCGATCAATACATAATTGACAACCAATGGGTGGTCATGTCATTGTTGAGTGTAGAACAGTAGACTCCATCTGCGGCTTCGCAATCCTGGAGAAGTAAACATGAAACAATTTGAACATACGAATCGACCAAGAGCATACATAAATAAATGGTATGGGAGCAGGTTGAAAGGCATGGATAAATGGAAGGTAACCAACATTGTTTCAAACTAAGTTCGTACAATGTATTCTAGTTGCTACACGTTGAGAATGAAATGAAATTGTGATGATACATTACGCCGCAGCATCTATGGGAATGGTTGATCTGTAGACTTGGTCCCTTATCTTCTGCACCTGTTGAACACTAGTATAAGCATACTAGACATGGATACAAATGCAAAAAAAAAAAAAAAAAAAAAAAAAAAAAAAACGAGAGAACATTATATTCACCTCTTTTTCCCAGTCGGCACGCAGTGTGATGAATACAAGGAACAAATCTTGAATAAAAAGTGCGCAGATGATTCCAACCCAAAGACCCTGTTCGCCAAAGTTGGGAGAATTATCAATTTGCAAACAAGTAGAATATAAGGAAGAAACATTGAAGTAGTTAAAGGAAAGAATGTAACAGAGTATGAAAGCCACCTTTGCTCCTATATGAAGAACAAAAGCCAAGATAACAGAAGTTGGAATGCCCACAATGTAGTAAGATGCAAGATTGACATAAGCACAAACTTTTTGCCAGCCACATCCTCTTGCAATGCCTACATATGATAAAAGTGTTCATTGACTGCCACTATCTGGAATCAATTCCTAAATTAACAGTTATTACAAAATAAATATCAAATTGGTTCAAATATGACTAAAAGGTCCTCTTGTTTAGATCCAGAAGATAAAAACATGGTGTTAGATGTAGTCATTCTGGATAGACTTCCAGTTCCAAGAATTATAGGAAGAGCGTACTTTAGGTTCTTCAAGAATATAAAGGACGTTCAAGTTGTTGGGGATGGAGATGACCTTCACACACATAGTGTGGAAGCAATGTCATTGTAGGGATGGAGATGATCTTCCTACACACACTGCAGAAGCTAAGAATTGTCAACAAAACACAAAAGAATTAACGAGGTTCGGTAATGTGCCTACGTCCCCGGACAACTATAGTTCTTTTCTTTCTCCACTAAGAATAGTGGGATTACAAGTTACAATATCTCTTTTGGATTCACTCAAGAGGCTCACAAACTTTCATCTAAAAGTATGGACACACTTTGGTGAAGAAGCACCCAAGGAAGAAGCACCGTCCGAAAGAACACCACGAGCAAGAAGTATGGAGCACCAAATCACATCCCCAATCATCTCCTTATATAGCCTCATGACGATGGTAGCTTCTCCTCTAAGATCGTTTCATCCAAGGTTCATAACCTTGGAAACTCCAAAAGACAAAGATTTTTCTCCAAGATGAATGAACCTTGGGAACAACACACTTCTCTCCAAGGTAAATGAACATTGGGAAGGTCTGACAAGGTCGAGATATACACAATCTTATCCTCGTATATATGGAAAAGGTATTTCCATGACAAACCCAAGGTGAAGGCAAAAGGGTTTAAAAGAGTTCAAAAGGGTTTTGGGTTATATACCGTTTTAGGTACTTTAAGGATACGTAGGGTTTAAAAGATGTTTTGGGTAGTACTAGGCATCTGTGATTCATTAAGGTGAAGGCAAAAGGGTTCAAGGCTCTATGTCACCCAGGCCTAACATCGCTTGAACAGACTTATCTGGACCTTATCTCGTTCGAGTTAAAGGACTGCCAAATGGCCACCTTCCTGCTGGAATTTGTGGAACTTTACTTAGAGACAAGGTTCCCGGTGACTGCCATAGTACGATACAATAACTACAGGAGTTTAGGTCTTTACTTCTAAATCCAGATATGAACAAGATTTAATATAGCTTTCTCATAATTTTCTTATTTGTTTCATCTTTATAGGTCTATCCAGTTCCTAAATGCATATTATTAAAAAAACGATATTTTCTTATCACCTTATATATATAGGATCGGATCAACATAGCTCAAGCAATGAATAGAAATAGGACCACAAGCTCTTGTGACAAAATGGTAGTATATCATATTATAAGACATGTATCTTGTATCATACGATACTACTAATATAGCTCAAGCAATGAATAGAAATATGACCACAAGCTCTTATGACTTATTAGTTAGCTCTAGCGTGGACATGAATATGACACAACACGGTAAATGCAGAAAACACGAGCACGCCAACATAATTTTGGTGTGCCCTTGTGTATTTTGGAATGGCAATGCTCCCTAGGTTAACTGTCAAGTTAGCAGGTCTGGTGAAAGAATGTCAGCCTTGTCTCAGTTCAGCACAATAAATTTACCAAGATGCAGGCCGATAGTCTATACCTGAAAGCACACACTGGATTCCATCTATGAGATGAGATAATGCAAGTAATGGCATCATGGCTGCGACATGTCGAACCACCTCCCTCTCGTTGCTATATGCGCGCCCCCAGATACCGCGGACACACACCATTATCGATCCCACTGTCAGGCCTTCTAGAATAGCCATGCTTACAGCAATGTAGATAGACAAACGAGCTGCTTGCGGACTTCCAGCACCCAACTCATTCGACACACGAGTGCTTCAAGATCATAGAAGGTTACAGGCAAGAGTCTAAATGATTATACAAGGATATGTAGAATAAAACTAATTGATCAGCTGACTGACCTTATAGAAGCCCCTAGCCCCAAAGGAATTGTGAATACTACTGCAGCAGTGTTGAGGCTGAAGAAATATAGAGCAGCATGAACGTAAGAATTAGAGATATACTGTAATTTAGAAAATTGTTATCAATAGCTATGTTATACTTGGTTAATTTCTTGATCATATGTTCTCATCTCTACTTTCTTTTAATCCTTCTATTAGTGTAGTACAATAAAACTACTTGGAGTAAATGGAAGATTAGCTTGCTAAGTAATATCTATATCAACCAGGTCTGCAGTATATATACTTTGTGGACTTTATTCATTGGAGTTGTGTTTTTGTCAGCGTTTTACTATTGCTGCATATAGACCTAAATATAAATAGAAAGATCAATAGGATATGTGACTCATAGTAATTCCTTTCATATGATGGTAAGCTTCTAAAGCTTAATTGCAGAAACGAAAACAAATATATATATATATATGATTACCATATTGACATAACCGCTGTTTGTAGCTTTGGATTGGGAAGAAGGCCACAGAGAATCACAAGAACCTCAAATGACCAGAATTCCAAGCTGTCACCAGTTACAGAAGCAAGTGAGTTGCGATTGCTAGTGTTAATAGAATAGATCACAAATTACAACTTCTACTAATTTAGAGGACACGAAAAAGAAACTGAATGAACAGAATAGGTGTATGCACAAGAGAAAAGGGCATTCATCTTTTCTTCTTCTGTAGCTTATTAAAGCGATCAACCATCTGTACCATTAGCAACAAGAACGGCAACAAAAGCCTTCTATCCAAAGTATTTGGG
This sequence comes from Iris pallida, assembly GCA_029216955.1. NCBI lineage: Eukaryota > Viridiplantae > Streptophyta > Magnoliopsida > Asparagales > Iridaceae > Iris > Iris pallida. The sequence continues at coordinate 3,586,615 of JANAVB010025198.1, forward strand.
TCGAATACACGAATCATGTTTCCTTCATTTGGCTCTATAGAATATCATCTACACATTCCTCAGTTAAACTATCACAATATCACCTATCATGAACCCCTAACCTTCATACAAACTAGTTAATTTTGTTGAGTACCCCAAACTATAATCATAAGTTTTTAAAGATATACATGACTCTTTAGTTATTGTCTACACAATCTCATCTTACTAGTCATTGTACAATAATGGTGAGCATCACCAATCACAATTACATCTTTAGTGTTAAACTATAACTTCAAAAGCTTTCAGTAGCTTTTCTCCAGTTGTGCATTTAGGTACGGTTTTTATGGTAGATATACGAAGTATACGTCTAAAGAACGACACTAACTGCATAACATTGTTCAAGATGGAGGATTGTACTTACCAAACCATGGAGGCTGAAGGAATGGCGATGCTAACAAAGTTTACAATGTCATGCAAAGCTTCTCTTGAAAATCCAGTCCAAGTGGCCTTGCAAGCAGAACATAACCTGATAAAAGCTGCTAAAAGGAGTGTGTTGATCGAGTAAGAGACAGAAATGGCCACAGCAGCGCCTCTGCTTCCTAGGCCAGACTTGAACACCAAAACCCAACATACGAGGATGTGAAGCAAAGTCGTAATTCCAGAGCTTAGCATCAATAGAAGCACTATCTTTTGGCTCCGTAGGAACCTGATATGACACTGAAGCATGCCATAGGCAAAAAGAGCAGGGATCAACCATCGTATATATGATCCTGCTTCTGTCGATATCTGATGGTCCTGGTGGAATAATGTCATCAGAATTTTGCCAGTGAAGAGCCATAAGATGCCAAGGGGGATGCATGTAAGTGCAAATGTGATCATAGCCCTTTGCATATGGATGCCTAGCATATGGTACTGCTTTGCTCCAAAGGCCTGGCCACAGAGTGTATCCAACGCGCCTCCCATTCCCATCTACATTGAGAAATATATACGAACGCTGATAAGAACTTCAATTCTCAATTTCCCGAAAGGATTTGTATCAGTTTATAATATACACACAGAGATTACAAGCACACACCCAGACAGGAACAAACATGCATAGGTATGATTCATTCTTAACATATCCTTGTCCAATTTTCAGAGGATACATCAAGCTCCTCGGTTGTGCAAGAGTAAACTGCAAAAGTGTATATATGTACCCGCGAACTGGCCTTCTAGGTTTTATGGCAAGACCTTCTCTTGTTGGCTAGAACTTCGACATCGTTTCATAGGGTTCATGTGAGGCTCACAACCAATAACAAAACTTTGTGAGTTCTTCTGTTGAGCTTTCTTATGAACCATCAGGATTCCATCATGACAACAAGACGAGACTTGGAATGACTGTAGATTGTGTTTTACTTATAACATCCAACTCTCTAGCTGATCAGTTAGGCTTTTTCCAATTTGAACTTGTGCTCATCTTGTCAAGGGTTGAAGTGATGGCTAGGGCAGTGGTGTAAGAAAACAGTACACCCCAAATTACGTTAGGACACACCAAAATAGATGTTGAGTGTCACCATGTCCTTACACTGTCATATCCGTGTCCATGTAGCATAGATCATAAGCTAAAGTCTAAAGCTAAATTTGTATGCTAGACTCAAACCAGAATGGAATATACACAGAGGAATATTAATCATGCAACAAGAGAAGAGTATAACTGGCCGAGGAGAGAGGGGCAAGCAAGCATATATACCAACAAACTAAAGCCAGTGACATTGGCAAAGGATGTGGCCATGGAAGCACCAGAGAGGGAGAGCTCTCCCACATGACCCACGAACATGAGTGACATGACTTGCATGAGATATTGCAGCATGTTTGCCAATATCATAGGCCATGCCAACCTCACCTGCTTCTTCACCTCATCAAGTACCATCCCCTTCTCCATTCTTGATCTGCTCTGCTCTGCTCTGCTCTCTCTTACGTATAATTGTCTCATAAAATTTTAGTCGGCTGAGAGTGAATGGGTTATCTTTTTTTTTTTTTTTTTGGGCTAATTAGTGTTTAGATCCTGGATTTTATACTAACTTAGAGTTTAAGTCCTAACATGTCCAATTGAAAAGTTTGTATCCTGAATATTTCTTTTTTTTCCATTATAACCTTTCTCCCAATGCATGAGAACAATTTTTTTAGGGAAAAATTTATGAAATGCCCAAAAAACGAAAACGTTTTATGAAAAACCCACCGCACAATAACATTTCATCGCGTACCCAGAATTAACAAAAAATAGTTCCGAATGACCTTTTTGCCCTTCCTTCTAATTTATTGAAAACACCCACGAAACTATTATTAAAAAAACGTTTCGATACTTCCTCTTCTTCCATACACTGCTCACTTTCGAATCTACGTTTTCTCCTCAAAAATCTTCAAACCTTACTTCAAAAACTCGTCGAAAAATTTCGAAAAGGTCGACAAACGGTAAAACTGTTAAAACGGATGTCCAAACAACATTTTTTTGCGATTCTAAAATTTCGGAAGGCCGACTAAAAAAAAACACTGTTAATCTTCGGCTCCTCGAAAATACGCTCCTTTTGCGACAGATCGGGCCTCGTTTTGACCTCCTAGTCAAAAGTTATGGCCCTTCAAAGTTTCAACTGGCCATAAAATGCAGGAGAATAATCATTCTCCGTGTGGTCATTCTCCGTGTGGTCATTCTCCGTGCTAAAACCACGGAGAATGGTCATTCTCCGTGCTAAAACCACGGAGAATGGTCATTCTCCTTGTTAAATTGACAAAGAATAGCCATTCTCCATGTTAGAATGACGGAGAATGGCCATTCTCCGTCAATTTAACAAGGAGAATGATCATTCTCCGTCAATTTAACAAGGAGAATGGTCATTCTCCGTGCTAAAACCACGGAGAATGACCATTCTCCTTGTTAAATTGACCAAGAATAGTCATTCTCTGTGTCAAAATGACGGAGAATTGCCATTCTCCGTCAATTTAATAATGATCATTCTCCGTCATTTTAATACGGAGAATGACCATTATTCGTGTTAAAATGACGGAGAATGGCCATTCTCAGTCATTTTATCGACAGAGAATGGCTATTATTTATCAATTTAACAAGGAGAGTGATCATTCTTCGTGCTAAAACCACGGAGAATGACCCCTCCGTGCTAAAACCACGGAGAATGGTCATTCTTCTTGTTAAATTGACCAAGAATAGCCATTCTCTGTATTAAAATGACGGAGAATGGCCATTCTCCGTCAATTTAACAAGGAGAATGGTCATTCTCAGTCATTTTATCACGGAGCCATTCTCTGTCATTTTAACATGGAGAATGACCATTCTCCGTCATTTTGACACGGAGAATGGCCATTCTCCGTGGTTTTAGCACGGATAATGGTCATTCTCCGTGATTTTAACACGGAGAATGATGGAGAACAGTCGACAGAAACCTAAAACCTTTTTTTTGTTTTTTTTTTTGTGGAAAAAAATTGTCAGGAACAAAAAATCAAGAGTTTTCGTTCTTCTTTCAAAACGATGTTAACTCTTATGGAAAAGAAGAAGAAGATCTTCTCTCCACAATTGACCTAATCGCCGAAAAACTTCAAATCTCTCCACGATGATGATGATGATGATGAGCGATGATCGGAGTTCGACTGAAGAAAAGCACAGTGAACTACGAACGATCTTTGCGATCTATGCTGAAGATGAGAGCAATGGAATTCAAATCTCTCGTGAAGAAGAAGAAGAAAATCGTAATCCAAAATCTGAGTTTGTGCGAAGGGTAGTTATGGTATTATAAATATGGCAATTTTGTAAATACAGAGTATCTAAAGGAAATCTTTGAATATTTAACGTAGAAATATATAATTCTGGGTATTTCATAAAATCCATCATGCGGGTGGATTTTTCATACAAATCAACCCCGAAATTAGGTTTCTCAGCAATTTTCAGATTTTTTTTAATATAAAATGGAGGGTATAATGGAAAATTTGAAAAAATAAATAAAATCCAGGGCCTAAACTTTCTAATTGGACATGTTAGGGCCTAAACTCTAAGCTGGTATAAAATCCAGGGTCTAAACTCTAATTAGCCCTATTTTTTTTCTTCTTGTTATTTTTTTAGCAGTGCTACGTTGCCCGCGGGTTTGGCCCGTGGGCCACGTGCCCCCCCCCCCCCCCCCCCCCCCCCCCACACATTGGAGGGGGCAAAATTCGCGGGCGTGGGCCCGATAGGGGGGCCAATGGTGGATGACACGTCGGCATGCGGTCACGCGCGGTCACCACCCAGCAAGCAAAATAGGATTTTTGTTTTTTTTTTCTTTCCACTTTTACTTTGTGTTTAAAGCTTGAAATGGGTTATTAGATAAGAGCATCATTATTAAGGCCATCCCAGAATCTAGATTTTAGATTCAGAATTTAGAAGCTCATTTAGTTGAATAGTAAGACACATTCCAAGTTTCAATTTTTAGATTCTCAGGTCCAATCCACTTGCATGAGCTATAGGTTGGGCCTGAGAATTTCTAGATTTAGACTGTAGGAAATCATTTTGTAGAATAGTAAGTTCCAATTTGGAACCTCACTTTCTATATTCTAGATTTTACATTATTATTTTATCACATTAATTTTTGGCCACACGTCTTATGGGACGAAAGGCTATTTTATCATTTTCTACTATTTTTATACAATCCAGTCCATTCTAGATTTAATTTTTGTCATAATTTGGGCCTCAAGATGCATTTTGGAGCTAATGTCTAAGAAAAGGTTATTAGATATGCCGGCATCTTCTTTGAGCTCGCGGGACAACTTTTATTATTTATATTTATATGAAATAAAATTATCTTAAACTAATAAACATTTTTGATTTGATACAAATTAACTATTAAGTTTATATACGCTCTCAATTTCTTATTAAGCTCACCAAAGCTACACCTGTTGGGTTGGAACTAAGCTCATGAACTCATAAAGAAACTCAATTTTGACATAAGCTTATCTACAATTCAAACTCATCTAATTTAAAATGACTCACTAGCGGGCTAGAGCTTGTGAATATTATACAGAGCCAAGTTTAAACTCAAATTTAAGGCGTGCACAGCACGAGAAGAGAAAGTGATTCTCAAAGCTTGGTTAGTTGAGAGACAAATAGTAAATAAATATTCTCAAAATGTACAAAATATATATTGGAAATGTACGCTATATATAGTATAAATATCTTCTCTAATCCAATGAATCATATAATATACTCTGATATAAACAAAAATAAACTTGGCTGTGAGTTGTGACATCCACATGTCGTTTATGATGGTGTAGGAATGGACAAAATAAAAAGTGCATAGTTGGAGCTCCATAATTCATCATGTACCTTTAACAGAAACCACATCCTGTTGCAACAAAAAGGAGGGGTTGCACACTTGCACTCACAAGGGGAGAAAGAGTGGCCAGTAGGACTCAACTGAAATCTATACTTGCTGAATTAACTAAGTGTACATGCACGTAGTTATTATTCATAGATTATAATTAAGAAGGTTAAAAGATATTTTGAGTAGATAATGTTGATGAGTTGGTTTAGTTTTACTGCTTTTATAGGCTATAAATTCAATTATTCGAATTTTGTGGTAACAACTTAGAAGACTTAGCAAGTAGCATCAATCTTCGATTTTCGTAACACACTAATTTCTCCATAATGCATCTTTTAAATTGTTGTCGGTGGAATTTATTGAATCTATTCTTTTTAGCTAATACAAGTATGGACCTTGATTTTTTTGAGGCAACAATTAAATTTGTTTTCAAATCATAAATGAAACTAACTTTTTTGAAGGGTAGTCGGATAATTTCTCCCACAGTCCTTAAGCTCTCTCCATTTTCCTCTCACTTTTGGGAGAAATTTTTTTGAGTGGGACCGGCATAAATTTTTCTCCCAAAATTCTCTCTCCCCTCAACATTTTTTTCTCCCATTTTTTCTTCTTCCCAAGCAATACATATAAGGTACTGTTTGGGAACGGGAAAAAAATGTGAGGAAGGAAAAAGTTGAGGGAGAAGTGAGAGAAAAATTAAAAGTAATGGTGTTTGGAAAGGATGAGGAAAATTTTGGGAGAAAAATTTGAGAAAAAAAAGTAGGTGGGTCCCACTAAAAAAAAATTCTCCCAAAAGTGGAAGAAAAATGGAAAGAGATGAGAGAAATTCGAGTGAATTTACTCCATCACCCCTCATAAAGGTAATAATAAATTATCATTTGAGAATACCAAGTACTAAATAGTAATTGTATCTCTATCCCTAAACAAATAAAAAATTATTTTTAAACTTTTCTTTTCCCTACTTTTTGTCCATCCAAACAAAGAAAAAATTAACTTTACCTTCATTTTATTCTCCTCCATTTTTTTTCCCTCAAATTTTTCTTTCCCTCCCTACAAAAGTTCCCCAAACACAGTGTAAGAGAGAGTCATGTGGCCAACTGTCTCTCCTTTTTCAGATGAGACTTTGATTATATTTTGTTTTCCATTATGTGAGCTTTATAATTTACTAATATTTCTTTAAATACATTGTTGTTGATTATGGTTGACTAATTTATTGAATATATGTTCTTGTCATTCAATTGTATAGTCATTCCTATTAAGATTAAAATTAACTAATATAAGAAATGAGTAAGAAATTTTTTAATTTCTTTGTCATTTGTTGTTGTTTTTTTTTTGAAATCCATTTGTTGTCGGTTGTTTATTAGTCTTTAATTATTACTGTTTGTTGGGAAATTGTGATAACGTCAATTGTATCATGGTCGATGGAAAAAATATATGTATAAAAAAACATTAAGCTTTGAGCTAGCACTCCATGGGTGTCATCATCTTCATAATGGCAAGGTAAGGACCTGAAGCATATAATGCGTCCATTACGATTGAATATTGAGAAAGACAGCACCGACGTGGTTATCATCGATATCTTAGAAATTCTAGGTTTTGAATCGTGTCGAGCTCGATGGCTAACACTAATGGCGTTGTTGTCTGGATCGAGCTCGATGGCTAATATTAATGGCGTTGTTGTCTGGATTGAAGAGGCCTACGAATTCGGTTGGAAATTAATAGCAGTAGGAGGTTTACGGACAGGAAGGATATATATATATATATATATATATATATATATATATATATATATATATATATATATATATATATATATATATATATATAAGGAAGGATAGGCATTTTCGTACTTTTTGCATCCCCAAGCATCTTTCCTACTTACACCGTTGGATGGTGCTTTAAGTCATCTAATCTTAACCATTGATTTACCAACGGTTAAGATTAGATGACTTAAAGCACATCCAACGGTTGTTAACATGGGGATGCATGGGGATGAAAAAAATGAGGGGATGCAGATCCCTCCTATATATATATATATATATATATATATATATAGACAAATGACCTCTAGGGATGAAAAAAATGAGGGAATCGCTCCCACTGTGATTCGAACTCCTGACTACTCGGACCGCATGCATCTCTCTTAACCACTAGGCTAGAGGACATTTGCCTATATATATATATATATATATATATATATATATATATATATATATATATATTAAATTTTTTACGCCTTGTATACGTGGTTTCAGCATTTTGAGCCTGGATTAATAATATGGGGGGTTCTTAAAAAAAATCTAAAAAAAGAAAGAATATATATATATATATATATATATATATATATATATATATATATATATATATATATATATATATATATATATATAGTAAATGACCTCTAGCCTAGTGGTTAAGAGAGAAGCATGCAGTCCGAGTGGTCAGGAGTTCGAGTCCCGGTGGAGGCAAATTCGCCACAATTACCCCTTGCTTCAAAATATATATATATATATATATATATATATATATATATATATATATATATATATTTGGAAAAAAGGTGAATTTTATTCCAAATGAAAAGCCATAATCATACAACATACAAACAGAGTGGGACACCCACTCATCACTCATCAATTCTCCATAGTATTTACATCAAACTCGATGTTATGGAGAATGCCAACTGGAGGAGTGACCAGCCCCTCAAAGATCTGACGGTTTCGCTCCCGCCATACATGCCAAACCGCAGTAGCCAGACGAACTCTAGTTGTTCGGAACCAGTCCTGCCCTCTACCCCTGCTATCTCGGATCACCGTGATGATGTCCCCAACATATTCCCCGAAGGCGCACACACCCAATACACGACTCTGCTCCAACCAGATCTGCCATGCCAGACTGCACTCGAAGAAGATATGCTTTATAGATTCAGGCTCCAAACCGCAACGCACACATTTGGGATCCGGAACCGACACACCAAACGAACTCAAGCAATCTCTCGTCAAGAGGCGACCCAGTAGAAGCTTGTATACATACAACTGCATCTTCCTGGCCAGACCCTTGAACCAAACGAACTCGTAATCAGAACTCAACGGGAAGGCTCGACGGATAAGGTTGTAGCAGCTACGGAATTGGAACTCCTCAGTCCCTGTGGAAGCCCCAGTCGGCTTCCAAATCCACTGATCCGCAGGCAAAGTCGGATCAATGACAGTAGACAAAATGCTCCCACCCAGCTCCTCAGTGAACTGATAAGAGTCCGGCCTCCACTCCCCATTACGTATGATGCGACTGCACGTCAGACCACGCCTGTCCTCCTGATGAGTCGGGGCTCCTCTGATGTCCAACAGCGAACGCCGATCTATCCAAGGATCCCTCTAGAGGTCCGTACCCGACCCGTCCTTCATGACCCTCCGGATAGCAGACTTGAGCACTCCCCTGTGTCTCAGGACAGTCTTGAACGTGACTGAATGGTTGTTGTCAGAAGAACACGTCCAAAAACTGTCCTGCTTCACGTATTTGCTGTGCATCCAGTCCGCCCAGAGAGATCCCCCGCTGATGAATCTCCAGGCCAGCTTAAGCGCAGAAGCCTCCCTAATCTCCAGCAACGGTCGGAGTCCCACTCCATCCTCCTTCCTGGGACGACAGAGCTGGTCCCAGGAGATCGCATGCATACCTCCCCTCCAAATGAAATCAACACATAGTCGCTCCACTCGCCGAATAGTGGCCACAGGTAGGAGGATGGACTGCAGCCAAAAATGGGCCACAGCCGTGATCACCGATCTGACCAACTCAATACGACCGCCAAATGACAGACCCGCTGCTTGCCAACCTTCTACTCTCCTCTGGACATACTCCACCAGACTATGGCAATCCTGATCCCAAGCATAATTCACTGTGAGAGGCACTCCTAAATATCGCACCGAAAGATCACTCCTCGCGATACCCAGCACATCAGCCCGCTCCTCCTTCCGGGGGCACAAGGAGCTGAAGTAGACCCTACTCTTATCACTGTTCATCTGGAGACCCGAAAAGGACTTCAAATCTTCCATAATAGTCGCGAGCGTCTGCAACCCCTCCGTCGAAGGCTGGATGAAGACTAGCAGATCATCAGCATAAATAAGGTGGGTAACTGGGGGGCCATCCTCCGAAACAGAGGTACTAGCCGTCCACGGTGTACTGCCAGATCCATCAAACAAGTAAAGTACTCCATAACCAGCGTGAACAGGTAAGGGGACAATGGGTCACCTTGCCTAAGCCCACGGTTGCTCTGGAAGTACCCATAAGGAATGCCCTGGATGAGAACAGAGAAAGTAGGGGACGTAATATACTTCCGGATCAACTCAACCCAGTGTTTCGCGAATCCCATATCGGTCATCAGATGGCAGAGGAAGTCACGATTGACCATGTCATATGCCTTCCTCAGGTCCAGTTTTACACAAGCTTTCTCCCCTCCGGGTCTGCTAAATCCTATCACCATCTCGTGGGCCAGGAGACTGTGCTCTGCGATCGACCTCCCTTTGATGAACGCAGCCTGATTCGGGGATACCAAGTCCTGCATGATCCCCTCCATCCGCCGGCACATAAGGTGCATAATTATCTTATAAAGATAATTACAACACGCAATAGGTCTGAAATCCGCCAATGCTGTCGCTCCCTCCTTCTTCGGCACCAAGGTGTAGTGACCCACTCCGCCCTAGCGGAACGCCGATTCCAAACGGCGCGTGCAACGACTCAAAACGAGCCGTCGACCCGAAGAGTTGCCTCGACCCGATGAAGTATCGATGCAAATTGATGCAAGACTTGCATTGGCCCGTCAAGAAGAATCCAGACTTAGACTTGCAAAGGCGCGCTCGGAGGATCGCTCGGCCGATGCGAACATCGCTAAGGTGGGTGGCTCCGATGAACCCGTCTGTGCTTAGCCTAGACACATAACAATGCGGACACTATCACGAGAATCGCTAGGCGACAACACCATGCATGTTAATAAATGATCCAACGCACCTAGCTAAGGGAATAATCCCATCTTGCATGCTTGTTTAGAACATGGAAAAGAACTCGGCAATTATAGAAACGCTCGCACCACGCTCTACGCTCGTGCTACGGCACAAGCTCACGTTCATGTCCCGTATACGTTCAAATAATGAAACAATGAATGGTTTACAACAATGAAACGGGAAGGCTATCAACATAGTCGCTCCGAGTAGAGTTTAGCAACATTGGAAGGCTATGGGACCGATGGGTCGCCAAGGCGACTCCCACACTGGGAGTTGCGTAATGCATGAATGAATGAATCAACGAATGAATGAACTAACACATGAATGACTCTATGAACATACGAACAAGTGAAAGAATAACATGAAAAGAAAGAATACATGAAAGATAAGACGCTAGCGACAGGTGTGACGGGCACGTGCAACGGGGCTCGCTACCCGCGCTGTACGGACGCCAACCTGGTCGTTAACGCATTATGGCATGAAAGATAAGACTTGGAAGACGCTAGCGACGGGTATGACGGGCACGTGCAACGGGGCTTGCTACCCGCGCTGTACGGACGCCAACCTGGTCGTTAACGCATTATGGCTAAGGGTTAGCCTACGGCTCAGAGATAGCCGCTAAGTAAAAGACAAGATAATACGAAATGGTCGTGGACAAACGGCACGGGCGATGGGGGGGAATACCGTGGCCGTCGTGTGGAAGGATTCTGCGGCACGGGCGTTGGGGGGGTAAACCGTGGCCGGCCTAGGCAGAATCAATACGGCGCTTACGGGCTGCTTGGGTGCGGGCTTGGGCACCAAGAGACGTAAGTAGGAGGGTATATTCAAGAGACTTAACGGGGTGTACCAGCCATCACCCTACGCTAAGTTGAGAATTGCCACAGGGGAATGTCCTAAATGGCTTGTAAAGCCAGCGACCCGTGCATGTAGATTAAGTGGACTATGCTGGTGGCAATCCACGTGCAAGTTCTTGCATTGAAATCAAAGTAATCTAAGTTAAATGAACAAGTGTCTCCTGAACATGCCCAAAATATAACACTCTTGAACATGCTTGCAAAGTAACATCCTGAACATGAACATGCTCGAAATGTAACATGCCAGAACATGCTTGAAATGTAACCTGCTGAACATGCTCGATATGTAACACTCCTGAACATGCTTGAACGAAATACCCGAAACATGCTTGAATTGTAACACTCTAAAAACGTGCCTACGACGCGCTAGAACATGCCTCCGACGTGCTAGAATCCCGAGACATGGACACACACTTGATATTGAATGCGTGCATGAATCGTGTTATGTTATTATTCATGAATTGTGGTTTAACTTGGTTTACCTTGAACAGGGAAGGCCGGACGGTAAGTATGGGTAAGTCGTACATGTATTTCTCATGCGACACTTGAATTCGGTAACACGAGATAGGCTATGCAATATGCCATGAAATTGATCCTAAGGCAAGATTAGAAAGACAATGAATGATAGAGATGCACAAAAGATTATAGAACGTGTTTGGTAATGATGGCATTGTGGGCGAGCCAGCCTCCCCACCAGTGCATAACAATGTACTGATAACCCCACAGTATGCTCGCAGGATAGCAGGAGACGTCGGCGGGTGCGGAGCTTCCATCGAACGTGTCAAGGCGCGGAGCCAACTCTGGGGCCTTGGAACGTTGCAAGAAGCTGAAGCACCCTATACAGGACATAATGTATCGGAACATCGCCATGTATCCTTCCATGTTGTAAGCCATTTGGCACGCCTTTTATGTTTCAGAGAGAGAGAGAGAGCTTGAGCGACTTGTAATATCGGCCTAGCGCCGCTTGTAAACTTGTTGAATATCAATAAAGAATTTGGTTTCGCTTCAATTGTGTTCATTTATATTCCGCTGCAAATGGGGACACTCTGTGCGACTCTGTGGCCTAGAACTCAAATCGGCCGTTTCTGGACTTGGCCTTGCACGGGCGCAACCTAGGCCCGTGCGGCATCACGCCTTAGCGAGGACGATCGCTCCTACGGGAGCGGGGCGTGACAGTTTGGTATCAGAGCACGGCTTTACGTCCTTGGACTTCATTTCGACTTCTCAGTTTTGAAAGCTCGGTTTTGAAACAAAAGAAGTGTACGCTCTCTCTCGCTGTGACTTGGGATGTTCCATACAATAAGTCTAATACTTTCAAAAGCTCGTACAAGTACTCGGTTGCACGGGATCGATAGGCGAAGGCCTTTGTGCCGAACGACGTTAAACAGGACTCGATTGAGAACACATGCAAAGTTAACATGTCTCGTACGTACCTAACTAGTCTTGCGTTGACCCTAGCAACTGAGCGTGCAAAACATGAATATAGTCCATGCGGGATGGTTAAGCGGTACAACTTAGTCCGCGTGTCGCGCACCTCGACTCTTGGGTGCAATCGGGTTGCGAGCGATATCAAGTATCGCTCGATCGAGAACGGAGATACACTTTGAGTGTATATCGATAGGAACGCTATCGAGTTAACGCTTAGGCGTACGCGAATGATTGACTTGGATTTTGAGGACTCGTGTGAACGACTTAGTACGTCGAGACGACGTAAGCGAGTACGCTAGAGATTCGTCGAACGAATCTGAAGGATATCTTAGTGCATGGCGCGAACGTGATTGAGGATTAGACCGTATGGCTTGAACCCGAGTGGTGTATGTGATAGGTTCGAAGAAGAATAAGAATGAGTGTCAACGACTAGTCGAGTGGCTCGAACCCTGAGTGGTGTATGGACGTTATAGAAATTGTTCGAGCGAGACTAAAGGAATTACGGATAGAACAAGTATGTCGGCGAAGCGATGCGGTCGCGCAAAGCTTTAGAACGTGTCACGCTTAGTTGATCGTGACTTCGTGTGTCCCGAACGAGATATCGTTCGGACAACTTGTGAATGGGTAACGCGTGTTAGAAATGATTCGGAACGATGGATGAAAATAAATGGTCTTGATCGAGGAAACTTAGAGGAACGTGCGTGCGATGTCGAATTGATGCAAATGAAATGTGACTTGAGTTTTGAATAACGATCTTGAAACGAGCTTTGAGGAAAAGCGACTGAACTTGATCTTGAGTATCGGGAGAAATGGTGGAATATCCAACTCGGACAACGGCATCGTCGCATGACTCGAAATTGGTTGCAAAGGAAGATCGTCAGGTTACGCATATCGTCGATGGTATTGAGGCGTATCAAAGATCGATATGCGATAACTCGGGGGTACTCTGACTCGGCGAATGACGATCGTGCAAATGTCATTGTTCCGTTGGATGCTATACTCGAGGTATTAAAACGTGTCAAGGAAAATATAGACGTGACTCGAGGATTTCTGGTTGAATGAATGACGGTCGGACTGTCGAATTGAAATCTTGACTTGGATGAAATGAAATGCTTGGATTTACTTCGACGATAACCCCAACGTCGACATTCTTGTCTTATGCGAGCGCAACTCCAGCCTCGCACATGCGTCGCGCCGATTAGGGCGATCACTCCGCGTGAGCGCTGGTATGGTGATTCATCCAGCGGGGGTGATCAAACTTGCACGGCGTGGCAATACGATTGCTTCGACTTGTGGTTTGACGCGAAGATGACTTGAGAATGATTCGGTGTGCTTGAATGATGAAGTTTGAGGATTGAGTAGGTCCAATCCGCGTATCGAGAATGAATCAGTCTAGACGTAAGCAAGAGTTACGCCCCGATGAGAATGATTATTCCGCGAGAGCGTTGCATGGTGATTCATGAACCACCGTGGATAATCGGACTCGCGTGAGATTGGGGCGCAACGTATTGTCAAGCTAGATGAACTCGTGATCGAATACATGAATTGGAAAGAATGGATATGTGAAGTATGTGATCAGAATGAATTCGGATATACGCGGCGAATGCCTTGACGAGAATAGGTGATCGCGCTCGATGTTTAGAAATCTGAGTGACGCGAGCTTGGGTAGAAAATCCCGTACTACCGACTTTGGTTTGACCCTAGGATTGGGGTCAGTGTTGGCATTATTGTTGGGGAACTATGATTCCAATCCTGACATTGACTTAGCCTCGAAAAGATGGCCTAGCTGTTAGGCGAGACGCCCCTGTTTCATGTGTTAGCAATCAAAAGATTGATCTTGAGGATTGGCATGGATGGATAGCATGAACCACGAATGTAGGAAACCCTACTCACGAGACTTGGCTGACATGCATATATTTCAGGGACGCTTGAGTATGTGCACGATGCGACTCGAGTGAGAATGACAAACTCACTATCCTGCGGCTTGGCTGAATGCATGTATTTTGGGGACGCTTGGAATGCATGCACGATCCAACCAAGTGATACGTTGAGTTCTAGCACGACTTGGGGAGTGAACGAGTATCGTGAGCGTGAAATCGTGCTAGTAAAAGTTGGTATAACGAAGTGACGCATTGATAGGAAGATATGCTCGACGATAGTGCAATATGTGGTCTTAAGTTCGATGAAAATTTCCTAGACTTGGTCGACCCCGTTAAGAAGAAATCATACTGATTTCATGAACGAGAACGCTTGAGAAGCGAGTCGGGTTATCTCGATGACCGAGATGAACGAAAAGTGAATTTGCCTCAGCTTTCGACCCGCGCATTTGACGAATTACAATGTGTCTCGTGTAACCATTCCAGTTCCATGACACGTCGAAATAGCAACCAAGACGAAGAAATACTCGAATTGAATAAGTACAATCAACTCTAAAATGAATGAAAGGCTATTCGATAAAATCGACCCAACGCGTGTGACACGGAACTTAGAAAGATATCAAGTATGGTTCGATGTCGTCGAACGATAGGACCGCTCGATGAAATTGTCTAAGAAACACGAAAACACGAGTTAAGAAATGGTAGGATGACCTGCACTCAGAAAGTCTCGAGGACGAGACTTATTTTGAGTGGTGTATTATGTAGTGACCCACTCCGCCCTAGCGGAACGCCGATTCCAAACGGCGCGTGCAACGACTCAAAACGAGCCGTCGACCCGAAGAGTTGCCTCGACCCGATGAAGTATCGATGCAAATTGATGCAAGACTTGCATTGGCCCGTCAAGAAGAATCCAGACTTAGACTTGCAAAGGCGCGCTCGGAGGATCGCTCGGCCGATGCGAACATCGCTAAGGTGGGTGGCTCCGATGAACCCGTCTGTGCTTAGCCTAGACACATAACAATGCGGACACTATCACGAGAATCGCTAGGCGACAACACCATGCATGTTAATAAATGATCCAACGCACCTAGCTAAGGGAATAATCCCATCTTGCATGCTTGTTTAGAACATGGAAAAGAACTCGGCAATTATAGAAACGCTCGCACCACGCTCTACGCTCGTGCTACGGCACAAGCTCACGTTCATGTCCCGTATACGTTCAAATAATGAAACAATGAATGGTTTACAACAATGAAACGGGAAGGCTATCAACATAGTCGCTCCGAGTAGAGTTTAGCAACATTGGAAGGCTATGGGACCGATGGGTCGCCAAGGCGACTCCCACACTGGGAGTTGCGTAATGCATGAATGAATGAATCAACGAATGAATGAACTAACACATGAATGACTCTATGAACATACGAACAAGTGAAAGAATAACATGAAAAGAAAGAATACATGAAAGATAAGACGCTAGCGACAGGTGTGACGGGCACGTGCAACGGGGCTCGCTACCCGCGCTGTACGGACGCCAACCTGGTCGTTAACGCATTATGGCATGAAAGATAAGACTTGGAAGACGCTAGCGACGGGTATGACGGGCACGTGCAACGGGGCTTGCTACCCGCGCTGTACGGACGCCAACCTGGTCGTTAACGCATTATGGCTAAGGGTTAGCCTACGGCTCAGAGATAGCCGCTAAGTAAAAGACAAGATAATACGAAATGGTCGTGGACAAACGGCACGGGCGATGGGGGGGAATACCGTGGCCGTCGTGTGGAAGGATTCTGCGGCACGGGCGTTGGGGGGGTAAACCGTGGCCGGCCTAGGCAGAATCAATACGGCGCTTACGGGCTGCTTGGGTGCGGGCTTGGGCACCAAGAGACGTAAGTAGGAGGGTATATTCAAGAGACTTAACGGGGTGTACCAGCCATCACCCTACGCTAAGTTGAGAATTGCCACAGGGGAATGTCCTAAATGGCTTGTAAAGCCAGCGACCCGTGCATGTAGATTAAGTGGACTATGCTGGTGGCAATCCACGTGCAAGTTCTTGCATTGAAATCAAAGTAATCTAAGTTAAATGAACAAGTGTCTCCTGAACATGCCCAAAATATAACACTCTTGAACATGCTTGCAAAGTAACATCCTGAACATGAACATGCTCGAAATGTAACATGCCAGAACATGCTTGAAATGTAACCTGCTGAACATGCTCGATATGTAACACTCCTGAACATGCTTGAACGAAATACCCGAAACATGCTTGAATTGTAACACTCTAAAAACGTGCCTACGACGCGCTAGAACATGCCTCCGACGTGCTAGAATCCCGAGACATGGACACACACTTGATATTGAATGCGTGCATGAATCGTGTTATGTTATTATTCATGAATTGTGGTTTAACTTGGTTTACCTTGAACAGGGAAGGCCGGACGGTAAGTATGGGTAAGTCGTACATGTATTTCTCATGCGACACTTGAATTCGGTAACACGAGATAGGCTATGCAATATGCCATGAAATTGATCCTAAGGCAAGATTAGAAAGACAATGAATGATAGAGATGCACAAAAGATTATAGAACGTGTTTGGTAATGATGGCATTGTGGGCGAGCCAGCCTCCCCACCAGTGCATAACAATGTACTGATAACCCCACAGTATGCTCGCAGGATAGCAGGAGACGTCGGCGGGTGCGGAGCTTCCATCGAACGTGTCAAGGCGCGGAGCCAACTCTGGGGCCTTGGAACGTTGCAAGAAGCTGAAGCACCCTATACAGGACATAATGTATCGGAACATCGCCATGTATCCTTCCATGTTGTAAGCCATTTGGCACGCCTTTTATGTTTCAGAGAGAGAGAGAGCTTGAGCGACTTGTAATATCGGCCTAGCGCCGCTTGTAAACTTGTTGAATATCAATAAAGAATTTGGTTTCGCTTCAATTGTGTTCATTTATATTCCGCTGCAAATGGGGACACTCTGTGCGACTCTGTGGCCTAGAACTCAAATCGGCCGTTTCTGGACTTGGCCTTGCACGGGCGCAACCTAGGCCCGTGCGGCATCACGCCTTAGCGAGGACGATCGCTCCTACGGGAGCGGGGCGTGACACAAGGTCAGGAAAGTGTGATTCAGTTCTTTTAGAAGCTTCCATTTGGTGAAGAATTTCTGGACCACCTCCACGACCTGATGCTTCAGAATGTCCCAATAGCGTTTGAAGAAACCACTGCTGAAGCCATCCGGACCAGGAGCCTTGTTGGGATCCGCTACCTTGATAATAGATTCCACCTTCTCCAATGTAACAGGGGCAAGAAGAATGCTATTTCCATATGGAGTCACCAATCTCTTCGTAACAACCTCTGGGAACACGAAAAGGTAGTCAGTCTGGAAATATAACTCAGAGTAGTACCTGACAGCCTCGCCCTGGATCTCAGCCGGTGTCCCCACCAGAGTGCCATCCGCATCAAGAAGCTAGGAGATGTGGTTCCTATTCTGTCTTGTCCGGATAACATCATAAAAGAACTTGGAACAACGATCGCCATCCTTCAGCCAGGAACATTTGGCTCGCTGGGCCGAGCTAATCTCCTTCTGCAGCCCCAGGATGTTGACTTCTCCGATCAGCTCCTTCTCTCTAGCCGCCAGGTCCCCATTAAGCATGTCAGCTTGCATATCCTGCTGCAAGGTCCGCAACTCCACCTCCTTATCTTCTAAGGAGGACTTGGGCAACCCCTTCACCCAACTCCTAAGGGCCCTCTTCGTGGCCTTGAGACGACGAACCAAGCAGAATTGAGCCGTCCCCTCCTGATCGCTAGTAAGCCCCTCCGCGACAGCCTCCAGGTGTAGTGCCCCGTCCCGCAAAGTCAATCGGAGGAATCGAAACGCCGACGGCATTCGGACTTAGCCTTGCAACGGCTACTCGGAGACATCGCTCGGTCAAGGCGACCGCTCGCTCAGGTGGGATAGTTTCGGTGAACTTGCCTCATCTTTGCCTTCACATAATAAAACGCATGTTTTCAACTTGCACAATAGGCTTGATAATAAAAGAGACGAATCCACATAGCTAAGGGAATAATCCCGACGGGTCGAAATAAGTTAGAACATGAAAAACGTCCCACGGTCGGCCTAGAGTTGGTGCACGGCGTGCTTTGAAAATGACACTCGGTCCTTCGTCCCGTAGCTTGGGAGAAGGAAAGTTGGTCTTCGACACAAAAGCTAAGAATTAGCCTAAGTCATAGGCGTCGCCCGCGTAAATGCTCGATAAAGTATGCACGCTACCGTAACGCAAGGCTTGGCATAGCCTTTGCTCGTCCCTCGGGTTAAGTTATAGGCTTCAGTAAGTTAGGCAAAGTTATGCCGGTCGACCAAAGTCATTCCATGTGTTGTCCCGCTCATTCTGCGGTTGTCAAGTTAAATAGTGTCACACCCCGCTCCCGTAGGAGCGATCGTCCTCGCTAAGGCGTGATGCCGCACGAGCCTAGATTGCGCTCGTGCAAGGCGGGTTCTGTCACGACCCGTACCCTAGAGTTAGGGCACGAAAACGTAACGACGCCCAGCCTACGCCGCAGTGTCGGCGGTAGAACGCTGTCCTAGGTCGCAACATCTAACAATATAAAGCTAAGCAGTTTATACTCCCCGAATGGGGGTGACATAGCAGATACAACTCAATCACATCTAAGGTAGAGCATGATAAGAATAGATAAAACATGAAATCCAAAAGAGATATAGGAGATAGAAGTCTAAGTGTCTAAGGTACATGAAACCAGAAATATATCTCAAAACTCAATAAAGATACAGTAATCCACAAGGTAAATACAACTCCAGACAAAATGAAATAACTACCTAAACAACCTCTAATGTGTCTCCTCTAGGCTAGCAGGCACCTCCAGGCTATCTGTAAAATTTATCAACAGGTCCAGTCAGGACTGGAGCGAGCACAATACATCTCAACAAATCATAGCAGGTTAGAAAACATATAACATGCAGTAAAGTAAGATATAGGTACTGAAGAAATGATGTATGTAAACAGGAAGAGAACTGTAATGTAAATATCTACTATACATAGAGAACTAACAGTGGCTAGTGAGTCAGAGTACGAGATAGCACATGTGAACAGGACAGATTTGTACAGGAATCTACAATACAAAGGAATTGTTCACATGACTACTAGCACTCCCCCGTATCCCCAATCAATACACAAGGATCTAAACAGGTTATGTTATTGCACAGGATATCACATGGGGGCCCATATAGGGTGCACATGATAGTATACATGGGGCTTCGTGAACATGAGAGTACAAGATTCACAGGAGTGCACATGTAATGAAAGCACAGGAGTACATGATGTAAGTGAAACGCACAAGCACAATGTACCCGATGCTCCCGAGGGGGATAACATCGCATGTAGAGATCCATATAGTACCAATCCGTGTGACCAACGTGACAGTACAAGTAAAGTAATCTACTGCAGGAAATAATTCTAAACAGGATATGAAATGATCAGAGAATGTACTCGCCTCGATAACCTGAACAGCTGATAAGTAAAGGGGAGGTCCCACTGAAGCCACAGAGTCCTATTTAAAGCAATACAGGTTACAAGATGTTTAAGTTGTAATAAATGAATCTCTAAAATCAATCTATATTATTCTAGGTTCTTCTAAGTCAAATTAACTCTAGGTCAACTCCGGTCAATAATCTAGTCAAACTAGGTCAAGCGTTGAATTACAGTTGACTTTGGGTCAACTGGTCAACTCTGGTCAAACTGGGTCAATTCTAGTCTAATATAAAGTGTACTTCGTTATTTGTACGTTGAAACTTACGACGCGTAAATCGAGATGAGAAGATTATCAGTAAGGCTGATAATCTTATTATAGTGATCCACGTGTCCAACTTGTCAATTTCAGCGATGTGAGATCACTGGAATTGGATGATCTCAGTTTCGTTGTACTAATCCCGAAATACGAACATTATATGAATTAATTATTAATTAATTATAAAAAGGTTAAACTTAGAGAAATTATCAACAAACATTGTCGGACGATGAAATGAACATCGCCAACGTGTCCAGAATAGTCAAATCAGCTAGGATAGCCTACCCAACGGTCCAATTTGGACACAAGGGCAAAAGGTAATTTCGGGTCAAAACGGTATCCGTGTCGGAGCCGTTTTGCACCGAAAAATGTGCAAGAAAACAAGTCTATAAAATATAACAAATTATATGTCCACGCAACCAGAATGTCGATACGAATCCAACGGTATCTCCAGAATTGGATTCCGTTGTCCCGATCTCATTTTGGCCCGTTGACCAGAACTTGGAATTCCGATTTGCACGAAAATGCGTGCCGGAGCCAAAGTTCTCAAAACTCAGCAAACTACCTGTCAACGAGTCCAGAATGATGATACGAACTCAACGGTATCTCCGGAATTGGATTCCGATGAGCCGATCTCAAAATGACCCGTTGATCCGGATATTGGTATCCGACTTGCACCGAAATGCGTGCCAGACCCAATGTCCACCAAAACCTAGCAAATTATATGTCAACGAGTCCAGAATGACGATACGAACTCAACGGTATCTCCGGAATTGGATTCCGATGAGCCGGCGTCAAAAAGTCCCGTTGACCCAGAATGTGGGACCCGCTTTGCACCGATTTTTCGTGCCCGGGCTCACGTTCTCCAAATCTAACAAATTTTATATGAAAACATGCCAGAACGACGCCACAAGTCTAATGGTGGTGTCAGAAATGAAATCTGGAGTCCCGTGTTCAAAAATGGAATTTTACAAGTTGGAAATTACGAATTCGGACGGCCAACTTTGGCGTCGAATTCAACCAATCAAACAAGCTCAAACTGAAATGAAATCTAAAGGGGGCAGGAAGAGGGTTATACCAGCTTTGCACCGGAACTGGTAGCACGCCAAACAGAGCTGCGGTGGAGGAGATACAAGCTGACGAAGTTGGCCCCGCGAAACTGTCCAAATTTAATACAATTTAAACGGTCAACTTGGTGGCCGGTTTTCATGTATCAAACGATAAAATTAACGGACGAATATTGACATGAACGAAGGTGGATATACCAAGATTGCGACGGAGCGAAGAAATTGCCGATCCAACGGTCGGATCTCTGGGAAAACGCGTGCGAAGTTGCTGCGACGGAGCGCCAAATCGAACTTTATTTCGCGCGCGTCACGACGGGACGTCGTGCAAAACGCACGAATCGCCTATACGTCGCGCTGGAGGAGGAGAGGGCAAACCCAGGGGGTCGCCTGAGTTCGCCCAAGGCGGAGGAGGACCATGGCCACGTCGGCGCGGCCGGCGGTGGCGCTGCACGCGCGGCCAACGGGCCACTTCCGGCCGGCGGTGCAACCCACTGCTGCTGCAGCTGCTGTCGCAGCGCTGTGCCGGCCCAGATGGGCGCACGGCGGCGCTGAGGGCGGCGGGCGACACAACGGGACGCTGCGTCCTAGCCCGGCGAGGCAGGGCGGCAGCCCACGACGAGGTGGTGGCGCTTAGGGTGGATAGAATGGTGGTGGGTTCGGATTGGTGTGTTGGTGAAGAGAAGGAGGAGGAGAGGCTAGGGTGGTCGTGGTCGACGGCCGACCACGGCGGAGTGGCGAGGTGGTCGTGGCCGGAGCCAAGGGAGGAAGAAGATGATGCTGTCGGGTGTTGCAGTGTGGAGCTCGGTTTGTAGGGGTGGTCGGGGAAAGTATTGTAGCTGCTGTGTGCTATAGGTTTGTTGTGAGGAGTTTTTGTGTAGAGATTAATTCAAAAGGAAGAGAGAGAAGATAGGATAAGAGAGAGAGAGAGAGAGGAAAAGTTATCCAATATTAGGATTAGGGCCGGCTAGGGGAGGCTGTGTAGGAGTGTGGGACAATAAATGGTGGAGATTTAATTAGGTGATGAATGGCTAGATTGGAATATAGGGAAAAAAAATAGGAATTTCCAATAGGAATTAAATAAATGGAATTTCTATTAAATATAAAAAAATAGATAAATTGAGTACTTGATATTTTGGGCAAGAAATATTAGGGTGCTCCGATGGAGGGTAGCACGAAGCTGGACTGGACTCGGTGGAGCCGGATTGGGTCAAAACTGGACATTGTGCAAAAATCGAATTAAAATTAGACGTTGATGATCATGAGCGAATAAGTAGCACATGGGGATTCCAATAAATGGGACACAAGTGGCGGACGGATAGTAGGCTCAAAGTGGGCCATGTCCATAGTTGGGGCCGACAGGTTTTGGTCGACAGGGGACCCACAATTCAAGTTGGAAAATGAATGTGACGCCGTGGCGTGAAATAAAACCGGACCACGTGTCGAGAAAGTTGTGCGAATCAAATGGAGCCCAAAATGACATGAATGAGTGGGAAACGAAGGTCATTGGTGACGAGCGTCTTGAGTAGATCATCAATGAGGAGTTGGTTTCAAGGAAATGACTGGTCTGGCGCTCCCAATTTAAAAGTTATGGTAACGCGCTGAAAATGATCAAGGAAAAGAGTGGGAGAATAAATAATACTCAAATGGTCTAGATCGACCCGAAGTTCAGCGAAGCAGGAAGAGCACAAGGGAACAAGTTTGGGTGGGACACCATATACCGTCATGAAGGTAATCGTGTCCACTCCAAAACTCATGAAGAAGATTTCCAGAGTTGAACATCCCTGATACTCCAAATATCAATGGCACGGGAAAGTACACTTAAGAAAAATTAACAAAATAATTTATTTATTGAAACCAATCAAACAGGAAATTAAATAAAATGAAAAAAAATAACCCAAAATTCAGGGTGCTAACAGGTTCCATAACGGCCGATTTCAGCAGCTGCAACGGGGTCGTCGCACAGAAGTCCCATGCAGAGACATTGAACATAGCAACGAAAATTTAGAACAAACACAAGTAATTCAAAAGAAGCTCTTTATTGATATTGAAACAACGGTTACATTGGGGGCGCAAGGCCAATATTACAATCACTCAACCTCACTCTTTACAAGTTCACTCAGCTCTCTCTCATCTCTCAATTACAAGTCTTGATCCTACGGAAGCTTTGGAAGGCGATGTCCATACATTATGTCCCGTATAAGTCTTTAATCCATGCGGCCGCACGCTTCGAGTCGCCAAGGAACTCCATGCCTCGACGCATCCAAGCGAGCTCTGCGCCACGAGCTTCTACCTGTGCCTGCACATGTAAACTATGTGGGTGTCAGTACTCAACTGTACTGGTGGAATGAGCTCCTCGCCCACCCATACAAAACCCGCACGTTATTTTACTTTGTGCAACATATGTAATGCCCTGCTCCGCATGGTGCATTACGATGAGTCGTTGACTCGAAGAGTTGCGTTGACCCGATGGGATATCGATGCGAATCGATGCAAGAGTTACGTTGGCCAAAGGTAAGCTTTGAGTCGATTGGAACCTATAAATCGAATCGATGCAATGGATAAGTTTCGTTTGAGCAAGTGCTAATGTTAGTTGATCTGGTGTGCAGGCTATGCCTTTATGCTGGATTACGGATCGTGGTATGGGCACGATAGGCCAAGTCAACCGAGTAGTTCAAAGGAACGTCTAAGTTCGGAAGTTAGCTATACGATCGAGTTATGGAAGCGAGATGCTTTAATCGGCGAAACGACAAGCGTATCGGCTTAAGGTGGGCGGGTTCTTGACTCTCTCTCCCTATTCCTTCACGTCCAACAAAATATGTTATGGTATGCGTAAGGTGTTATCGAGTTAGCGAGCGTGGCTCGGCGACGGTTACGGGTCTAAGTATGCATTGAACACTAAGATAGAACATTGAACAATCGAAACATTGAAGCGACATGCATCAAGTGTACGGGTTGCGGTAGGACAATGATGGTAGAACATTGAAAGATGATATTGAGATGTGCATCATGTGCACGGCTCCGAGAACATTGAACACTAAGCGTAGAACATGGATTACGGTACTGAGCGTGCCCTCGGGCACTTATGTTACGAAAAGACTAAGTAATACGGAATTATGCTATAAGAATAACTTACGAATGGTACGCGTTGAATACGAGTATGAGATGACTAAGCCGTTGGGCGTCGTGCATCAATATGGATGTGTTGGGGCATAACGCCGACGGAGCTCCCCATATGGATGGTGGATTTTGTTTATGAGACGCGAATATGTTTATGGTGCGAGACTATGTTTATCGAACGGAGGATTGGTTGGAACGATATGACTTGTATGCTATGGTACGTATTGCATGGTCAATGGACTCGGATGGCCCGTGCACGGGTGCGGCTTCCCTCGGACGGTTACGACCGGGGCACCGGGACCGTTCGACCTAGGAGGAAATTATGTGTGGTATTTATGGTACACAACATTCGGACGGATTGCGACCGTCCAGTGCTGTGATAAGCTATGATATCCGTAAGTTTGGGATCCTTCGGATACTGGGCTAGCAACCCGTATCGAAGCGATTGTAGGCTTATACATAAGAGATGCCAAGTCTATTACGGTGCGAAATACCGTGACCTTCATATAGATAGGGCCGGTGGGCTGAGATGAGAGCTGGGTACAGGCGCAGGGCCTGTCACCCATTATGCATATGTTTACGTTTATGATTGGTCGGTTGCACGAATCGTATGATTGCTTATGTAAGTTCTAACCATGGCAGGCTAGGCAAAGAGGAACGGGATGAGCACGAATCACTATGTTATGTTTCAGATTATGTTTAACTGTATCTGCTGCAGGAACACGGTATGGGACACATTTATGATAATGTGCTATGTTTAAGTGTTGCCATGAAATTGATCCTAAGGCTAAATAGAAAGATCACAATTTAAGATGCATGTTTCTACTAAATATAAAAAGTGTTTGGTTTGGGTGCGAGCGGGTCTTGATCAGTGTGAAGCGAGGACGAAAGCACTAATCCCCCACTAGTTTATGTGCAGGCTCAGGTTATGATCGGTTCGGGGCGGAGCTTGGCTTGGATGTGCCGAGGCATGGAGTCCTTGGCGTTCAAGAGGAGCTACCGCATAGGCATTCGGACTTGCGACATGGAAATGTTCGGCCGAAGACTACTTGGTGGCTATAAAGAGGCATAATGTATGGGACAATGAAATCCTTTATGAGCTAGAGAGATCATGAGCATTGTAGCCAATTGGCATAGTATGTTGGGCTATTCAGAGCCTTTGTAACCTTCAGTTCATTATGAATAAAAGAGATTCTTATGTTATACTCTGTTTTCCTTCCGCTGCTTATGTTATCAAATTGAGATAGTTCTATGTGAACCTGTTATCTTGCCTTGCACGAGTGCAACTCCAGGCTCGTGCGGCATCATGCCCCAGCGAGGACGATGATTCGGGTAAAATCTAGCGAGGACGAGCGATTTCCCGGATCGGGGCATGACAAGTTGGTATCAGAGCGGTTCCATCCTCTGGACCGTGCGTAAATCTCTTTGACCCTCAGTTGCTTCGCTATCGAATTCAGTTGACTCTAAGTTGTTTCCGTAACCGCATGGCTCATGGATCTGCTCGACGCTACATTGGATGTTCCCTACAATAAGTCTATATTAAGTTGCGTACGTCTGCCACAAGCATGTCATGACTATCACGCTATCTCCGGATGCCATCGGAGAATGTTGGTTGCACGAAGTGCAACGAGTTATGGAATGCTGGTTGCACGAAGTGCAACGAATATGGTGATATCGATTGCATGAAGTGCAACGATATGTGTTGTTGGTCGCACAAAGTGCGAGGAGATATGTGTTGTTGGTTGCACGAAGTGCAACGGGTCGATATATGAGGCGATGCGTGTTATGTTGCTATGCGAACGGTTATGTGTTGTTGGTTGCACGGAGTGCAGCAAGTCGTGAATCGTTCATTGCATTAGTGCAACGAGTCGATATGGTATGATGCGTGTTGTATGGCTATGCGGATGGATAGCGATATGTTGTGCGAGATTGAGTAAAGACCTTAAGTATCGAGAGTAAATTGTTGTACGAGTTGCAACGAGTGAGATTGGAAGATCGCAGATGCGATAGTACTTGTCGAGTTGGTCGCTAAGTCGAGTTGTGTAGGCGAACGTGTATGTTGGCCGTATGTCGCGTTAAGCTTGAATAAGCAAATGTTGCGTGTGTGATCGATATGATTGCTAAGGCACGGTGAGACTTGAACGAATGTTGAACTTGAATGAACGATAGGGCATGTTGGTCTAGTTGTTGTGCTAACTCGAGTAAGCGAACGCTAAAGCTAGGATCGGAAAGGATCGCCATACGGGATAGTTGATTGGAGATAGACGTCGGACCTATGCGGAGTGTAATGTCGAGTAATGACTCGATTTCGAGTGGTATATGCACTACCACTTGTGCGAGCAAGTGTGGCGAAGTATTGTATCGATAACGATAGGCTCGATCCTGAGTGGTATATGGAGTACCACTTAGCGATAGCGATGTTAAGCCGGTTGGAGACTTGCGATAGGTTACATCGAGACGATTGTGTTGTTACGATATGTTTGTTCTCAACAGATGGAGTAGTATCGAGACTTGAGTGGGAATGACTTGAGAGAAGTCGATGCAAGTATGCTTCGATGAATTGAGTCGAACAAGTATGTGCGAAGTCGGTACCCAAGGATGATACGTCGGGCGAGGATTCGTTAAGTGTAAGTCGAATGATAGGCCAAGCATAGCGAAGGAATGTTACATGGAGGAAATAGTCGACCCGGTCGAACTTATGTTGAGTTAGTACGAAGACTTATTCGGAACGAGTTGAGTAGGTGCGAAGAAATGGTGCGAACGAAATTTGGTTAGTACGATGAATCGGTGGCACGATTTGGAAGTGCGAATTAGGAATATGAGAATGGATATGTGAATTGGAAATTGTGACGCGACGATGTTAAGTAGTTACGACTGAATGGATTTTGATTAGTGCGAGACTTGATTCATATTCGAGTTCAAATAATGGCAATGATTGCAACGGGTTTGAGCTTATGAGAAAGGAAGATGTTCAAGTTATACATATCGACGATGGTATTGAGGCATATCAAAAATGATATGTAATAACTCGGGGATACTCTGATCGAATGAACAAAAATTATGTTGAGCATTGTTGTTGGATGAATAAGATGCAAGTTAAGTTGATGGCAGTTTGGATGATAACGGTAGGAATGCTTCGGAGAATTTGAGAGTCGATGGATGTTACTCGAAAGAAAACGAAAGTGCTTGATTGTTTCGAGGATAACCACGATGTTGACATTCTTGTCTTATGCGAGTGCAACTCCAGCATCGCACATGCGTCACGCCAAATTTGGGCGATCATTTCGCGTGAGCGTTGGTATGGTGATTCATCCAGCGGGGATGATCGAACTTGCAAGGCGTGGCAAAATCAGATTTGACTTGTGGTTTGATGCAAAAGTTGTTCGAGGACGGTTTTGATGAGTACGGAATGTGTTGAACTATGATCACGAATAGGTAAACTCGAACGTGAGGCGGGTAGATGTCATACGACTAGCAAAGATAGTCGACGGTAGTGCATGAGTGATTCGAGTAGTAGCGGCGCATCAGTTGTGCAGGAGACGATAAATTATGGATTAGTAAACTACATCGGATTTGATGAAGTCTCATAGGAATTATCGGGAATTGATTTGGCTCCACGATAGGATATAGCATGGTTCGTTGTAACTGTCCCTCGTTGATGATCTTCAATTATCGAGCGTAGTTTCGGGGCAGATGACCCTAGAAGACTTGACCGCCAAATCAAGTGAATGTTGAAGTCCCATAGGATGACCCTGAAGAAGTCGCATAAGAAATTTAGTCGAGGATAAGGAATGATGTAGTGCATGTTGAGGATAAGTCTAAGCGAGCGAGTATCAGGTTTCGAAAGTTAGCGAGTAGTCTCCGACGAGATCGATATGGTTAGAACATTTACGATCGATTGAATGAGTGCGTAAGTAGACTTGGTTGGTCGATGATCAAATAGATGTTGGTGAACGTATTTAGCATAGTGATGCGGTACGGCGATTGCAAGAATTTTGCAATACACGAGAGCGGCGGATAGTAGAATGTCCCTAAGAGTTGTGTCGTAGATTGGTTTGAGTAACGGTTAGGCTATGTGTGTTGAGCGCACGATTTATGTTATGGAACGAACTAGTCGGGATTGATTCGAAATTGAGTAAAGGATTCGTACTCGGACGAGAATCGTGGATGAGCGTATCGTAAGAGACCTTGAGTCGGAAAGATTGTTGCCTTTGAGCATCGTAAACTCAAGTCGACCTCTTGTGTCGGGAGAGATTAAGCACGATGTCTGGATAAGTTACCTAGCGGGGGTAGCCCCAAACGCGATGCATAGACAGTTCGAGAACGTGGATCGTGTTGGAATAGTTATGTGCGAGACTTAGTACGGATTGTAGGCAAAAGAATTTACAATATGTTGGACTTAGTCCGTGTCGTTAAGGCTAAATGTTATGAATGATCAGATGAAAGACTTGAGTTATGCGAGAGATAGGAAACGGTTGGGCGAATAGGCGTTGCGGGGAATTGTTGCGATCGGATGCGCAATGACTTGATGCAATGCGAGTGTTAGATGGCCGTCGAGAAACTTATGAGATCGAAGTTATGGTTTGGATCAAGTTATATGCGAAAGATGTTTGCATGTAGAATTCTGGGATTATGTTCTAAGATCTGACCAAGTCGAGTACGGAATAGTTGGTGCTTGAGGAATTAAGTTGAGTTTGTTAGTTGTCCCGATATCCTACAACTGAGCTTGGCTGAAATGTATATATTGGTGGGACGCTTAAAATATGTGTATGATCCAAACTAAGTTGTATGATTCCAACGATAGTAGCACGAGATCGTGAAACAATCTATGCGAGACACTCGGATTAAGTGTTGGTTTCGGTTCGAGGACGAACCTGATTTTGAGTGGTATATTATGTAATGCCCTGCTCCGCACGGTACATTATGATGAGTCGTTGACTCGAAGAGTTGCGTTGACCCGATGGGGTATCGATGCGAATCGATGCAAGAGTTACGTTGGCCAAAGGTAAGCTTTGAGTCGATTGGAACCTATAAATCGAATCGATGTAATGGATAAGTTCCGTTTGAACAAGTGCTAATGTTAGTTGATCTGGTGTGCAGGCTATGCCTTTATGCTGGATTACGGATCATGGTATGAGCACGATAGGCCAAGTCAACCGAGTAGTTCAAAGGAATGGCTAAGTCCGGGAGTTAGCTATGCGATCGAGTTATGGAAGCGAGACGCTTCAATCGGCGAAACGATAAGCGTATCGGCTTAACGTGGGCGGGTTCTTGACTCTCTCTCCCTATTCCTTCACGTCCAACAAAATATGTTATGGTATGCGTAAGGTGTTATCGAGTTAGCGAGCGTGGCTCGACGACGGTTACGGGTCTAAGTATGCGTTGAACACTAAGATAGAACATTGAACAATCGAAACATTGAAGCGACGTGCATCAAGTGTACGGGTCGCGGTAGGACAATGATGGTAGAACATTGAAAGACGATATTGAGATGTGCATCATGTGCACGGCTCTGAGAACATTAAATACTAGGCGTAGAACATGGATTACGGTACTGAGCGTGCCCTCGGGCACTTATGTTACGAAAAGACTAAGTAATACGGAATTATGCTATGAGAATAACTTACGAATGGTACGCGTTGAATACGAGTATGAGATGACTAAGCCGTTGGGCGTCGTGCATCAATATGGATGTGTTGGGGCATAACGCCGACGGAGCTGTAGGAGCGTAAAAAGTACTTCAAAGAAAGAGTCATCTCATTCATAAGTGATCTGCTTTACGCTTAGAGGAATGGATAATCTCTTTACGCCCAAGATTAAGCTAATTGCTTTATGCTTAAGCAAGCTGATCATTTTACGCTCGGGGCTACACCCATGGCTTTACGCCAAGGACAGAGCAGTCCACTTCACGCTGGACAAAGCTGTCAAATCTAACATTTAATGCAAACTCTGACATGAAGATATTAATGATGGTATTTACCACAAAATTCAATGGGATTTGTCTTATACAAAAAAAAACCATTGTTGTCGTTTATGGAGATCGAGCTACTTTACGCTCATTGAACGGTTTCTTTTACGCACGGAGTTTTACATGAGTTCTTACGCTCACAAAACAATGTGTGCGTAAAGTCTATTTGAGACATTTTATGCTCAAGGTTACTCAATAACCACTTTACGCAGGGAACCTATGACAGAGCTATTTTACGCTCATCTCTCTGTTTTACGCTCAGAGGATGTTAGAGCTGTTTTTTACGCGCTATTCCTTCTGGCCACTATAGAACGTGGTTTGCTTACATGGCCTTCATGCCATATATTTCGAAGAACGTGTGTACATGCATCCTATTCTCACTGAAATGATGGGACGCGTGTCAACATATGCAAAGGATGACTCTGATCATGGGTGGCAGTTGTTAGCGTAAAGATAGATTTTGGTGTCTTTTTACGCACAGAAGCCCTAGTCTATAAATAGACTCATTTTTCTCAAATATAGGGGGGACAGAGAGAGAACAGGAGAGAATACAGAGATTAAGACTTCGAGACTTTGATTCTCTTTAGAGCATTCTTCTTCAACTTTTCTTCCAGAACAGAGTGAAGCAAAGCAGGAAAGCATTCGGCCTCGCCATTAGTGCCCAAGTGCGTCGATACCT
The DNA here is from genome assembly GCA_029216955.1 of Iris pallida. Lineage (NCBI taxonomy): Eukaryota > Viridiplantae > Streptophyta > Magnoliopsida > Asparagales > Iridaceae > Iris > Iris pallida. The sequence goes on from JANAVB010025198.1 coordinate 3,617,714, forward strand.
TTCTGGTGACTTAGTTCTTCCAAGTTGTTCTACTTCAAGCAGTGATCTTCTTCATCATCATATGGTCCAAGGAACAAAGTGATCATTTACGAATCAGACTTCCATAGTAATACTTTTCCAGAATCAAATTTGTACTTCTTTGTACTTTTTCTCGTTTTATTTTCAAAATCCAACACTTTTGTTTGGCAATTTTGTTAAGTGAAACAAAATGGTGACTCTGCTGGGGACGACTTTCTCCTCTGACGAGGAAGTGATTGCTCAATATGATGATATTTCAGTCGGTTCGACTAAGAAGACTCTGGTTGTACACTTCGACCAGACTGCCTATGAAGAAATGCTCCGAACTGGGGGTGGTTCTCGCCACTCCAATGTTCAAAAGTCTCGCAAAGCACGAAAAGTTTGGATTCCCAAATCCAAAGTGGTTTCTGATTTCTCTGTGACTTCTGGGGAAAAAGGAATTCTTCCCACTCCTGTCGTAGGGGCTCCCGTTCGTAACGAGGCAGTCCTTACTTCAGAGTTACACTCAAAGTATGATGATTTATCTTCCGTTTCTAACGGAGAAGATAATCAGGTTTCATGCCCACTGCGTAAGAATCCAGTTTTACGTTCAGTGGGTAAGAACCAAATTTTAAGCTCAAGGCATAAGAATGAGTCTTCCATTTGTAATGTGGCAGATTCTAATGTTTCTGAGTGTAAGAATCCATCTCCCGTCGGTGACGTGGTAGATTCACACAAATTACGCTCCTTGCGTAAAACAAAATCTCCCATCTGTGATGTGGTAGATAATCAATTTTTTACGTTTCATGCGTAAAGGTAAATCTCCTGTCTGTGACAGTGTAGATAAAATTCACAACGATGTTTGCACATCTAATGTGAATATACCTAAACGCATACAGCGTAAAAGTAATGTTGGTAAAACTTCTGTCCTACACCAACTACCTTCTTATACTGCTTTACGTAAAGTACCAAACTTGCAAATCACACGCCATGAAAATGGAGTCCTTCGTGCTAAATCTCAGGATTTACGCACACAACTCCAAACGCGTAAAAATGTACAGTTTGGTTCTGCGAATGAAGCCAGTAATCTTCTTTATACACAGGGGACTAAACGTTTTTCTACCCCAAATGTAATAAAGAAGAATCTTCCCTCCACTTCTTTTGACTTACGTGAATTGCTAATGCAAAAGCGTAGGAATTCACAATCTCCGGCGATGCTCCCCCAAGAAAGACATCAATGTGGATTTCATCAAGTTGTGATCAATTGTTGTTGTCCAGCTTCAAAACGGTCAATTTTTGATGGACTGAATTTTTCACTTCAACATCAAGCTGAAGACCAAAAAGATGAGTTGTTATATGCATCAGTCAACATGGCATCTCATATTAACAGAGGACGACGTCCAAGACGAAATACGTCCCAAACCCCAGGTCAGCAACAGTTCAACAGACTTCTTGATTCCTTTGAAGGAGTATATCAGAACACTCGATCAAGAAGACAAGGACAATTACAGAATTCTGATTCAGAAGCTGGGGGTACTCAATCTATTGAGTCTGATACCGATAGTGTGGATTCATATTTTTATACTAATCCCTTTATATCTTCAAGAGAAGTTGAATCCTACATTGTTGGAGATGAACCAGAGACGTCATCTGCTAATACGGAACAACGTCTCACTGCCGTGGAGCAATCATTGAAAGACATGCTCAACATGGTGCAAAGCATGCATCAAATAATTTTGAATCAGCAAACTGCTCAGCCCTCAGTAATAACTCCGGTACCAGCAGCAGCACAAACTCAAGATAGTCAAGGGGCTGATATACCTTTGAATATTCAAGAACCTGCTGTTAATTAAAATTCTGCATCTCCAGATCCCATCATTCCGGAAGATGTACCACCTCCAGTAGGGGTTACGGTACATCCAACGACTATTCAATCAAACGTGCTTCCTCAAACCAGTGAAGCTATTCAAGCAGTGCGTGAACTCAAAGCACAGTTTGAGGTTTTGAGGCACAAAGATCAGCTCCAGAGGTTAGGAATTAAGCAACTCTATCCTCCTCATTGGAATGATGTACCCTTTCCACCGAAGTTCAAGCCACAATCCATGGTTTTATTCGATGAAAAAACATCTCCCAGTCAATATATCAATTACTTTGATATTATGACTGTACACTTGCAGAAAAATGATTCTCTTCTCACTCGAGTGTTCATTGGGTGTTTGACGGGTTCGGCTTATGACTGGTATCGTAGCTTACCCGATAACTCTATTTCGTCTTTTGACGAATTCAAGGCAATATTTCTCTCCTGCTTCTATGAAGGAGGTATGGACATGAACATGTCCTCCTTAATAGAAATAAAACAAAAGGAGAAAGAAGATACTCGGACGTTCATCGAACGTTTCCGACAAGCTACTCTAAAGATGCCTCCTAGTATGCCAGATTCAGCGTTGATCGATACATGCAAGATGAATCTGCGACCATCCATTGCTGTCTTCACAGGTTCCCAATTCTCAGATTAGGCTTCATTTATCATAGCAGCAGTTTCTGCCAAAACCAATGGTAGGTTGGCTCGGGAACATGGGATGATTTTCGCTTCAGAGGATAAAGGAAAGAAGAGTAATCCTGGTAATAATCCTGGCAATCGTAATGTGAAAGGAAAAGATACTCTATGGTCAATCTTTCCAAGAATAAAATGACGTCAGATAATCAGGAATCCTCCAGGTCAAAGGAAGAATACTCTTTTGACGAAAGTGATATTCTAGGGATATTTCAGTGTCTGGTAAAAAGTGGCAAACTTCAGATTCCAGAGCCAAAAAGACCTAATAAGGTGAATCTGACTGACAATCCCAAATATTGTATCTATCATAGATACATTAATCATCCTACCAGTGCTTGCTACATCTTGAAAAAGAAGATTCAAGAACTGATAAATGGTGGTGCTATCGCTTTAACCAATGATGACCATACGGTTACGACCAATATGGTTTCTCTTCAGTTCGGGGATTTTCCTCCACAGCAAGTCACAGATGGAATTATTCCAATTCCGAAGGCGACGATGAAGATCGTGAATATCCCGCCTGCCAGAGAAAAAAATACAGGATTGCTACCACTCACATTAAAGAATGGTGAAATTATGTGGGTACATCCTGACTTAGTGCCTGAATTGGAAAATGAAGGTAAAACTTCAAAATCCAAGAAGGACAAGAAAGTCAAAACCTGCAACATGATTTCTCATGCGATTCCAGATTCTGATGACTTGAATCATCTATGGGATGACCTTCCTTTAGAAGATAGACTGAAAGGACTGAGCATCTGTCCTTCAAGTCTAGCTCCCCCTACCAAGCTCAAGCTTACCCATCAGCAGTGGCTAGCCATGAATAGTATTCCCTTATATCGAGCACAACAAGTCTTTGCTGCTTATGAAAAAGCTCCGACAGGGATTTTTCCTAATCCTCCTCCTCCTGTAAATACAGAGACTTCTATTCTGCATTCTCCTGAGGTGATAGAAGGTCTTGCTTCTTCCCCTTCCTCTGTTGAAACACCTGTCAAAAGTTCGCTGCCCACTCACTTGTATAGTCAGCAATCTGTTCATCTCATGAAGAAGATGGGTTACGACTTTCAAAAGGCAGAAGGTTTGAATTATAATAAAGGAATACGTCTTCCTTTACAAATTCAAAATCAGAATTCCACTGCTGGATTGGGTTCTGAAGTTCCTCGTAACAACCCTCACAAGAAGAAGGCTAAGGGAAGAAAGACTAAATCCTGTAATATGGTACTTCCTTCTCCTGAGTCTGAAGAAGAATCTTTTGCTGGTACAAGATCTGGAAAAGTGTACCACAAAGACTATGAGGGATCTTCCAAAGAAGCAGAAGATGTAGTGGAGACTCTACCAGTTCAACCTTCTCCTGTTCCTGTTAAACCGTCTGTGGTTGAAAAAGGGAAACAGAAGGCAGTACGCTTTGATATCCCATTGAAGCCTGTTTCCAATCAGGGGGTGGTGATGAAGCCTTACAAATTTGACATTCTAGCTCAGTTAGCCAATACTCCGGCTAGACTTTCTATATTTGAACTGCTTCGCCTTTCCAGAGAAAGCAGAGAGACTTTGAGCGAAGCTTTACTTCAAGCAGATTCATGCTTGGCACAACTCAAGACTCCTGATAATATACCAGTGTCATGTCCGCAATGTCATAGTATGATGGAAGCAATTCCCAACATCACCTTTACACAAGAGGATATGCTATTGAAACACAACAAGCATGATAGGCCTCTGTGTTACACTGGATATATTGGATCTACTAAAATTGATAGGATCTACATCGATCCTGGGTCTTCAATTAGTATAATTCTTCAGAGTATGCTAAGACCCCTGAGGATTCCTACTAGTGAGCTGACTTACACTAGTACTACGATAGTCGGTTTTAACTCTGGCAAGAGCAAACCACTGGGGAAGATTCGTCTGCAGATTCAGATTGGTGATCTTCGAACTATGGTAACTTTCTATGTTATCAACTCGGACGTATCCTACAATATTCTTCTTAGAAGACCGTGGATTCATGAGCACAATATTGTGCCTTTAACTCTTCACCAATATTTCAAATATGTGGATTCCCAAGGAGTTGGAAAACTGAGTTTGCTGATATTAATCCGTTCAAGGGTGTTGAAGCCTACTTCTCTGATTCAAGGCTTTATAAACAAGAACATGTGAAAGATATATCAGACATGGCTGAAGATCAATCACCCTCTGAGGATCACTCTATTAATGAAGATCCGCCAGAAGAGCAACCTTTGAAGATCATAGTCAAGGGACGAATCCAATCCCAACCTGTCAATGATCAACCTTTAATGATCAAGGTTAAAGGAAGAACTCAAACTTCATCTGAGGAATCAATAAATATTCCTGCTAAGAGCCAAGTTCAACCTTTGATGATTAAGGTCAAAGGACGTGCTTCTTGCACGAATGATCCAGAAACACCGTTGATTGTCAATCTTGGCAAAACTACGCAGAAGACGGATGATGGTCCACTGTTCATTAATCCGAAACGTAGCAATCAGACTGTAAATGATGTAAATATTGATCATTCTGTACTTTTTGATATCAATAAAGATTTCCTGTTCGAGTATATGGCTGTCAAGTTTATTGAAAGAATGACTTTATCTTCTGATAATCAAAGTCATCAATATAAAGAAAACGTAGAATCGGAAGAAATTCTATTCATCGAATCCGATATTTCTCATTCCTCATATTGTGAATCTGGGCAAGTACTCTCAGTCAATATGGTTCAAACCGATGATGAATCAGAGCCATTTGAAAATGATCCTTGGGCTCAACAAATGGATACTCAATGGAAACTTCGTTTTGAACAATGACAGCCACCTACAGAAGATGAAGTTATCCAGATTAATGTCGGAGATGGAGTTACGTCCAAACCAATATTCATCAGTAAGAATCTTTCTGAAGATGAAAAGGAAGAGCTAATAAAACTTATAAAAGATTACATTGACATCTTTGCATGGAGTTATGAAGATATGCCAGGGCTAGATCCTACAGTTGCTACCCATAAACTCAACATTTTGCCTGATGTCAAGCCTATAAAACAACGGCAACGACGCTTTAGACCAGATATGATGGATGCAATTGAGGCAAAAGTCAAAAAGCTGATTACATGTGGCTTTGTTCGTGAAGAACAACACCCAGATTGGGTGGCCAACATTGTTCCTGTTATGAAGAAGAACGGAAAAGTCCGAGTTTGTATAGATTACCGAGATCTTAATACGGCTTGTCCAAAAGATGAATTTCCACTTCCAATTACTGATATCATGATAGACAATATATGTGGTTTTGAACGCATGTCTTTCATGGACGGATTCTCATGATACAATCAGATCAAGATGCATCCAGAAGATGATAAGCACACTGCTTTCCGTACACCTCTTGGGGTCTACTGCTATACAGTTATGCCGTTTGGTCTTAAAAATGCCGGTGCCACATATCAACGGGCTATGAGCAATATCTTTCAAGAACATCTACGGAAGATAGTAGAATACTATGTAGATGACATTGCTGTTAAAAGTCGATCGAAGGATGATCACATTCAGGACTTGAGAACAGTATTTGAACTGATGCGTCAGCATCAATTGAAAATGAACCCTACTAAGTCTTTCTTAGGAGTCTCAGTGGCAAGTTTCTAGGATTTGTCATTACCTCTCAAGGTATCCATGTTGATCCTGATAAGGTTAAAGCAATTCTTGAAATGCGACCTCCTCGTAATCTGAAAGAACTCCGTGGCTTTCAGGGCCGTATTACCTATATCAGAAGATTTATATCTAATATTTCTGGAAGATGTCAACCTTTTTCCCGTTTATTAAAGAAAGGGGTATCTTTCGTCTGGGATGAAGCGTGTCAAAAAGCCTTCAATGACATTAAGCAATATCTTACAAATCCACCTGTTCTTGTACCTCCGGTGGTAGGGAGACCATTTTTGCTATATGTTCGAGCTTTAGATCATTCACTTGGCGCTCTTCTAGCACAAAAAAGTGATATGGGTCATGAACAAGCAATATATTATTTGAGCAGAATGATGGTCGGAGCCGAACACAGATATACTCCTATGAAAAAGGAATATCTAGCTTTGGTTTTTGCCATCCAAAAGATAAGACATTACGTCACCAGACAGACTATTCATGTCATCTCTAGAATAAATCCCATTCGGGTATTGATGAGAAAACCTAGCATTCTTAACTCCAGGTTGGCCACCTGGGCGATGTTGCTTACTCCTTATGATATGGTTTATGTACCTCAGAAATCAGTGAAAGGCCAAGCGTTAGCTGATTTCTTAGCTGCTCACCCTATACCGGAAACTTCGAAGTTATATGAAGACATTCCAGACGAAGTAGTAGATTGTAACATGACTTCGAAGAATGATATATGGCAATTATATTTCGATGGGGCATCCCGAGTAGGACCTAAAGGCAATATTGTCTCTGGAGTAGGAGTCGTCTTGGTTTCTCCTGACAAAATGGTCATATACCGTGCCTATTCTTTCAATGAGCCATGTTCCAACAATGTAGCTGAATATAATGCTTTATTGATTGGTCTCCAAGTAGCAAAACAATTGGATATTGAATTCCTAGAAGCTTATGGAGATTCTCAATTAATTGTTAATCAAGTTAGAGGGACTTATGAAGTCAGAAATCCTGATCTCGTCCCCTATCATCATGTGGTAGTCGAGTTGGTCCTTTCATTCAAAGGATTCTTCATTGAATTTGTACCACGTTCTCAGAATGTAGAGGCTGATGCTCTTGCCAGCTTAGCTGCAGATTTGGCTGTCCCAATCCGAAGGCAAAATACAATTACTTTGTTAGACCGAGACTTGTTCTGTGTGAAGAATAATCTACATATTGAACAAAGTTATACTACAGAGTCAAGTTCCCAACAGAAAGATTGGAGAACTCTATTCATTGATTATGTAGTTCATGGAATTTTGCCTGAAGATTCTAAAGAAGCTGCATCAATTAAGAGACGATCATTTCGATTCTATTATGATTCGTCTTTACATATGCTATATCGTCGTTCATATGACGGACTCCTGTTGCGCTGTCTCTCAGAAAGTGAAGCCAAACAAATACTGTATGAGGCTCATGATGGTGTATGTGGTGCTCATCAACCGGGTCCAAAGTTGCAAGACCGTATTCGGAGAATGGGATATTATTGGCCTTCTATGATAGCAGATGCTGTGGACTATGCCAGAAGATGTAAAGCATGCCAGATTCATGCTGATTTTATTCATCAACCATCTGAATTTCTACATCCTACAGCAGCCTCTTGGCCCTTCGAAGCTTGGGGTATGGATGTTATTGGCCCTATTAACCCTCCTTCTGTCAAAGGACATCGGTTTATATTAGCTATAACCGATTACTTTTCGAAGTGGGCAGAAGCAGTCCCCCTTGCGGAAGTGAAAACATCTAATGTGATCAGTTTTATCAAGCACCATGTCATTTATCGTTTCGAGATTCCTCGACGGATAATTTATGACAATGGTCCACAATTTGCCAGTCAAGCATTTTATCGATTCTGCGACAAGAATCGAATTCAGAATTTGGCTTCTACGGCTTATAATCCAGCTGCTAATGGCTTAGCTGAAGCTTTCAATAAGACGATCATCAAACTTCTCAAAAAGTTTGTCTCTTCTAATAAACGTGATTGGAATGAGAAACTTGGAGAATGTTTATGGGCTTATCGAACAACAGTCCGGACTCCTACTGGTTTTACACCATTCTCATTAGTTTACGGGTGCGAAGCTGTTCTCCCATTAGAAATTCAGATCCCTTCTCTACGAATAGCCATCACTAATGAGCTAACCACAGAGAATAATGATCGCTTACGACTCCAAGAACTTGAAGGATTTGATGAGAAGCGTCTTCAAGCACAACAACACATTGAACTATATCAAGCCCGCATATCTCGAACTTTTAATCGTAAAGTTAAGGAGAGGGCATTCAAAGTTGGTGAGCTTGTATTAACTGTTCGGAGACCGATGGTAATGACTCATAAAAGTAAAGGGAAATTCCAAGCAAAATGGAAAGGCCCTTATGTAATTGAGTCTGTGTTTTCCAATGGTGCCTATCGGTTGTCAAAGCCCAATGGAGATCTACTCATGCTACCGATCAATGGCAAATTTTTGAAGAAATACTATGTATAAAAAAGAAGACAGAAAAAAAACTTCTTTTATTATTTTTATTCAAAATAAAAGATTAAGGACGAGGGCTGCTCCCTTCCTTATTGAATACATAGTCGGCCAATGCATAGAAGGCATCGTTGCCTGAACACATGAGGAATTTACAGGCAGCCATCCTCGACGCTTCTTCTTCAGGAGTTTTCCCTGGCTCTACTAAAAAAGTAAGAATGTCTTCGGGTGGCTTGGGCGCAGAAGAGTTTCCACCTATTTCGATTGAGCCTGATGAGCCTGATGCAAGAGGATCAACAGGGAACGTCTCAATGATACCCTTGACTTTCTGGGAGACTTCGTTCTTTCGATGGGCATCCTCGGAAGACATTTTCGAACAGAGGAGGAGAAATAAGAATGAAGGGTTACAAGCAATCCTCACCTATTTATGGAGGATGATTACTAACGACTTTTTCTGAAAAGGCTCGTCCATTCATGTTACCAGGTTCATCCATTTAATTATGGAATTTGAATCGTTCCTCTGTTCCCAAAAAACACGCTGAAACATCCATCACCTTGACATTTACGCTCATAACACCCGTCTTCCTAATCCCTAGCTACCAATGTTTGGTTAAGCTCACTCCTCATTTCCAAGGAAAGAGACTTTATATATATCTTCTATTTTATCGATTGATTAGAAGGTAGGATTTGCTATTTATCATGTTTCCATGACCTCTGAATAAATATTAAACCTACTTCCTTTTTTCTATCTATCACTTCTATTTTTGACCTCTGCATAGATATTAATCTAATTTTCTTTTGAGTTCATATATGCTATTATGTCCATATTACCTCTGATAGTATCATATACTCTAAAACAGAAAATAAGACTTCATTTATCTATCATGTCCATATTACATCCAGATAGATACAAATCATTGATCATAGAAGAATCATCATTTCATTCCCATATCATCAAAAAGTCTATTACATTTCTTAGACTTTCTTACAAGTTACAATGGAAATCTTTTACATTCTTGGATTTTCATTCTATACACCAAACAATAACCTAATAGAGATCTATTTCCTCTTTGATCTTCTTTGGCGGGTTCGTTGTTGGTGGCAGTTCCTGACTGTCTGAGCCCCAGTGGCAACCAGAACAGTAGGAATCAAACTCTGGTCTTATCTCTCAAACGAGAGGAGAACCCCAGAGTAGGGCAGCCCGAAGGCGTGTTGCTGCCAATACAACTGGTGGATTAGTGGCGGCACCTCAAAGGAGATAGGAATGTATCCAGCATTGGGATACGATTCCTAGTTCTGCCGTGAAAGGAACTCTACTACCCGATTCTTCGGGGTAGAGTTGACTCCACCATCCAACTCTCCGTGTATAAAGGCCCTTCCTACCAACAGAGGAAGACCCTTCCATCTCACGAAGAGTTCTGAGTTATCTGATTTGTGCGTCAAAAGCGCATGAGCTCCCTGATGTCGGTGTCAGAAGAACGCTCTTCACAGCGTCAAAATCGCCAATGCCGGTTCTGGAAAAGTTGCTCAGCCAAACTTTTGCAGAAACAACAAAAAAGATATGTTTTTCAGAAGTATTATCAGATGCGTATTAAACGCTAATAGATCAGCAAGGCTTTTTACGCCGATGATTCAACAGGGCTTTTACGCCGATGATTCAACAAGGCTTTTACGCCGATGATTCAACAAGGCTTTTACACCGATGATTCAACAAGGCTTTCACGCTAGTATTCCAGTGAGTTTTTATGCTCGTCAAGAATTTATATTCATAAAGTAGATGTATTCAACGAAAAATTCGAAAGATAGATACTTGCTTAGGATTGGATTTACCATTTGAGTCGAATGGTTTGGCTCTAATGGTAGTTGAATCTGCGTCTAAAGACTGGGCGTACAAAAGAACACTGTAGGAAAACTTCGCCATCCTCATTTGTTGGAGAGCAACATTACAGAAAGTTATATTCAGAGGAATGAGTACGAGAATATATGGAACATTCTCGGCTATTTATAAAGACTGAAGAACTGTTGGGATGAGTCTATTTCGGGGGAAGATCCTATTTAAAGGCTCTCGTAACCACAAGATTAGACGCCACGTGTTGGTTTGTTTCTTGGGAATGAACAACCAAAATAAAGTGTTGAACAGTTCTATCTACTAACAGATGAGATTGATATCAAGATTTTATTTATAGAGGGGTCCACTCCTACATACAAGAGAGTCGCAATACATGGAATTTTATTTTCCCTCTCCCTCATTGGACTGACGAAGAGAAACACCTAACTCACGCATGTTGTGAATCCCAGAGCGACGCATCAGATTCAAAAATGCTTCTGCATCTCCGGAGCCTTCATATGCAGTTGAGGGGCCACCATCAATGCGACTGAAGACTGCTGAAGTTAATCCGAAGCATGCTACAAAGTTGCATGCTCGCTCAAAGTCAATCCTTGAGCCCGAAGCCTCTTCATTGTTAATCTCCTTCTTGGGCGCCATGTCACTATGGAGATGAATGACAAGAGTGAAGAATTTCTCCTTATTTATACAGTTAAATCAGCTCTTCATATTCCTCATTGGAAACGGTTCATTATAAATGCAAAACTCAGGGAAGCGAAAAGGCCTTTAAGAGTTTCGAAAAAGGAGATTCATTGTGACAAATAAATGTTGACCGACACTGTTGGAAATTACGCCGACTATTGGACATCCTCGCTTTTATGCGGACGGCTATTGCGTATCCCAAATTTTACGCTGGCAGGTCAAATCTCAACTTTTACGCTTCTGTTCAAAGTGTTTCAAATTTTGGAGATATTTGAAAACTTTGAAGGGGGTCTTGTAGGAGCGTAAAAAGTACTTCAAAGAAAGAGTCATCTCATTCATAAGTGATCTGCTTTACGCTTAGAGGAATGGATAATCTCTTCACGCCCAAGATTAAGCTAATCGCTTTATGCTTAAGCAAGCTGATCATTTTACGCTCGGGGCTACACCCATGGCTTTACGCCAAGGACAGAGCAGTCCACTTCACGCTGGACAAAGCTATCAAATCTAACATTTAATGCAAACTCTGACATGAAGATATTAATGATGGCATTTATCACAGAATTTAATGGGATTTGTCTTATACAAAAAAAACCATTGTTGTCGTTTATGGAGATCGAGCTACTTTACGCTCATTGAACGGTTTCTTTTACGCACGGAGTTTTACGTGGGTTCTTATGCTCACAAAACAATGTGTACGTAAAGTCTATTTGAGCCATTTTACGCTCAAGGTTACTCAATAACCACTTTACGCAGGGAACCTATGACAGAGCTATTTTACGCTCATCTCTCTGTTTTACGCTCAGAGGATGTTGGAGCTATTTTTTACGCCCTATTCTTTCTGGCCACTATGGAACGTGGTTTGCTTACATGGCCTTCATGCCATATATTTCGAAGAACGTGTGTACATGCATCCTATTCTCACTGAAATGATGGGACGCGTGTCAACATATGCAAAGGATGACTCTGATCATGGGTGGCAGTTGTTAGCGTAAAGATAGATTTTGGTGTCTTTTTACGCACAGAAGCCCCAGTCTATAAATAGACTCATTTTTCTCAAACACAGGGGGGACAGAGAGAGAACAGGAGAGAAGATAGAGATCAAGACTTCGAGACTTTGATTCTCTTTAGAGCATTCTTCTTCAACTTTTCTTCCAGAACAGAGTGAAGCAAAACAGGAAAGCATTCGGCCTCGCCATTAGTGCCCAAGTGCGTCGATACCTTTCTGGTGAGTTAGTTCTTCCAAGTTGTTCTACTTCAAGCAGTGATCTTCTTCATCATCATATGGTCCAAGGAACAAAGTGATCATTTACGAATCAAACTTTCATAGCAATACTTTCCCAGAATCAAATTTGTACTTCTTTGTACTTTTTCTCGTTTTATTTTCAAAATCCAACACCTTTGTTTGGCAATTTTGTTAAGTGAAACAGGAGCTCCCCATATGGATGGTAGATTATGTTTCTGAGATGCGAATATGTTTATGGTGCGAGACTATGTTTATCGAACGGAGGATTGGTTGGAACGATATGACTTGTATGCTACGGTACGTATTGCATGGTCAATGGACTCGGATGGCCCGTGCACGGGTGCGGCTTCCCTCGGACGGTTAGACCGGGACACCGGGACCGTTCGGCCTATGAGGGAATTATGTGTGGTATTTATGGTGCACAACATTCGGACAGATTGCGACCGTCCAGTGCTGTGATAAGCTATGATATTCGTAAGTTTGGGATCCTTCGGATACTGGGCTAGCAACCCGTATCGAAGCGATTGTAGGCTTACACATAAGAGATGCCAAGTCCATTACGGTACGAAACATCGTGACCTTCATATAGATAGGGCCGGTGGGCTGAGATGAGAGCTGGGTGCAGGCGCAGGGCCTGTCATCCATTATGCATATGTTTACGTTTATGATTGGTCGGTTGCACGAATCGTATGATTGCATATGTAAGTTCTAACCATGGCAGGCTAGGCAAAGAGGAACGGGATGAGCACGAATCACTATGTTATGTTTCAGATTATGTTTAACTGTATCTGCTACAGGAATACGGTATGGGACACATTTATGATAATGTGCTATGTTTAAGTGTTGCCATGAAATCGATCCTAAGGCTAAATAGAAAGATCACAATTTAAGATGCATGTTTCTACTAAATATAAAAAGTGTTTGGCTTGGGTGCGAACGGGTCTTGATCAGTGCGAAGCGAGGACGAAAGCACTAATCCTCCACTAGTTTATGTGCAGGCTCAGGTTATGATTGGTTCGGGACGGAGCTTGGCTTGGATGTGCCGAGGCATGGAGTCCTTGGCGTTCAAGAGGAGCTACCGCATAGGCGTTCGGACTTGCGACATGGAAATGTTTGGCCGGAGACTACTTGGTGGCTATAAAGAGGCATAATGTATGGGACAATGAAATCCTTTGTGAGCTAGAGAGATCATGAGCGTTGTAGCCAATTGGCATAGTATGTTGGGCTATTCAGAGCCTTTGTAACCTTCAGTTCATTATGAATAAAAGAGATTCTTATGTTATACTCTGTTTTCCTTCCGCTGCTTATGTTATCAAATTGAGATAGTTCTATGTGAACCTGTTATCTTGCCTTGCACAAGCGCAACTCCAGGCTCGTGCGGCATCACGCCCCAGCGAGGACGATGATTCGAGTGAAATCTAGCAAGGACGAGCGATTTCCCGGATCGGGGCGTGACAACATAGTCCCCTCTTATCAATTGTCTTTCTAGTCTTGCCTTAGGATCAGTTTTATGACCGTCGCCTTGCCTATTTTGTGCCTTTAGACCATCTCGTGCTTGCAACGACAATGTTAACTCATACCTTGCCTTGAGACCCTTCTCGTGCCAACAACGTTAACCTATCGAGTCGTGTTTGCCTTACGGCTTAAAATCAGAGACGCAACTACGCGATGAATCTCCATTTTCCCTGTGATCGTGCTACAAACCCTTGCTAAGGCCGTGACTCGCAATTCAGTGAGACTTAACCATATCGTCGCCTCGCGGCCCTTGCCGCCTAGCGGCCCTTGCTACTTTGACCACCAACTGACCCAAATCAAGACTTATGAATGTTAGTGTCACTCAACCAACTTTGTCTTGCGGCAGTTTCCCGACTTAAACTCAAACAACTCAACCAACTTGTATGCCGACAACTCAAGACTTGACGCCACATCTCGTGCCAAAGCACGACACCTATATTGAAACCCAATCTTAGGCCCAAACTTTGTGTTCTAACTGTACACACCTTCAACTTAACTCAATCCAAAGGCATACACGCGGTTAGCCGCTATTTGCCGACATCTATATGAACTTGGCCACTAGCATCACAAGCTATACCTTGACGTATAGTTTTGTTAATCGGGATCCTTTCGACGCAAGTAGCTAGCCCCGTCGCAAGTCCCCGCTTAACCTGTGCCAAAATCTTACGCACGACTATACCTTGTTCCCTCCTAGGCCGAGTCGGCCCCATGGCCCAGGGTTACCGCTCGAGGGTTCATCGCCCTTGTCAATAAGTTATCAAATGACCATGCAAGACTCGACACAAACTGACGTCTCACACAGTCATTCCTCTACCAAAACCAAGACTTCTATCCTTGAGACCCCTCGACGACCCACGGTCGCGAGCATTCCTTTCCTTGAGACCCCTCGACGACCCACGGTCACGAGCATTCCTTTCCTTGAGACCCTATCATTTGGTTCAACTCATGAATGCCTATTTGATAGTCCTTTCTCAAACTCACTTTGAATCAATTTTGATCCTTACCTTAAACACTAAGCCCGTGCATCGTGCCTTAAGCCAATCGTGCCTATGCGACACTCCTGCCCAAGTCGACGGGTCTTGAGATCGCGGGACTACTTAACTTGACAACCTCAGAATGGGTGGGACAGCACTTGGAACGACTTAGGTCGACCGGCATAACTTTGCCTAACTTACTCAAGCCTACGACTTAACCCGGGGGACGAGCAAAGGCCATGCCAAGCCATGCACAATGGAACCGTGCACACTTTATCAAGCGTTTATGTGGGCGACGCCTATGACTTAGGCTAACTTTTAGCTTTTGCACCGAAGACCAGCATTCTTTCTCCCAAGCCATGGGACGAAGGACCGAGTGTCATTTTTAAAGCACGTCGTGCACCAACTCTAAGACGGCCGTTGGACCTTTCCATATTCTAACTCAATTTGACCCGTCGGGATTATTCTCTTTAGCTATGTAGATTCGTCTCTTTTATTAGCAAGCCTACTTGTGCAAGTTGAAAACACACAATTTATTATATGAAGGCTAAGATGAGACAAGTTCACCGAAACTACCCCACCTGAGCGAGCGGTCGCCTCGACCGAGCGATGTCTTCCAGCAGCCGTTGCAAGGCTAAGGCCGAACGCCGTCGGCATTTCGATTCCTCCGATTGACTGAGCGGGACGGGACACTACATCATACACCACTCAGAAAAAGTTTCATCCTCGAAACTAACTGAGTACTTACTTATTGACTTATCACTTTACTCAACATTCACGAACTCTCGCACACAATTCTTCTATGTCTTTCTCAAATCCGAGCCACGCTCGTGCTACCCTCAATCCTTTCTTCAAAACTTACAATTCTCAACATTCTCGATACTTCCCCGTTCCTCAAGTCTTACTTGAATTCAACGTATCACTTAGTATGGATCGTGCACATATTCTAGGCGTCCCCAAAATATACGCATTTCAACCAAGCCTCGTGATAGCGAATCCCGCTATCGCCACTCGAGTCGGATCGTGCACGTATTCAAGCGTCCTTGATATACATACATGTCAACCGATACTCGCGAGTGGTGCCTCCACAAATCCTACCACTTCGTACTCGGACGTCTGCCTAACTACTAGGCTATGTCTTTCCGTCAGTATTGGAATCATAGTTCCCAAACAACAATATCAACACTGACCACATCCTAAGGTCAAACCAAGTTGATAGTACGGGGTTTTCTACCCAAGCTCGCATTACTCTGATTTCTAAACATCGAGCATAGATTACCTACACACATCCCAACATTTGTCGTACGGGGTCCGAGTCGTTCAGCAAAGTCATCCTACGACAACTCACGTTCAACCAATACTCGACATGACTACATCGCTCTTTCATCAAGCCATTTCGTATAGTCTATCCCTTCAAACACGTTCGGTATAATCCACCTATCAATTTCTTCCAAGTCAAGCACGCTATGACATGATTCATCTCTAAACCATAATTCACATTCTATACTTCCGAAGTCATCTATTCCAATTCACGTAATCGATCACAAGGTCGTCTGACTTAACAATATGTTGCGCCCCGATCTCACGCGAGTCAGATTATCCACGGTGGCTACGAATCACCATGCACGCTCCCGCGAGATAATCATTCTCATCGGGACGTAACTCATGTTTTGTGTCTAGACTAGTTCATTTTCGATGCGCGATTGGACCTATTCAATCCTCAAGTTTCATTTCCTTCACATTAAACCAACAAGTCGAGACAATCAACGTTGCCGCGTCCTGATTTTCCGAGTTTGATCATTCCCGCGACATGAATCACCTTGTCAGCGCTCACGCGGAACAATCGCCCCAAATCCGACGTAACGCATATGCGAGGCTGGAGTTGCGCTCACGCAAGACAAGATCGTCGACGTTGTGGCTATCAACGTAACCATCAAGACACGATCATTTTCATCCAACATTCATCTCGATCAAAATCCTAAGTATCGCATCCAACCGAACAATAAGACTTGCACGATCGTCATTCGTCGAGTCAGAGTACCCCCGAGTTATCGTATATCGATCTTTAATACGCCTCAATACCATCGATGATATGCTTAACCTGACGATCTTCCTTTGCAACAAGTTTCGAGTCGTACGAACGATGCTATCATCCGACTGAATAATCTCCTCGACATTCAAAATCAAGTTCGATCATTATCCCTCAAATCATTCGCAACATCAAATTTCTCAAACCCAAATTCGTGTATTGTTCATCCATCTATCTTAAGTCATCGACCAACGTATTTCCTCAATTCGCATCAATCCTTTGCTAACTCAATCGTCGAGCAACATTCAATCCAATCCTTAGAGTCATTGCGTAACTTCAAAATTCAACTTTCTCATGCACGCTATCTACCTGTCGTGCTAACTTTTCGTATACGATCCGTATCAATTTCCTCGATCAAGTTATCCATTTCCTCGATTCGATTTCACCTACTCAATCGTTTTTGCGTTTCATACTTGCGTAATCCTCAATCCCGTGCACGATCCGTGCGTGTCAATTCTAGGTTATTCGAATCCACTCATCAAACTTCAAGACTAAGACTTATTCATTGATACTCAATCTATGGCTTTGCATAACGCGACGCTTGCTGATAGACTCATCGACACCCCGTATCCTCAATTGATCGATCGACATTCCTGAGCCTATCGCATACACCACTCAGGAATGAAGTCATTCAACAAATCCTCAAAACTATCATTTGAATCAAAATTGACTTCTTCGGATCCCGTTCGAACTATTCCTCGAATTTTAAGCACGCTCGTCTATATCGCACCGACGTTATCGTCGCTCGATAGTACCCCTATCGACAGTCATCCCATATTTACTCAATCGAGTTCAACTCATTCTAGCTCGAATATTTTAATTCCCGCACTCGACTTTTCTAAGGTCGATGCAACTTTGGTGTATATGCCCAGCCCGACTTAGCCAACCATGCTTACGCAAACCATCTTTTGTTTCTTGTCAAAAACTATTTTTCTATGTTTTACAAAATAGATAGACTTATTGTATGGACATCCCGTGGGACAATTGAAAGAGAGCGCACCAACGATATCAACTTTGCGGAAGCAACTGAGTTTTGCGGAAACAATGAAGTTGAAGAATTCAATCGATAGTCCAAGGACGTAAAGCTGTGCTCTGATACCATTATGTCACGTCCCGCTCCCGTAGGAGCGATCTTCCTCGCTAAGGCGTGATGCCGTACGAGCCTAGATTGCGCTCGTGCAAGGCGGGTTCCATAACGGCCGATTTCAGCGGCTGCGACGGGGTCGTCGTACAGAAGTCTCATGCAGAGACATTGAACATAGCAGCAAAAATTTAGAACAAACACAAGTCATTCAAACTTTATTGATATTGAAACAACGGTTACATTGGAGGCGCAAGGCCAATATTATAATCACTCAAGCTCACTCTTTACAAGTTCACTCAGCTCTCTCTCATCTCTCAATTACAAGTCTTGATCCTGCGGAAGCTTCGGAAGGCGATATCCATACATTATGTCCCGTATAAGTCTTTAATCCATGCAGCCGCACGCTTCGAGTCGCCAAGGAACTCCATGCCTCGACGCAGCCAAGCGAGCTCTGCGCCACGAGTTTCTACCTGTGCCTGCACATGTAAACTATGTGGGTGTCAGTACTCAACTGTACGGATGGAATGAGCTCCTCGTCCACCCATACAAAACCCGCACGTTATTTTACTTTGTGCAACATAGTCCCCTCTTATCAATTGTCTTTCTAGTCTTGCCTTAGGATCAGTTTTATGACCGTCGCCTTGCCTATTTTGTGCCTTTAGACCATCTCGTGCTTGCAACGACAATGTTGACTCATACCTTGCCTTGAGACCCTTCTCGTGCCAACAACGTTAACCTATCGAGTCGTGTTTGCCTTACGGCTTAAAATCAGAGACGCAACTACGCGATGAAGCTCCATTTCCCTGTGACCGTGCTACAAACCCTTGCTGAGGCCGTGCCTTGCAATTCAGTGAGACTTAACCATATCGCCACCTCGCGGCCCTTGCTACTTTGACCACCAACTGACCCAAATCAAGACTTGTGAATGTTAGTGTCACTCAACCAACTTTGCCTTACGGCGGTTTCTCGACTTAAACTCAAACAACTCAACCAACTTGTATGCCGACAACTCAAGACTTGACGCCACATCTCGTGCCGAAGCACGACACTAATGTTGAAACCCAATCTTAGGCCCAAACTTTGTGTTCTAACTGTACACACCTTCAACTCAACTCAATCCAAAGGCATACACGCGGTTAGCCGCTATTTGTCGACATCTATATGAACTTGGCCACTAGCATCACAAGCTATACCTTGACGTATAGTTTTGTTAATCGGGATCCTTTCAACGCAAGTAGCTAGCCCCGTCGCAAGTCCCCGCTTAACCTGTGCCAAAACCTTACGCACGACTATACCCAGTTCCCTCCTAGGCCGAGTCGGCCCCATGGCCCAGGGTTACCGCTCGAGGGTTCATCGCCCTTGTTGACAAGTTGTCAAATGACCATGCAAGACTCGACACAAACTGACATCTCACACAGTCATTCCTCTACCAAAACCAAGACTTCTATCCTTGAGACCCCTCGACGACCCACGATCGTGAGCATTTCTTTCCTTGAGACCCCTCGACGACCCACGGTCGCGAGCATTCCTTTCCTTGAGACCCTATCATTTGGTTCAACTCATGAATGCCTATTTGATAGTCCTTTCTCAAACTCACTTTGAATCTATTTTGATCCTTGCCTTAAACACTAAGCCCGTGCATCGTGCCTTAAGTCAATCGTGCCTACGCGACACTCCTGCCCAAGTCGACGGGCCTTGAGATTGCGGGACTACTTAACTTGACAACCGCAGAATGGGTGGGACAGCACTTGGAACGACTTAGGTCGACCGGCATAACTTTGCCTAACTTACTCAAGCCTACGACTTAACCCGAGGGACGAGCAAAGGCTATGCCAAGCCTTGCACAATGGAACCGTGCACGCTTTATCAAGCGTTTATGTGGGCGACGCCTATGACTTAGGCTAACTTTTAGCTTTTGCACCGAAGACCAATATTCCTTCTCCCAAGCAACGGGACGAAGGACTGAGTGTCATTTTCAAAGTACGTCGTGCACCAACTCTAAGACGGCCGTTGGACCTTTCCATATTCTAACTCAATTTGACCCGGCGGGATTATTCCCTTTAGCTATGTGGATTCGTCTCTTTTATTATCAAGCCTACTTGTGCAAGTTGAAAACACACGATTTACTATGTGAAGGCTAAGATGAGGCAAGTTCACCGAAACTACCCCACCTGAGCGAGCGGTCGCCTCGACTGAGCGATGTCTTCCAGCAGCCGTTGTAAGGCTAAGACCGAACGCCGTCGGCGTTTTGATTCCTCCGATTGACTGAGCGGGACGGGGCACTACAAATAGTCCTACGATCCCAAGGCCCGTCATATAAAGTATGACTTGGGCGATAGTGTCGCGTAGAACGTAAGTCAGTTTGAGGCACGATGCACGGACTTAGCGTTAAGGTATGAACCACGGTCGACTTAATGAGTTTTGGAGAAAGGACTATCGAATAGGCATTCCTGAGTTAAATGAAATAATACGGTAACATGAAAAGAATGCTCGCGACCGTGGGTCGTCGAGGGGTCTCAAATGATGAAGTCTGGAATGTGGAACTCAAAAGGTAGTAAAGACAATGAAACGGTCCTGATATGAGGAAGTGGGTCGAGTCTGCATGGTCATTGGACAACTTGTGTACCGGTGTACAAGGGTTTTGAATTTTGTTCCTCAGACGGTTGCCGCGACCACGGGAACGATCTGGCCTAGGAGGAACCACGAGCCTACGGGACCCTTGGATGGTGTGCGACCTGACCCAAGGGGTGCGCCGTAGGACGGCTATTAAGGGAAATTCGGTGAGATCGCGCCTCGTTTGACGAACGTACCTTAATATCCAATGGAGGTCCAAGATAGCTTGTCGTGCTAGTAACCAAGTTCATATAGATGTTGGCATTACGGCGGCAATCCGCGAGTGTGCCTTTGGATTTAGTCGAGTATTGAGTGCGCTACATCAAGGAGTCGAGTTGAAGGTGCGTGTACAAGTTAAAAACACAATATTGGGCCTAATATTTGGTTTCAACGTAGGCGTCGTGCTTCGGCACGAGTCGTGGCGTCGAGTCTTAAGATGTTGGCATAGAGTTGCACAAGTTTGATTGAGTTGTCGCGGGTTTAAGTCAGAAATCGCCGTAAGGCAAGTTGGTTGAGCGATACTAAGTTCACAAGTCTCGATTGGGTCAGTTGGTGATCAAAGTAGCAAGGGCCGCGAGGCGGCAAAATGGTTAAGTCTTACTGAATTCCGAGGCACGGCCTCAGCAAGGGTTTGTGGCACGGTCACACGGAAATGAAGCCTCATCGCGTAGTTGCGTCTTTGATTTTGGCCGAAAGGCAAGCACGACTTGATAGGTTAATATTGTTGGCACGAAAAGGGGGTCTAGAGGTAAAGTATGAGTTAACGTTGTGGTACAAGCACGGGATGGTCCTCATACACAAATATGCCAAGGCGTCCGTAGTCTTAAAACTGATCCTAAGGCAAGACTAGAAAGACAATAGAAAAGGATTTGAGCTGCACAAAGTAAATAAACGTATAGGTTTTGTATGGGTGGGCGAGGAGCTCACTCCACCAGTACAGTTGAGTACAGACACCCACAAAGTGTTCATGTGCAGGCACAGGTAGAAGCTCATGGCGCGGAGCTCGCTTGGATGCGTTGAGGCACGGAGTTCCTTGGCGATTCGAAGCGTGCGGCCGCGTGGAACCGAAGACTTATACAGGACATAATGTATGGACATCGCCTTCCGAAGCTTCCGCTGGTTCAAGCATTTGTATCGAGAGATGAGAGAGAGCAGAGTGACTTGTAAAATGAGAGAAAAGTGAGTATGAGAGAATTTGTAATTTGGCCTTGCGCCCACTCTGTATTCAATATCAATAAAGAGCTTCTTTTGAATGACTTGTGTTCATGTGTTCTTGTTCTAATTTCCGTTGCATGTTTCAATGTATCTGCTTGGGACTTCTGTGCGACGACCCCGTCGCCGTCGATGTAATCGGCCGTTATGAAACTGCCTTGCACGAGCGCAATCTAGGCTCGTGCGGCATCACGCCTTAGCGAGGAAGATCGCTCCTACGGGAGGGGACGTGACAGATTGGTATCAGAGTACGACTTTACGTCCTTGGACTTCATTTCGATTTTCTCAGATTTGAAAGCTCGTTTGGAAACAAAGAAGTATACGCTCTCTCTCGTTGTGCCTTGAGATGTTCCATACAATAAGTCTAATATTTTCAAAAGCTCGTACGAGTACTCGGTTGGACGGGATCGATAGGCAAAGGCCTTTGTGCCACACGACGGACTTGAGTTGGAAGGAACCGATGCTAAGAGTTAGCAAATGCAGTGCGTGCTTAAATGAGCTTACGCTGACAGCAAACGAGTACACGAGACCAAAGTATAGTTCGAACGGGATGGTTATACACGCAGCCTTTTGGCTAAGTGGTGCAGAGTATCGCGCACCTAGACCTTCTGGTACAAACGAGTTACGAGTGAGATCGATTATCGCTCGAACGAGAATAAGTGAGCATGCGAACTCGAATATAGTCCGCACGGGATAGCTATGCACACGGCCTTTTGGCTAAGTTGTGCCGCGTGTCGCGCACCTCGAGTTCTGGTGCAATCGAGTTGCAAGCGATATCAAGTACCGCTCGGTCGAAAACGGAGATACACTTAGAGTGCATATCGATAGGAATGCTATCAAACTAACGCTTGGGCGTGCACGAAAGATTTATTGGATTTTGAGGATTAGTGCGAACGACTTAGTACGTCGAGGCGACGTGATGCGATTACGCTAGAGATTCGTCGAACGAATCTGAAAGGATGTCTTAGCGCGTGATGCAAATGTGATTGTGGATTAAATAGGATGGCTTGAACCCGAGTGGTGTATGTGATAAGTTCGGAGAAGAATAAGAATGAATATCGACGACTAGATCGTATGGCTCGGAATCGAGGAAACGCGTAGGCGGAGTGTATACGATAAGTTCTGGCGTGCCCTGTACGACAGTTATAGTTCCGTATCTAGGAACGATTAAGTCTGGGCCATAGAAATGGTAGGATGGCTTGCCTTCAGGGAAGTCTCGAGGACGAGACTTGTTCTGAGTGGTGTATGATGTAGTGCCCCGTCCCGCAAAGTCAATCGGAGGAATCGAAATGCCGACGGCGTTCGGACTTAGCCTTGCAACGGTTACTCGGAGACATCGCTCAGTCAAGGCGACCGCTCGCTTAGGTGGGGTAGTTTCGGTGAACTTGCCTCATCTTTGCCTTCACATAACAAAATGCATGTTTTCAACTTGCACAATAGGCTTGATAATAAAAGAGACGAATCCACATAGCTAAGGGAATAATCTCGACGGGTCGAAATGAGTTAGAACATGGAAAATGTTCCACGGTCAGCCTAGAGTTGGTACACGGCGTGCTTTGAAAATGACACTCGGTCCTTCGTCCCGTGGCTTGGAAGAAGGAAAGTTGGTCTTCGACACAAAAGCTAAGAATTAGCCTAAGTCATAGGCGTCGTCCGCGTAAATGCTCGATAAAGCATGCACGCTACCGTAACGCAAGGCTTGGCATAGCCTTTGCTCGTCCCTCGGGTTAAGTTGTAGGCTTGAGTAAGTTAGGCAAAGTTATGCCGGTCGACCAAAGTTATTCCATGTGATGTCCCGCTCATTCTGCGGTTGTCAAGTTAAATAGTCCTACGATCCCAAGGCCCGTCATATAAAATATGACTTGGGCGATAGCGTCGCGTAGAACGTAAGTCAGTTTGAGGCACGATGCACGGACTTAGCGTTAAGGTATGAACCACGGTTGACTTAATGAGTTTTGGAGAAAGGACTATCGAATAGGCATTTCTGAGTTAAATAAAATGATACGGTAACATGGAAAGAATGCTCGCGAACGTGGGTCGTCGAGGGGTCTCAAATGATGAAGTCTGGAATATGGAACTCAAAAGGTAGTAAAGACAATAAAACGGTCCTGATATGAAGAAGTGGGTCGAGTCTGCATGGTCATTGGACAACTTGTGTACCGGTGCACAAGGATTTTGAATTTTGTTCCTCAGACGGTTGCCGCGGCCACGGGACCGATCTGGCCTAGGAGGAACTACGGGCCTACGGGACCCTTGGATGGTGTGCGACCTGACCCAAGGGGTGCGCCGTAGGACGGCTATTAAGGGAAATTCGGCGAGATCGTGCCTCGTTTGATGAACGTACCTTAATATCCAATGGAGGTCCAAGATAGCTTATCGTGCTAGTGACCAAGTTCATATAGATGTCGGCATGACGGCGGCAATCCGCGAGTGTACCTTTGGATTTAGTCGAGTATTGAGTGCGCTACATCAAGGAGTCGAGTTGAAGGTGCGTATACAAGTTAAAAACACAATGTTGGGCCTAATATTTGGTTTCAACGTAGGCGTCGTGCTTCGGCACGAGTCGTGGCGTCGAGTCTTAAGATGTTGGCATAGAGTTGCACAAGTTTGATTGAGTCGTCGCGGGTTTAAGTCAGGAATCGTCGTAAGGCAAGTTGGTTGAGCGACACTAAGTTCACAAGTCTCGATTGGGTCAGTTGGTGATCAAAGTAGCAAGGGCCGCGAGGCGAAGAAATGGTTAAGTCTTACTGAATTGCGAGGCACGGCCTCAGCAAGGGTTTGTGGCACGGTCACACGGAAATGAAGCCTTATCGCGTAGTTGCGTCTCTGATTTTGGCCGAAAGGCAAGCACGACTTGATAGGTTAACGTTTTTGGAACGAAAAGGGGGTCTAGATGTAAAGTACGAGTTAACGTTGTGATACAAGCACGGGATGGTCCTCATACACAAATATGCCAAGGCGTCCGTAGTCTTAAAATTGATCCTAAGGCAAGACTAGAAAGACAATAGAAAGGGATTTAAGCTGCACAAAGTAAATGAACGTGTAGGTTTTGTATGGGTGGACGAGGAGCTCACTCTACCAGTATAGTTGAGTACTGACACCCACACAGTGTTCATGTGCAGGCACAGGTAGAAGCTCGTGGCGCGGAGCTCGCTTGGATGCGTCGAGGCACGGAGTTCCTTGGCGATTCGAAGCATGCGGCCGCGTGGAACCGAAGACTTATACAGGACATAATGTATGGACATCGCCTTCCGAAGCTTTCGCTGGTTCAAGCATTTGTATCGAGAGATGAGAGAGAACAGAGTGACTTATAAAGTGAGAGAAAAGTGAGTATGAGAGAATTTGTAATTTGGCCTTGCGCCCACTCTGTATTCAATATCAATAAAGAGCTTCTTTTGAATGACTTGTGTTCATGTGTTCTTGTTCTAATTTCCGCTGCATGTTTCAATGTATCTGCTTGGGACTTCTGTGCGACGACCCCGTCGCCGCCGATGTAATCGGCCGTTATGAAACTTCCTTGCACGAGCGCAATCGAGGCTCGTACGGCATCACGCCTCAGCGAGGACAATCGCTCCTACGGGAGCGGGGCGTGACACCAGGTAGCCCTCCGAGAGATACCAACTGTTGTTATACCTGAACGGGCGGGACTTCCCAAGAGATCGAGCAGTGAAGCCAACCCGGATTGGGGAATGATCGCTCGTCCCAGCTGCCAGACCCTCAGCCGAAGAGTTGGGGAATTGACGGAACCACTCCTCATTGCCCAGAGCTCGATCAAGCTGACAAGCAACCATGTTATGAGTTGCTTTGTTGTGCCAAGTCAAGATGAAGCCTAAGCGAGATAAACCCCTAAGCCCCGCAAGCAAGAGACATCTCTGGAAATCATAAAGGATAGAATCTGGAACCGGGCGACCACCGAGCTTCTCCCCTTGGTGCAGAAGGGCATTGAAGTCCCCGATTAAGAGAAGAGGAAGGCACGACAAGTCAGCAACAG
>JANAVB010025198.1:4248639-4522741 GCA_029216955.1 Iris pallida
AAGGCACAAGCTTGCGTTCAACAATGAAAACAATGAATGGTTTACAACAATAAAATGGGAAGACTATCAACATAGTCGTTCCTAGTAGAGTTTAGCAACATTGAAAGGCTATGGGACCAATGGGTCGCCAAGGCGACTCCCGCACAGGGAGTTGCAAAATATATGAATGAATAAGTGAATGAATAAATCAACGAAAAAAATGAACGAACATGTGAAAGAACCAATGAACGAATGAACAAGGGAAAGAAGGAAAGAAAGAAAGAAAAGAAAGAATGAATGAAAGATAAGAAAGAAAAGAATGGTTAGCGACAGGTGTGACGGGCACGTACAACGGGGCTCGCTACTCGCGTTGCACGGATGCCAACCTGGTTGATAACGTAAGAAGGCTAAGGGTTAGCCTACGGCTCAGAGACAGCCGTTAAGTTAAAAAGACAAGTTAATACGAAATGGTCGTGGACAAACGGTACGAACGAGGGGTGGCGTATGCTGGGCCGTAAAGAGAAAGGGATTCCGCGGCATGGTCAAAGTGTGAAGGACTTGCCGGTCCGGACGGAATCAAAAGGGGCTTACGGACGACCTGGGTGGGGGCTTGGCCACAACGGGAAACATAAGTGCGGGGTATTTTTCAAGAGACTATCAGGGTGTACCAGCCGTACGCCATGATAGGTGAGAAAATACCAAGGGAAATATGTCCAGGATATCTTGTGATGCCAGCGACCGATGCATATAGATTAGGTAGGCTTTGCTGGTGGCAATCCACGTGCAAGTCTTTGCATTGAAATCAAAGTAGTCTAAGTTAAATGAACAAGTGCCTACTGAATGACTTGAAATGTATCACTCCAAATGATAATGAATACGTCGTACAAATGAGTTAAAGAACACGCCTACGACGCCCTAGGACCCGAGGCAGGGACTCGCACTTGACATTGAAAGTCCACATGAGTTACGTCTCTTGATATTGAAATTTTATATAAACTGTTGTCTAACTTGGTTTACTTGGAACAGGGAAGGCCGGACGATAAGTATCGGTAAGTCGTGCATGTATTTCCATGCGACACTCTGAAATCGGTAACACGAGATAGGTTATGATATATGCCATGAAAATGACCCTAAGGCAAGATTAGAAAGACAATGAATGATAGAGATGCACAAAAGTAAATGATACGTGTTTGGTAATGATAGTATTGTGGGCGAGCAAGCCTCCCCACCAGTGCATAACAATGTACTGATAACCCCACAGTCTACTTGCAGGATGCAGGTATCGTCGGCGGGTGCGGAGCTTCCATCAAACATGCTAAGGCGCGGAGCTATCTCTGGAGCCTTAGAGCGTTACAAGGAGCTGAAGCACCCTATACATGACATAATGTATCGGAACATCGCCATGAATCATTCTATCTTTTAAGCCACTTGGCACGCCTTTTATATTTTAGAGAGGGAGAGCTTGAGCGATTTGTAATATCGGCCTAGCGCCGCTTGTAAACTTCTTGAAAATCAATAAAAGAGTTTGAATTCGCTTCAACTTGTGTTCAATTACTTTCCGCTGCAAATGGGGACACTCTGTGAGACTCTGTGACCTAGCTCAAATCGGCCATTTCTGGACTTGGCCTTGCACGGGCGTAACCTAGGCCCGTGCGGCATCACGCCTTAGCGAGGACGATCGCTCCTACGGGAGCGGGGCGTGACACCGGTCAGGATACCAGCAGACATCCCTGACGATACTGGCATTCCAGATCCCTATGTAGAGGTTATCCCTACAGGAGTTGGGGAACCAGCTGCAGAACCTATTGTCATTGGCAAAGGCCGAAAAAGAAAACAAAGTGCAGCCGTCACATTTCCAGAGAAAACTCCGGAAAAGAAGAAGAAGTCTACCACTAAAGGGCCTTCCAAACCAAGAGCCCTCACTCCAGAAGATGACACCTTAGTTGAAGAGGATCATTTTATTGGTTCTTCTCCAGTCCATCCAGGAGAAGGATCTTCAGCCCCTCCACCAGTAGCAACACCAAAAGCTGTAACACTTTTGTCTCCTGGATGCCTTAGCTCCTTGCTCTATTTATCTTTATCAACCAAGGCATAAGTTACGGAGGGTATTACTGCTGTATCCACTGCTGATCGAGACCGTATTCCATCAGATGAGCCGGCTCTTGACCTCGATGATGATGACTGGAATGGCGATTATGATTCATATCTTGAACAAAATGCACATATTCCAGGTATCATACAAAATCTATACAAAATTAAATATCATAATTTTGTATATTAACTTATTTTGTTCATTTTGTAGATATTATCATTGCACCAAAGCCTGTGGCTCCTCCTCTTCAAGAAGAAGACATCTATGAAGAAAATGAGGAATCTGAGGAGAAAACTTCTTCTTCCGAAGAAAAAGATGCTGAAAAGGAGGGAGTACAACAACCTGAGATAGAACCTCAAGAAGAACATCCTCCATCACTTGAGGCACAACAAGCACAACCTGAAATGTCCTCTTCTGCTGAGGATCAGCACCAAGAAGAGACTACAGTAGACCTCACTGTAGGTGATGATGGAGCTGCTGAACCACCAACTGAAACTGGGGAAGTTGTAATAACATCTTCTACTGTTGCTACTGATCCAGTATCAGTTTCTGATAAGCCAATGCCAGAACCTGAACTAGCTCCCGTAATTGTCACCACATCCACCAATATTACTGTCGCCAGAACTCCAGAAACGGCTGGAGTTATAAATATTGAAGACATTACTCCTGAAGCTCTTGGGAACCAATTAGTTATGACAGCAGTGACAACAACAGCTCCATCTCAGCCTGTTGTTACCCCAATGGTATCTGTAGATGTCGGAGATACAATCCCTGAAGCTTCTAGGGATCAATTGGCGATGACAGTAGTAACAGCAACGACTTCATCTCATCCTGCTATTGCACCAACAACATCTGCTCCCGGTCTCCAAAGAAGAGATCTATTAGATATTGCTGCCACACCAAGCTCCAGCATAGAAATGAATCTCCTAGTTGAGATTCATACTGAAACCTTTTATAAAATTCTGGCAACCCTGATAAAAATGGTCCTGAATAAGGGCCTCAGTTATGAGATTTTGAAGGCAGCAATGGCTTTGACCATCAAGAACGTTGCTATGTTCAATGATGCTGAGAGAGCTGCAACATTGGAGAAAATTGTGGAGGATCTTGAACAGCCGATCAGAGAATATCTCAAGCTGTCAAGTGAGACTGTTGAAAGTCTCATCCAGGAGGAATATGATGCCTTAACGGCTGATTATCTTGCTCAGGAGACCACGTATAATGAAGCTCTTCATGAACATAGTCTGAAGGTTGCCAAAGAGAAAGCCTTTTTGGCTGGAATAAAGCCCGCACTGCATGGTCACAGAGTAGCTTATGATGCTTTGAATATAGATATTCAGAATAAAAATGATAAAATCCACGAAGTCGAGGCTGAGTTAGCTCGCTTGAAGGCTGAAAGGGAAAAGATGATCGACACTCGAAATTTGTACCTCACTCAGAGCTCCATTTTAGAAGAACAAGCCTTTGGGGCTGAATCAACCATCAGAACCCTTGATGAAGCCAAGGATAATCTGATAATCACCTTTGCTGGAATTTTTTGTATTTGCACTCCTGAAGCTCGCCGTGCTGAGGCTACCAAGAAAGTTATGAACTCTCGTGACAAGCGGCTAGAAGAACTACAGAAGTTGCTTCAAGATGTTTCAGCTCCACCTTAAAAGATCGCTTTGTCATCTTTATCTTATCCATTTTGTAGTGTTTCGGAATGAATGAAATATTTATTTTTTGATCCTATCATTTATTTGGAATTTAAACGATATGTATGAGATAGAAAATACTTATCAGAGGTAATATGGACATGACAAGTCTTTTAAACTCAATGATTTATATCTATCCAGAGGTAATATGGACATGATAGATAATGAAATCTTGTTTTCTGTTTAGAGTATACAATACTATCAGAGGTAATATGGACATGACAGCATGTAAGAACTCAAAGAAAAGTAGATTAATATCTATGCAGAGGTCAAATCGACATGATAGATAGGAAAAGCAAGAAAATTTAATATTTATTCAGAGGTTATAAGAACGTGATAAATAATAAATCCAACTTTTTGTACCAACTGGTAAGATAGAAGATCAAAATTCCTCTCCAAAGAGACAAGTAATCAGCTTAACCAAACCTTGGTAGCTGGAGATTAAGAAGACAGATGTCATTGAAGATATATGAAAGAAATGAATGAACCAACATGGCTCAAGGGTCATTTCTCAAATGGCTCGGATTCACCATCAGTTTGAACCATGTAAGCTGAAAATATTTGCTCAGATTCGTCATATGAGGAACGAAACATATCAGATTCGATGAATTGAATTTCCTCTGAATCCGATGATTGTGAAGAGTTAGAGGAGAATTCTTCTTGTATGTCGTCATTAAACATGTAGGACGGATCATATCCTAACCCATGATGAGTCTTCTGGTAAAATGGATCACCACATAATGGTAGTCGTCTACCCTTGCCTTGATTGAGACCTTGCATAGTCTTCAAATCGTATCCCATATTCTGGATAATCTTGATAGATTGTTAACTATATTTGTCAATTCGGATTCTTCCTTTATCTTTATCTTTCAGATCTGTCACGACCCGCACCCATTTTTTTTTAAACGGATACGAGACGTGTCCAATCCAGCCTACGCCGCAGTGTCGGCGGTAGAACGCTGTCACGGCCATGAAGATCAAAATCACAAATAATGCTCATTCACAAAATTAATTTAATTTACAATGATCACAAGTTTTACATTTGTAGAAAATATAAACTTGTACAAATAAATGAATGACTACAACTCCACTAACTAGCTAGTCTCTAGGCTTTGTCTGCAAGTATTCCTGTCACTCCCCAAGCTAAGTGAATCCACGGCTAACCTGAAAATGTTGGTTTCCAGTCAGGAATGGAACGAGCACAATTCACTGAATGCAATTTCAATAAAGAAAATGACTATAAAATAAAGGTTAGGCATCAATCATGAGTTTTGAAAATAACAGTAAAGCCGTAAGAAAAATCAATAGTAAAAAATAGACCAATATACTTTCCACCGTTAGAAGTACCTTTGACATGTGATCAGTCTGGGACACTACACCGCACGGTCTACGAGATCTACTTGCAGAAAAGTAAACACTGTCTACGAGATCTACTTGCAGAAAAGTAAACACTGTCTACAAGATCTACTTGCAGAAAAGTAAACGAGGTCTACGAGATCTACTGCATAAAAGTAACAATGTCTACGAGATCTACTGCATAAAAGTAACAATGTCTACGAGATCTACTGCATGAAAATAAACACTGTCTACGAGATCTACTGCATGAAAATAAACATTGTCTACGAGATCTACTGCATGAAAGTAAACGAGGTCTACGGTCGGATCACACATCCTTGGTACTTCTCATTCCCGACTCAACAATTTATAATAGAGTATAAAAATCACATAACCAATGACTAATCAATGAAATATAGTAAAGATCAATATCGAAATGCAGACAATAAACTGTACTCGCCTGTGGTCCTCTGCTGGTGAAACCGACAATCTGAACTACTCAATATGCCACTATAGTCAAAACCCATACAACAGTCCCCGGAAGCTGAAATAAACAATACCAATGATCTCAGAATAGTCCAATTAGCTAGGATTGCCTGTCCTTACGTCCAATTCTGGACACAGGGGCAAAACGATAATTTCGGGCAAAAACGATGTCCGCCGTTGGACCCGCTTTGCACCGAAAAGCGTGCCAGAGCCAATGGTCTCTAAAGTCGTCAAACTACATGTCTACGAATCCAGTTTTCCGATACAAACCCAACCGTATGTCCAGAGTTGGATTCCGGCGAGTCGCGCACAAAATCGCCCGTTTGAGTGGGACCGTGGGGCCCGCAAAACGACGTCGAATTCAACTGTCTCAGAATTGGACCAAACTTGGCATGCAGGACCAGAAAAATGATACGGTCCTGCTGGCACAAGTTTCGTCATGATCCGAGGTGCACACACAAAGGTATTACTGAAATTCGCATCGCGCGGATACGGGATAATTCTGATGGATACGCGTTTGATACGACGTGCACCCACATCCAAATCAAGTTCCGTCAGTTCCCACACGTCCACTTTTACTGCCCGCTCCTGTCGGAGTTAGCGGTACGCGACGAGGTGGGCCGGTTTGATGGGACGCACCCGTATCAGAAAAATCATATTATTTGAAAACCAATTTTTCTTAATTTTGGAAATTGAATAATTACAATGTAGCTAGTAGTCACCCACAAACGGATAGTATGAATTATAACTATAAAATAAATCTTAGTATTAAGTTTAAGAAAATATTTTCTAGTAATAAGTGAGTACCCATACAGTATATATATAAGTTTTTATAATATATTAATGATACTTTGTTACGAATCAAATTGATGGGGGGTATTCTGTAAAGTTACCTCAATTAGTGTTATCAGGAATCACGTTCCTTCCTCTTATTCCTTTCTAAGCGGTTATAGGAGAAATGCTCTGCTTGGTAATCGGCCGGTGAACTCGTTCGGCGTTGCGTGTGTAGCTCCCCGTCGGTTACTCGGTGGCACACGGCAAGACTACGCTGGAGATCTGTGGCGAGCGTATGCCGGAGCGGCGAGCAAGGTTCGCAAGCTCCAGTCACCCGAAGGTTGTCGCAACCGGACCTGATCCGCGGGTGGGCGGCCTAGGGTCCATGGCGAGAGCGCTGCCGAGGATGGCACGTCTCAGACTTGAGCGCTGATGTAGCGCGGCAACCTGGGATGGCCGGAAGGTCTGCTACAGGCGGTGCACTGTGTTCATGTGACGATGGTCGGAAAAACTATGGCTCGTCGTCGTCCACACGTCGTGATGCCGAGGACGACGTGGCAGTGATGCGCTGGGATGCCGGTTCCCAGTCGGCTACCACGCAAGTTGGCCTCGACTGTGGCGTGATCACCGGAGTGCACGAGAACGGAGGGCGAGGGCTCGTGCGATCGTGGAAGGAGAAAAGGAAGATGGGAAGTTTGTGAGTTGCGGCTAGGGTTTGCGGCTAGGTTTCCTGCTCGGTTCTCCTCTCGCGCGCCGTTATATATACAGCAGCTTGTGCGGTTCGGGCCGCTGGCCTGCTTCTGCTAGTCGTTCATATTCTTTTTCTTATACAAATAAACATATATATTACCTATGTATATATATATATATATATATATATATATATATATATATATATATATATATATATATATATATATATATATATATATATATATATATATATATAATACTTTATATGCATTTGAATATCTTTATATATATATTTCTATATATATAATACCTTATATGCATCTGAATATATTATATATCCATATATTTATAGACATGGTAATATATATTTCTATATATATATATATATATATATATATATATATATATATATATATATATACACCTATACACATATTATAGTATGTATTTATATACACTATATACCTGTATATATATAACGGCCTATTTACATATATATATATATATATATATATATATATATATATATATATATATATATATATATATATGTACATTTACCAACATTTACGTATATATTTATCTATACGCACACGCATATATAATATATTTATATATATAAGTACAAAATTCATACACTCACACATATGTTTACATGACAACCTCCTGAAATCCAATAACCCCAATAATAATAGTAATAATAATAATAATAAATAATAATAACGAGAATCAATAAACTAATAATAGTGGATATACTCCTTATGCATAGTCTAAAAATTACCCTTTAATTAAAATAAATAATAAAAATATTTAAAAAAAATTCCGGGAAGGGGAGCTACAAATCTACCCAACTTAAAAATAATTTCGTCCTCGAAATTCTGAATCATAAACATGTCAAAAATTCAGTCATGAAAAAAAAAATCCACTATTACCACAATATCCTCGAATTTTAATTCCTCAAAAATAGTTTGTATTCTTCTCCTAGCCAAATAACCTCCAGGACTTCTACCCACCTTTGGTCACACTACTCCTCACACTAAAATCTTAAAATATTCTAACTGGTGCTAACAATCCTACCAACAATTATCTAGGCATATGGTATCTATAATCCCCTTCTATTTATCAACAACTCAAAATTTAACAAGCAACAAATTTACACAAGTAGCTAAGAAATACTGATAAACTCTAGTAAGCATGACTATTCGTCGCTCCGAAGTAGGGAGGACAGGAAATAAGGCAGAATAATTGCGAGCAACTGTGAGGTTTCAAGGGCAGTGGAGAGTATCCAATGTTACAGATGGAAAGGGAGTTTATGAACTACTGTCTTATTTGCTAGATTGGACTACTCTAGTCCAGTCACTTGCTAACTCGAAGAGCCCTTCGTTACTTAGAGTGGCCTACAATTCGTGCAATACAGAAGTCTCGCTCTCGAATTTCTAATTCAAACAAAGTTCCATAATGGAACGGAATTTGAGAGAAATCAAGATTGCGGTCTTAATGGGTTCTATATTTAGATATTACTCGTTGGTTGGATGAACCTTGGATCTCAACCTATATGGACTGAACAAGATTTCGATGATAAAACTATGTCTACTAAGTTAGGGTAACCTAGAATAGGATTCCTTCCAAGTGGTTGAGCTAGTTGCCCGTCGGGTTGGTTAGCTAGGTCCTTAAAGTTCAAAATGCGCCTTCGTTGACTTTTGTGTTTAAGTAGCACAAGGGGCTTCTATCAAGTGGCACATTAGTGGCATGTGTGTAATGAGCTTCGAGTAGATCACAACCATATATTGGGTCGAATGAATGGGGTTGCGGTTTAAGGCTCTAATGGAGGTTGGAAAGTATACCGGTACTGTGGTAAAGGTTATAACTAGTCCTTTTTAACCTGAAAGTCGTACCCAAAAAATAGAGTACAAGGGGACGGGTTTGAGTGGGATATGATATACCTAAATGAATGTGGACTCGTCTAGAGCTTGCATATAAAATTTGTTGGAAGGTAACAACTGGTCTTGTGCTCCGAATATTAATGGCACGATCGGGGACATAAAATGATCTAAATGGAAAGTGGGAGTCCATGGGGCATTAATTATCATGCTAATAGAAATTATTCTAATCACTCGGCAATCCTGGTATATCCTAAGAATTTTAGAGGGCTTACAGTATACCCACCTTAAAAATAGGACATGGTCGTAGGAATATTGAGGTTAGAGGGTTCCCAAAGTCCGGATACTGTACCTCAATTCTTGTTAATAGAGAATAAGGCACGGCGTATCGGGATACGGTGGATATAAGTCAAGTCAAGGGTCGTTCCTCAATAAATGAAAAACGAATGTGTACAATGACACATGGTCGATAAAATAGAATGGTCTACTCGTCCACATTATACAAGAGTTGTCGACGGGGTGACCAACTCTAAGGCACATCCCATGAATGGATCTCTAATAACTGAGTCGTAAATTTCTATTTGTGTCAACCTGCCAGACTATCGTCACAAGAGTTGTAGTGATCGCGTATTTGTTGTTGACAACTGGTAGGTCATAATATGACAGGGTATTTAAGCTACGGTATTGGCTAAGCTAGTGACTGTGGTGTTCCAACACTAGTTAGGTCTTAATAATAAAATTTACATAACTAGAGTAATATTTGTTGGAAACCAATCTCGAGATGAGTGTCACGGTAAATGATTACCCTATTGTCCACTTATCTCATGTCTAACTGTGGGCTTCGGTCGAGGAAGGGTTGGTTCAAGGCTTAAGGGTTGCTAGTTAAGGCCAGCTTCCAGCAAATAATTAGAGACTCACAACATTTGGTTTCTTGAAAATAGATAGTCTTCTAGGTTGGCGTTCTGACTAAGGGTAAAACCCTAATCATTCTCAAATTCAGATGGCTCGAAAGTCTCAATAGTAGTTTGAGGGTCGATGGGAGAACGAGTAACTCAATCACATGACTGGCCGTTGGTAGCTACACTTGTGCCTACCATTATCATAGCCATGAGAATACTCTGTATTTCTCTACCATCACGAGCTTTCGTCTTTCCAAATCGGTAAAAGACAAAAACAATAAAGAATTCAAGGGAGATGTTACTGAATATAATTTCGTGATTCAAGGACAAATATATAATTCAAGAGGAATTGTCAATACAGTCGTGGATGAGACCCTAGAGACATCTATATCTCAATCCACGTAGGATAATTAAATAAAGTGCGAACCAAAATGCATCATGGTTGATCAGACCATAATACACTGATTCTGATTAGACAATAAGTTAGTGGGCGTCCCCAATAACATATGTCTTGAATCAAACTCGATGAAGAGTAAGCTTGCAAAACTAGGCTGTGATAGCAACATTGGTCGAAATAGTCAAATTATAAGTACGCGAGATTTTTGAAAAGAGGCACAAGTAGTTCGAGTTTAGAGGGAATCAAGCTTCACCTGGTGTTCTTGCTTCTATAGACATCCCACTATCATCTTATCCTTAAGGCCTTGGTCGACTAATGGGTTATGGACATTCTAAAATCCATATTCTAGGTAAACCTATTAGTGTCAATCATTATCCTCGTTAATAGGTCACAAGGACCACGGAATGCTAGACCGGGAGACACGCTACTCAATCTCACAGAACTTCTACTACTATTGGCTTTGGATCTCAAGGAACGTACAGGGCATTTCCCTATCCTCCATTGTATCCTAACCTTGTAATCACGTCTGAAGTTATTTCACCGAGGACTACGCCTCGCCCGTATACTCGGGCTGTGGTAAACCCTTGGTTTCGTAACTCAAACATGATACGAAGTCAAACACTTCTTAACCCTATCCAATATTGACTCAAGGGTAATGGCGATCAAAGAGAGGACCACTAGCCATAGTTTTGGCAATATCCCATCACCTATATTTTCTTACTAATTTCACCTCTAGGGGTTGTGTCTCGCCAGCGCGCTACTGGCTGCAGTGATTTCCTAGTCTCTAAAATTTAAATAAATAGCGACAGTGCGCTGCTGTCCTGCCAGTATGAGTTAACTAACATTCTTGTAACTATATCTGTAAATAAATCCCTGAGCTTCTAGAGATTCAAATAAGTTGACTATGAAATAAGACATAAATATTTGTCCTATCAGTCACAATCTTCAAAATAACAGATTGCACAGGGAGGAATAAACTGAAGACAAAGAACTACAAACATTCTGGTATCTCTTTCACATGTATTCGAACCATGGGAGAAAATTTTTGGATCAGTCTACCTCGAGGTTTGCATTTGAATAACCGAATCAGAAATTATAAACTATTCCCTTACGGTAAAATAGGATTTTAATTGGGCAATTCAGACTAAGATATGGTGACGATATCCAAGGAGGCAAGAGAATGAATTGAATAATCTATCAAGGCTAGATCATTAATTCTATGAAGCCCTGCCTTACCAAGGGAATAAACTATCCAAATTGGATTACATGGTCGTATCAAGAGATAATAATGTACCTATGGGGATCTGATAAACTATCAAAATTAATAGCTCCTTATCTATATTGCATGGCCTAGACTACCCATTGGTAAATTTGTATAAGGGACTCCTAATCCTAGTCATTCTCGTAAATTAAATTAATTTCTAATTCGTGAATGAGCATTTCTAGTCGCAGGCTCGCAATAGTACAACTAACTACAGTACTATTACGAGTTCGCGTGATTTGCGAAGACTGACCTGTATGGGCCACCACAAAAATTTGTCACGACCCGCACCCGTTTTTTTTTTAAACGGATACGAGACGTGTCCAAGCCAGCCTACGCCGCAGTGTCGGCGGTAGAACGCTGTCACGGCCATGAAGATCAAAATCACAAATAATGTTCATTCACAAAATTAATTTAATTTACAATGATCACAAGTTTTACATTTGTAGAAAATATAAACTTGTACAAATAAATGAATGACTACAACTCCACTAACTAGCTAGTCTCTAGGCTTTGTCTGCAAGTATTCCCGTCACTCCCCAAGCTAAGTGAATCCACGGCTAACCTGAAAATGTTGATTTCCAGTCAGGAATGGAACGAGCACAATTCACTGAATGCAATTTCAATAAAGAAAATGACTATAAAATAAAGGTTAGGCATCAATCATGAGTTTTGAAAATAACAGTAAAGCCGTAAGAAAAATCAATAGTAATAAATAGACCAATATACTTTCCACCGTTAGAAGTACCTTTGACATGTGATCAGTCTGGGACACTACACCGCACGGTCTACGAGATCTACTTGCAGAAAAGTAAACACTGTCTACGAGATCTACTTGCAGAAAAGTAAACACTGTCTACAAGATCTACTTGCAGAAAAGTAAACGAGGTCTACGAGATCTACTGCATAAAAGTGTCTACGAGATCTACTGCATAAAAGTAACAATGTCTACGAGATCTACTGCATGAAAATAAACACTGTCTACGAGATCTACTGCATGAAAATAAACACTGTCTATGAGATCTACTGCATGAAAGTAAACGAGGTCTACGGTCGGATCACACATCCTTGGTACTTCTCATTCCCGACTCAACAATTTATAATAGTGTATAAAAATCACATAACCAATGACTAATCAATAAAATATAGTAAAGATCAATATCATAATGCAGACAATAAACTGTACTCGCCTGTGGTCCTCTGCTGGTGAAACCGACAATCTGAACTACTCAATGTGCCACTATAGTCAAAACCCGTACAACAGTCCCCGGAAGCTGAAATAAACAATACCAATGATCTCAAAATAGTCCAATTAGCTAGGATTGCCTGTCCTTACGTCCAATTCTGGACACAGGGGCAAAACGGTAATTTCGGGCAAAAACGATGTCCGCCGTTGGACCCGCTTTGCACCGAAAAGCGTGCCAGAGCCAATGGTCTCTAAAGTCGTCAAACTATATGTCTACGGATCCAGTTTTCCGATACGAACCCAACCGTATGTCCAGAGTTGGATTCCGGCGAGTCGTGCACAAAATCGTCCGTTTGAGTGGGACCGTGGGGCCCGCAAAACGACGTCGAATTCAACTGTCTCAGAATTGGACCAAACTTGGCATGCAGGACCAGAAAAATGATACGGTTCTGCTGGCACAAGTTTCGTCATGATCCGAGGTGCACACACAAAGTTATTACTGAAATTCGCATCGCGCGGATACGGGATAATTCTGATGGATACGCGTTTGATACGACGCGCACCCACATCCAAATCAAGTTCCGTCAGTTCCCACACGTCCACTTTTACTGTCCGCTCCTGTCGGAGTTAGCGGTACGCGACGAGGTGGGCCGGTTTGATGGGACGCACCCGTATCAGAAAAATCATATTATTTGAAAACCAATTTTTCTTAATTTTGGAAATTGAATAATTATAATGTAGCTAGTAGTCACCCACAAACGGATAGTATGAATTATAACTATAAAATAAATCTTAGTATTAAGTTTAAGAAAATATTTTCTAGTAATAAGTGAGTACCCATACAGTATATATATAAGTTTTTATGATATATTAATGATACTTTGTTACGAATCAAATTGATGGGGGGTATTCTGTAAAGTTACCTCAATTAGTGTTATCAGGAATCACGTTCCTTCCTCTTAATTCCTTTCTAAGCGGTTATAGAAGAAATGCTCTGCTTGGTAATCGGCCGGTGAACTCGTTCGGCGTTGCGTGTGTAGCTCCCCGTCGGTTACTCGGTGGCACACGGCAAGACTACGCTGGAGATCTGTGGCGAGCGTATGCCGGAGCGGCGAGCAAGGTTCGCAAGCTCCAGTCACCCGAAGGTTGTCGCAACCGGACCTGATCCGCGGGTGGGCGGCCTAGGGTCCATGGCGAGAGCGCTGCCGAGGATGGCACGTCTCAGACTTAAGCGCTGATGTAGCGCGGCAACCTGGGATGGCCGGAAGGTCTGCTACAGGCGGTGCACTGTGTTCATGTGACGATGGTCGGAAAAACTATGGCTCGTCGTCGTCCACACGTCGTGATGCCGAGGACGACGTGGCAGTGATGCGCTGGGATGCCGGTTCCCAGTCGGCTACCACGCAAGTTGGCCTCGACTGTGGCGTGATCACCGGAGTGCACGAGAACGGAGGGCGAGGGCTCGTGCGATCGTGGAAGGAGAAAAGGAAGATGGGAAGTTTGTGAGTTGCGGCTAGGGTTTGCGGCTAGGTTTCCTGCTCGGTTCTCCTCTCGCGCGCCGTTATATATACAGCAGCTTGTGCGGTTCGGGCCGCTGGCCTGCTTCTGCTAGTCGTTCTTATTCTTTTTCTTATACAAATAAACATATATATTACCTATGTATATATATTTATATATATATATATATATATATATATATATATATATATATATATATATATATATATATATAATACCTTATATGCATTTGAATATCTTTATATATATATTTCTATATATATAATACCTTATATGCATCTGAATATATATTATATATCCATATATTTATAGACATGGTAATATATATATATATATATATATATATATATATATATATATATATATATATATATATATATATATATATATATATATATATATACACCTAAAAAAAAAAAAAAAAAAAAAAAAAAAATATACACCTATACACATATTATAGTATGTATTTATATACACTATATACCTGTATATATATAACGGCCTATTTATATATATATATATATATATATATATATATATATATATATATATATATATATATATATATATATATACATTTACCAACATTTACGTATATATTTATCTATACGCACACGCATATATAATATATTTATATATATAAGTACAAAATTCATACACTCACACATATGTTTACATGACAACCACCTGAAATCCAATAACCCCAATAATAATAGTAATAATAATAATAATAAATAATAATAATAACGAAAATCAATAAACTAATAATAGTGGATATACTCCTTATGCATAGTCTAAAAATTATCCTTTAATTAAAATAAATAATAAAAATATTTAAAAAAAATTCCGGGAAGGGGAGCTACAAGATCATCTATCTGAGCAACAGGAATATTTTTAGCCAGGCCAAACATAATTTGGCGCTTGTTTTTCTTATCAGACGGAACCACGAAATAAGATTCTTCGTGACGTCTATAAGTTACACAAGCTTGCGATGGAGCAACTACAGGAAGAAGATATGGAGAAGATGTTAAGAACTTTTGAGCATAAAGTCCAACATCGACATGAGGAGGAAAAGAATTTTCCTTATGATCAATGTATAATGTTTCCTCTGGTTCTATGTCGTCTTTATATTAATGACTTTGATTATCAGAAGATAAAGTCATTCTTTCAATAAACTTGACAGCCATATACTCGAAAAGGAAATCTTCATTGATATCAAAAAGTACAGAATGATCAATATTTACATCATTTACAATCTGATTGCTACACT
Organism: Iris pallida; assembly: GCA_029216955.1. Taxonomy (NCBI): domain Eukaryota; kingdom Viridiplantae; phylum Streptophyta; class Magnoliopsida; order Asparagales; family Iridaceae; genus Iris; species Iris pallida. Next base: position 4,264,101 of record JANAVB010025198.1, read on the forward strand.
TCGGATTAATCACCAATGGGCCATTATCCATCTTCTGCGTAGTTTTGCCAAGATTGACAATCAATGGTGGTTCTGGATCATTCGTACAAGAAGTACGCCCTTTGACCTTGATCATAAAAGGTTGAACTTGGCTCTTAACAGGAATATTTACTGATTCCTCAGATGAAGCTTGAGTTCTTTCTTTAACCTTGATTATCAAATGTTGATCATTGACAGATTGTAATTGAATTCGTCCCTTGACTATGATCTTCAAAGGTTGCTCTTCTGGCAGATCTTTATTAATAGACTGATCTTCAGTATATGATTGATCTTCAGCTATGTCTGAATCTCTTTCACATGCTCTTGTTTATAGAGCCTTGAATCAGAAAAATAGGCTTCGACACCCTTGAAAGGATTGATATCAGCAAACTCAGTCTTCACAACTCCTTGGGAATCTACATACTTGAAGCATTGATGGAGAGTTGAAGGCACCATATTATGTTCATGAATCCACGGTCTCCCCAAAAGGATATTATAGGATACGTCTGAGTTGATAACATAGAAGGTTACCATAGTTCGAAGATCACCAATCTGAATCTTCAGACGAATCTTTCCCAGTGGTTTACTCTTGCCAGAGTTAAAACCAACTATCGTAGTTGTAGCGCCCCGCTTTCGATAGGCAACGGAACTTCATAATATGCTAGCGCCGAGTCAGATCGACCGGGAACTTAGATGGCTATCTGACTCGATCGCTAAGCTTGGTAAACGATAACGCCTTGCGGCATCGATTTAATTCGATTTGGACGGAAGATACGAGAATCGATCCAACTAATGGAACGACTTCTGTTGGAACAAGTCCTAGATGCAGCGGGCTGCGTGTCTCGGCGAGTGAGCTCTCTATAAGAGTCCCTTCGACGGGACCGGACCGCTGTATAGTTTTCTTGGATCTTTTGCCACTGGGCTTGATGAAGTGCTTTCGCGTCGTTTTCATGGATGCAATTACAATTTCGATGCAAGGGGAAAAGAAGGAATTCTAACAAAGCGTTGGTGCCATTGCAGGAGCTCGTATAACTAAGGATTGACGTTGCGTAGCGCTTGGACGATCGGCACGAAGCAAAGTAATCGGTGGGTGATTCGGCCTTCTTTTCTATTCTGTCTCGCAAACTTATTCCTTGCCTCGAATCCATTCAAATCGAACGATGCCAAGTTAATTGCATGCCAATCCACTAAGTCAAGAACTCGGGAAAAACGTATCGATTTACAAATACAAGTTTTTCACATAAACCAGAAAGTTTAAGGTTTACGGAAAAAGATAGACTATTTCAAGTGCTGCTAAATATTATGAAACGTTGAACATGGGTTATGATGCCTCGGACAATTTGGTGCCTACGGGACGCTAAATCGAGTGTATGGCTTCGGGGAAAATGAATCGATGCATGAGTTGCCGCAAATGATAATGTCGTTGGATACTGTCCGCGCTAAACAAAACGGTTTGCATTCATTAAACTGTTCGCACATAGGCATGGTCATGGACAGCTTGTGCACAAGTTCGTTTCCTCGAAACGGTATCCGGGGCATCGAAACCGATTCGTCCTAGGGGGAATAATTTATCGTGCTTCGGCACGAGGCATGCGGGACCTTCAGTAAGGCTTGCAACCTAGGCTGAAAGGGTAGCGTCGCATGCCAATTTCAATTAAGTCCCTAGTGGTGCGTAGCACCAATGACCGCATATAAGATAGTTGCATGCTCACCTATTGTCTTATGCAGGATAAATATTATCTCTGTTTTCATGCAGGGACGAGCACGACCGTGGTAAAAAATATAAAAACTGCGATGTTATACTGTATGCTTTATTACTCAAAGACGGCTATCGAATATGAACTGAATTCATTTAGTTCTAATAGAAAGACAACTCTAAAGCATGCCTACCCTAACAATCAGAGTCGGTTTAGACGAGTTGGTTCGTCTCGTCCACTTAGCAAGTGTGCTAATCCCCTCCCCCAATTTCCTCAGGTGCGGCGGGCGCTCCAACCTAAAACGAAGCTGAAGTGCGGAGAGGCGTTTTGAAGCTCTTCCTATGCTGAAGTATTTTGAAGCCAATTCAAGTCGACGGCTTATGTATAAAGGGGCGAATGTATGGGACGGCAAGCGTAGTTCAGGCAACTTGTCGAATGTATTTTCTTTCTGTTTTCAATCAATGTAGCCGCAACGGCATCCAATATAAATTATGACTTGCACTTCGTTGCAAGCTATGAATGAAAAGTATTTCGATCTTCCTATAATGCGTCTTATATTCTGATGTGATTTGTGAAGTTTCGACTTGGCATATTAATATCAAAATCAAAAGATAACCGTTTGAGAACTTGTCATCTTGCCTTGCACGAGCGCAACTCCAGGCTCGTGCGGCATCACGCCTTAGCGAGGACGATCGAATCGGCAAAGTAACACCGGGGACGAACGGTTTGTCGACTCGGGGCGTGACAAATTGGTATCAGAGCACAGTTATGTTTCCTCGAATTTGCGAAAGATATTTCATTGTTGGAATGTCCGTTGCGATGGCTCGATTGAATGCTTGTCGGCATGCTGCGTGAAATACAAGTTCCATACAGGTAAGCCCGTAATATTTTTGAAAAATACTAACGGGTTTACACTGTTTGTAGGAATGACTAAGCGAGATAAGAAAATCGCCGGCGTAACAACACAAACCGTAGATAGTACGTCGAGCACAAAAAGTACTGGCCCAAGCGAGACGACTATGGAGAAGATGCTACAGTTGATGGAACTGCAGCAGCAACAGCTTCAGATGCAATTCAAAGCCCAATTTGATGTGCAGCAGAAGCAGATGTCCACCCTGACTGAGATAGTGAGCAGGATGTCGGGCGATACCAAGGCGTCGGACGCGACACTCGAGGAAAAGTACGGTGATCAAGAAGAAGACAAGGAGGAAGAAGTCTTCCCGCAAATGATAAGCTCTCCTTCCATGCTCAAAGTGAAGGAGTTTCGCAAAATGAACCCGCCGAAGTTCAACGGCCGAGCAGAGCCCGACGTGATAGTAGGATGGCTCGCAGAGATGGAGGACTTGTTCGATCTCCTCTGCATCGAAGGGTCCCAAAGGGTGGCCTGTGCGGCGCTGCAATTACAACTAAGAGCACACGACTGGTGGGCGGCGAAGAAACAACAGATCTGTGAAACCGGTGCCAACAAAAAGATTTCTTGGAAAATGTTCAAGACAGCCTTCCTTGAGCAGTACGTTCCTCGTGCCATCCGTCGACAGAAGGCGGATGAATTCATGATGTTGAGACAGGGGAATATGAGCGTTGAAGACTATGATGCAAGCTTCTCGAAACTTGCAAAATTTGCCGGCACCTTCCTGCCCAACAAAAAAGAATGGTGCGAGCATTTTCAGCAAGGCCTCAACGACGAACTGCGTAGGGACGTCATGAACCAACGGTGCCAAACTTATCGTGAATCCTACGAAGCCGTACTTGATAGCGAGCGGATCTTTGGCCGTATGTCACAAAGGGCCGTGCCCGTCGTTCGCAACAACTTTAACAAGCGTCCTAATGACGCTGGAGGATCGGAAGTACCAAAGCGCCCAAATACGTCTGAGAATCGTGGTCACTTTGCCACAGTACATTGCGATGTATGCGGCAAGCGTGGGCATCAATCACCCGATTGTAGACTGAGAACATGCTTCAAGTGTGACGTGGTAGGCCACATAGCAACGTTTTGCCCGCAGAGAGTTCAGAATCAACATAACCCACCAAGGAACATTCCGAATCCGCATAAAGCGCCGACACTGCATGGCACAAATACGGTGCCCGTCAATCAACAGAATCATCGCCATGGGGCTCAAGGCCGAGTTTATGCATTAACTCGAGACGAGGCGTACGCGTCCGATACGGTTGTAACAGGTATATTACTCTACAAAGATATACCTGCTCGAGTCCTATTCGATTCGGGTGCGACGCATAGCTTTATATCTGCTGATTATGCGAAAGAAAATAAAATAACCATGCAATCACTAGATATAAATATTAGCGTTAGCACTCCGTTGGGAGTCGATATGCCTGCAAACTTTATTTGTAGGGATGGCCATATTTGCGTCGGGGGAAGATATCTATCCTTGGATGCCGTCGTGCTAGACATCAAAGATTATGACATAATCCTGGGTATGGATTGGTTGGGCGCTTGTCGTGCAACGATCGAGTGCGCGGAGAAGAGAGTGGTATTTCGTCTTCCTGGCGAGACAGAGTTCTCATATTCGTGCGGTACGGCCTCGAAGACGGCGATGATGGTATCGGCAATCTCGGCAAGGCGTATGCTGCGTTCCGGCTGCACGGGATACTTGGCATCAGTTCGAGACACGCGGACGGATAATACAAACACAATACAGACTGATGTTGTGGCATACTTTCCCGACGTTTTTCCTGACGAGATGCCCGGGATGCCGCCGGATCGAGAAATTGAATTCAGCATCGACACCTTTCCGGATACACGGCCGATATCAAAGGCGCCTTACCGAATGGCTCCAGCAGAACTGAAGGAGCTGAAGGTGCAATTACAAGAGTTGCTAGACCGCAGATTTATTCGCCCTAGCGTCTCTCCGTGGGGAGCTCCCGTATTGTTCGTGAAGAAGAAGGATGGGTCGTTACGGCTATGCATCGACTATCGGGAACTCAACAAGGGACCGTGCGAAACAAGTATCCTTTACCGCGAATCGACGACTTGTTTGACCAACTGCAAGGTGCGTAAGTATGTTCAAAAATCGATCTTCGCTCAGGCTATCATCAATTGAAGATCAAGTCCGACGACGTATCGAAGTCTGCCTTCCGCACTCGATATGGTCATTACGAATTCCTCGTCATGCCGTTCGGTTTGACGAATGCCCCGGCCGCTTTCATGGATCTGATGAACCGAGTCTTCCGATCTCAAATAGATAAATTTGTAGTCGTATTCATCGACGATATCCTTGTCTACTCAAAGAATCGGGAAGAGCACGCGGAACATTTGAAGACGGTACTGCAGATTCTGCGTGAAAACAAACTATATGCCAAGCAGAGCAAGTACGAGTTCTGGATGAGTAGCGTGACATTTCTCGGGCACGTAATCTCTGCCGAAGGTGTCGCGGTGGACCCAAAGAAGATTGATGCGGTGGTGGATTGGAAACGACCTGCCTCGACTAGCGACATTCGGAGTTTCCTAGGCTTAGCGGGCTACTACCGTAGGTTCGTACGAAGCTTTTCAAAACTAGTGTCGCCTCTGACTCGCCTCACCCAGAAGGGAGTAATATTTGAATAGAGCGATGACTGTGAATCCAGCTTTCAAGAGTTGAAGCAACGGCTCATCTCAGCTCCAATCCTTGCACTTCCAGACGGTCCAGAAGGCTTTCAGATATTCAATAACGCGTCTGGAACTGGCCTCGGGTGCGTACTCATGCAGAGAGACAAAGTCATCTCCTACGCTTCACGGCAGTTGAAGCAGCACGAGAAAAACTACCCGACGCACGACCTAGAATTGGCGACGATCGTCTTTGCGTTAAAGTTATGGCGGCACTACCTCTATGGTGTAGCATGCAGACTCTACACCGATCACAAAAGCCTGAAGTACTTATTTACGCAATGGGAACTCAACCTACGACAGCGACGTTGGCTTGAACTCATAAAAGATTACGAGCTAACGATCGAGTATACACCGGACAAGGGAAACGTGGTGGCCGATGCACTTAGCAGAATGTTTATGGGAACACTGGCCATAAACAAGGAAATATGACGAGACCTTGAAGCGATGGGTATCGAACTCGGAATTGAGTATCGACACCTGCACCTAGCTCAACTGAAGTTAGGATCGAGCCTGCTTAGCAAGATAAAGATCGCACAGGAGGACGACTCATTCCTGAAGAAGATGCACGAGCTGATTTCAATGGGAAGGGCGACTGACTTTGCGGAAGACGGAGACGGGACGATACGATTAAAGGGAAGGCTCTGCATTCCTGAAACTGTCGAACTCAGAAAAAAATTCTGACGGAGGCGCATTATGCGAAGTACTCGTTACATCCTGGAAGCACCAAGATGTACAAGGACTTGCGCACAAACTTTTGGTGGCACGGCATGAAGAAAGACGTGGCTACATTCGTATCGCAATGCATGGCGTGTCAGCAGGTGAAAGCGGAACACCAGAGGCCCGACGGAGAGCTGCAGAACATCGCCATTCCCGAGTGGAAGTGGGACAATATCTCGATGGATTTTATTGTGGGATTTCCGAAGACGCCGCGGGGGAATGACGCGATTTGGGTTATTGTTGATAGATTGACCAAGTCGGCTCACTTCATCGCAATTAAAGTAGGATGGAGCGTCGATCGGTTAGCGCAAATCTACGACGATGAGATTGTTCGACTGCACGGGGTGCCGGCCTCAATAATTTCGGACAGAGACGGGCGATTCCTATCGCATTTCTGGACGAGCCTCCAAGCGGCGATGGGGACCAAACTAAACTTTAGTTCGACGTACCATCCCCAAACAGACGGTCAGACGGAGAGGGTCAATCAGATCTTAGAAGATATGTTGCGTCTGTGTGCGATCGACCTAAAGACTAGTTGGGATACGCATTTGTCGCTTGCGGAGTTTGCGTATAACAACAGTTATCAGTCGAGCATTCAGATGGCTCCATACGAAGCGCTCTACGGGAGAAAGTGTCGTTCGCCGATATGCTGGGATGAAGTCGGAGAGCGACAAGTGCTTGGACCGAAACTGGTGGAGCAGGCCGTCGAAAAGGTCCGCTTGATTCGAGATAGACTCCGCATCGCGCAAAGTCGACAAAAGAGCTACGCAGATCTTCGTCGACGACCGCTAGAGTTCTTGGCCGGAGACCATGTGTTTCTGAAAGTAACGCCCATGCGCGGAGTGATGCGGTTCGGCGTTAAAGGCAAATTGAGCCCGAGATTTGTAGGCCCCTTCGAGATCATTGAGCGAGTTGCGACGGTTGCTTATCGGATCGCACTACCTCTTGCCTTAGCCGATGTGCACGATGTTTTCCACGTTTCACAACTTCGAAAATACGTGTACGATCCAAGTCATGTGGTTAGCTTCGATCAGTTGGAGCTACGTACTGACTTGTCTTACTCGGAGGATCCTATTCAAATTTTGGACCGCAAGGAAAAGGTGCTACGAAATCGGTCGATGTCCTTGGTCCGCGTGCTTTGGCGGAACCATACAGTCGAGGAGTCGACGTGGGAGATGGAGGCGGAGATGAAAGAGAAATATCCTGCGTTGTTTGTCCAAATCAAGGTCAGACCCTTGTTCTTAAGTTTTGAGACGAAACTTTTTCTTAGTGGTATATTATGTAGCGCCCCGCTTTCGATAGGCGACGGAACTTCATAATATGCTAGCACCGAGTCAGATCGGCCGGGAACTTAGATGGCCATCTGACTCGATCGCTAAGCTTGGTAAACGATAACGCCTTGCGGCATCGATTCAATTCGATTTGGACGGAAGATACGAGAATCGATCCAACTAATGGAACGACTTCTGTTGGAACAAGTCCTAGATGCAGCGGGCTGCGTCTCGGCGAGTGAGCTCTCTATAAGAGTCCCTTCGACGGGACCAGACCGCTGTATGGTTTTCTTGGATCTTTTTCTGCTGGACTTGATGAAGTGCTTTCGCATCGTTTTCATGGATGCAATTACAATTTCGATGCAAGGGGAAAAGAAGGAATTCTAATAAAGCGTTGGTGCCATTGCAGGAGCTCGCGTAACTAAGGATTGACGTTGCGTAGCGCTTGGACGATCGGCACGAAGCAAAGTAATCGGTAGGTGATTCGGCATTCTTTTCTATTCTGTCCCGCAAACTTATTCCTTGCTTCAAATCCATTCAAATCGAACGATGCCAAGTTAATTGCATGCCAATCCACTAAGGCAAGAACTCGGGAAAAATGTATCGATTTACAAATACAAGTTTTTTACATAAACCAGAAAGTTTAAGGTTTACGGAAAAAGATAGACTATTTCAAGTGCTGCTAAATATTATGAAACGTTGAACATGGGTTATGATGCCTCGGACAATTTGGTGCCTACGGGACGCTAAATCGAGTGTATGGCTTCAGGGAAAATGAATCGATGCATGAGTTGCCGCAAATGATAATGTCGTTGGATATTGTCCGTGCTATACAAAACGGTTTGCATTCATTAAACTGTTCGCACATAGGCATGGTCATGGACAGCTTGTGCACAAGTTCGTTTCCTCAAAACGGTATCCGGGGCATCGGAACCGATTAGTCCTAGAGGGAATAATTTATCGTGCTTCGGCACGAGGCATGTGGGACCTTCAGTAAGGCTTACAACCTAGGCTGAAAGGGTAGCGTCGCATGCCAATTTCGATTAAGTCCCTAGTGGTGCGTAGCACCAATGACCGCATATAAGATAGTTGTATGCTCACCTATTGTCTTATGCAGGGTAAATATTATCTCTGTTTTCATGCAGGGACGAGCACGGCCGTGGTAAGAAATATGAAAACTGCGATGTTGTACTGTATGCTTTATTACTCAAAGACGGCTATCGAATATGAACTGAATTCATTTAGTTCTAATAGAAAGACAACTCTAAAGCATGCCTACCCTAACAATCAGAGTCGGTTTAGACGAGTTGGTTCGTCTCATTCAATTAGCAAGTGTGCTAATCCCCTCCCCCAATTTCTGTAATGGCCTGCTCCGCCCTAGCGGAACGCCGATTCAAACGGCATGTTCAACGACTTAAACGAGCCGTCGACTCGAAGAGTTGTGTCGACCCGATGAAGTATCGATGCGAATCGATGCAAGACTTACAATGGCTCATCAAAGATGAATCCAGACTTAGACTATCAAAGGCACGCTCGGAGTATCGCTCGGCCGATGCAAACATCACTAAGGTGGGTGGCTCCGATGAACCCGTCTTTGCTTAGCCTAGACACATAACAATACGGACACTATCACTGAAATCGCTAGGCGATAACACCGCGCATGCTAATAAATGACTCAACGCACCTAGCTAAGGGAATAATCCCAACTTGTATGCTTGTATAGAATATGAAAAGGAACATGGAAAAGTACGAGAACTCTCGCCCGCGCTCCGTGCTCGTGCTACGGCACAAGCCTACGTTTATGCTCCTTATGCGTCCAACAATGAAACAATGAATGGTTTACAACAATGAACGGGAAGGCTATCAATATAGTCGTTCCGAGTAGAGTATAGTGACACTGAAAGGCTATAGGACCGATGGGTCGCCAAGGCGACTCCCGCACGAGGAGTTGCGTAATGCTTGAATGAATAAATCAACGAATCAATGAATAAATGAATGAATACGTGAATGAATCGATAAACGAATGAACAAGTGAAAGAAAGAAAGAAAAGAAAGAATGAAGAAAAGATAAGAAAAGAAAGAATGGTTAGCGACAGGTGTGACGGGCACGTGCATCGGGGCTCGCTACCCGCGCTGCACGGACGCCAACCTGGTCGATAACGCATTATGGCTAAGGGTTAGCCTACGGCTCGGAGATAGCCGTTAAGTTAAATGACAAGATAATACGAAATGGTCGTGGACAAACGGCACGGGCGTTGTGTGGAGTATACCGTGGTCGTGGTAGTGGAAGGATTCTGCGGCACGGGCGTTGTGTGGAGTATACCGTGGCCGGCCTAGACGGAATCAAAAAATGGGGCTTACGGGCTGCCTGGTGCGGGCTTGGGCACCGGAAGACGTAAGTGCGGGGTATTTCAAGAGACTTAACGGGGTGTACCAGCCATCACCCTACGCTAAGTTGAGAAATACCAAGGGAAAATGTCCAAAATGGCTTGTCATGCCAGCGACCGGTGCATATAGATTAAGTGGGCTTTGCTGGTGGCTATCCACATGCAAGTCCTTGCATTGAAATCAAAGTAGTCTAAGTTAAATGAACAAGTACCTACTGAACGGTTTGAAATGTATTACACCAAATGACAAAGAGTACTTTATGCAAACAAGTTAAAAGAACACACGCCTACGATGCGCTAGAATATGAGGCAGGAACACGCCCTTTACAGTGAATGCTTACGTGTATCATGTTAAGTTAAAATATATGAACTGTTGTCTAACTTGGTTTACTTTGGACAGGGAAGGCCGGACGGTAAGTATGGGTAAGTCGTGTATGTATTTCCATATGACACTTGAATTTGGCAACACGGGATAGGTTATGACATATGCCATAAAATTGATCCTAAGACAAGATTAGAAAGACAATGAATGATAGAGATGCACAAAAGTAAATGGAACGTGTTGGGTAATGATGGCGTTGTGGGCGAGCTAGCCTCCCCACCAGTGCATAACAATGTACTGATAACCCCACAGTCTGCTTGCAGGAAGCAGGAAACGTCGGCGGGTGCGGAGCTTTCCTCGAACGTGCTAAGGCCCGGAGCTATCTCTCGAGCCTTGGAGCGTTGCAAGGAGCGGGAGCACCATATACATGACATAATGTATTGGAACATCGCCATGTATCATTCTATCTTGTAAGCCACTTGGCACGCCTTTTATGTTTCAGAGAGAGAGCTTGAGCGACTTGTAATATCGGCCTAGCGCCGCTTGTAACTTCTTGAATATCAATAAAGAGTTTGATTTCGTATTCAACTTGTGTGTTCGTTTACTTTCTGCTGCAAATGGGGACACTCTGTGCGACTCTGTGGCCTAGCATCAAATCGGCCGTTTCTGGACTTGGCCTTGCACGGGCGCAACCTAGGCCCGTGCGGCATCACGCCTTAGCGAGGACGATCGCTCCTACGGGAGTGGGACGTGACAGATTGGTATCAGAGCACAGCTTTACGTCCTTGGACTTCATTCGATTTTCTCAGTTTTGAAAGCTCGGTTGGTTACAAAAGAAGGGTACGCTCTCTCTCGTTGTGCCTTGGGATATTCCATACAATAAGTCTAATACTTTCAAAAGCTTGTACGAGTACTCGGTTGGACGGGATCGATAGGCAAAGGCCTTTGTGCCACCACGACGGACTTGAGTCGGAAGGAACCGATGCTAAGAGTTAGCAAACACAGTGCATGCTTGAATGAGCTTACGATGACAGCAAACAAGTATACGAGACCAAAGTATAGTTCGAACGGGATGGTTACGCACGCAGCCTTTTGGCTAAGTTGTGCAGAGTGTCGTGCACCTAGACCTTCTGGTGCAAACGAGTTGCGAGTGAGATCGATTATCGCTCGAACGAGGATAAGTGAGCATGCGAACTCGAATATAGTCCGTACAGGATAGCTGTGCACACGGCCTTTTGGCTAAGTTGTGCCGTGTGTCGCGCACCTCGACTTCTGGTGCAATCGAGTTGCGAGCGATATCAAGTACCGCTCGGTCGGGAATGGAGATACACTTAGAGTGTCTATCGATAGGAACGCTATCGAGTTAACGCTTAGGCGTACTCGGAACAATTGGCTCGGATTTTGAGAATTAGTATGAACGACTTAGTACGTCGAGGCGACGTGAGCGATTACGCTAGAGATTCGTCGAACGAATCTGAAGGATGTCTTAGCGCCTGACGCAAACATGATTGAGGAGTAGATCGTATGGCTTGAATCCGAGTGGTGTATGTGATAGGTTCGGAGAAGAATAAGAATGTGTGTCGACGACTAGTCGAGTGGCTCGAACCCTGAGTGGTGTATGGACGTTATAGAAATTGTTCGAGCAAGACTACAAGATATACGGATAGAACGGGTATGTCGGCGAGGCGATGCGATCGCGCAAAGCCTTAGAATGCGTCATGCTTAGTTGATCGTGACTTCAAAAGTCCCGAACGAGATGTCGCTGGACAACTTGTGAGTGGGCAACGCATGTTAGAAAACGATTCAGAACGATGAATGAAAGTGAATGGTCTTGATCGAGGAAAAACTTAGAGGATCGCGCGTACGATTTGGGATTGATTCAAATGAAATGTGACTTGAGTTTTGAACAAACGATCTTGAAACGAGCTTGAGGAATAGCGATCGAACTTGATCTTGAATATCGAGGAAATTTTGGAATATCCAACTCGGACAATAGCATCAGTCGCACGACTCGAAATTGGTTGCAAAGGAAGATCGTCAGGTTACGCATATCGTCGATGGTATTGAGGCGTATCAAAGATCGATATGTGATAACTCGGGGGCACTCTGACTCGACGAATGACGGTCGTGCAAATGTCATTGTTCCGTTGGATGCTATACTTGAAATGTTAAAAATGTGTCGAGGAAAAGATAGATTTGGCTCGAGGACTTTCTAGTTGAACAAAATATAAATGGACTATCGATCTTGGCTTGGATAGAAAATGAAATGCTTGGATTTACATCGTTGACAACCACAATGTTGACGTTCTTGTCTTATGCGAACGCAACTCCAGCCTTGCACATGCGTCGCGCCGGATTAGGATGATCACTCCACGTGAGCGCTGATATAGTGATTCATACAGCGGGAGTGATTGAACTTGGATGGCATGGCAATCTGATTGCTTCGACTTGTGGTTTGACGCGAAGGTGTACTCGAAAATGAAATGGTGTGTTTGGAATTAAACTTGAGGATTGAGTAGGTCCAATCCGCGTATCGAGAATGGGTTAGTCTAAAACTCAAACAAGAGTTACGCCTCGATGAGAATGATTATTCCACGGAAGCGTCGCATGGTGATTCATGAACCGTCGTGGATAATCGGACTCGCGTGAGATTGGGGCGCAATGTATTGTCGAGCTGGATGACCTCGTGATCGAATACACGAATTGGTTAGAACTGGTGATTGAACGGAATTGAGTATGTGCAACGTAAGTCTTGATGCAAATTAGGTGATCATGCTCGATGTTTAAAAATCTGAGTGACGCGAGCTTGGGTAGAAACTCTCGTACAAACGAACAAATGGTTTAACCATAGGATTTGGGGCGAGCGTCGTGCAACGACCTTGCACGATGAGCCACGGACTTGACGTGTAACTATGACCTTGTGAGCTGACCTAGGGGATAGGCGGATGACCCTATGCCGAGTGATTGAACCTGTGCGATGGCATTTACAGTATCGTCTGGATGGACAATAGACTTGTGGCAGCAAGACTTAGAGTAGGACGGGGAACAGGGAGTGTGCGTGAACGACGATGAGATTGGCCCCAAACGAAGGAAATAATAGGAATGGATGACGCGCAAGTAAAGTTGGGATAACGAATTGAATCGTTGATAGAAAGAAATACTCGATGATGGTACGATACTTGGTCTTGAATCGGACAGAAATTACTTAGACTTGATCGACTCCGCTAAGAAGAAATCGTATTAATTTCGTTGACAAGAATGCTTGAGAAGCGAACCGGATCATCTCGAGGACCGAGATAAACGATAGTGAGATACACATGAGTTCGGTTTCAAATTAAAGTTAGCGAACGATCGGCAAATCGAAACTATCACGAGTAGCTTGTCCGACTTCGCTAATCGCTAAGCTTGGTTGAAATGTACGTATTCGGGGGACGCCTTGAATATGTGCACGATCCAAACTCAGCGATGTGATGAACTCGAATGCAGCTGCAAGTGGGTGTTGAGATGCGCATGAACGAGCGAGTGAGTTTGCCTCAGCCTACAACTCTCGTGTTTGAGAATTACAACGCACCTCGTACGACCGTTTCAGTCCCATGATACGTCGAAATAGCAACCAAGTCAAAGAAACACTTGAATTGAATAAGTGCCATCAACTCTAAAATGAATGAAAAGTTACTCAATAAAATCGACCAAACGTATGTGACACGGAACTTGGAAAGGTATCGAGTATAATTCGGCGCCATAGAACGATAGAGCCGTTCGATAGGGATTGCCTAAGAAATACGACGACGTGAGTTGAGAAATGGTAGGATGACCTGCACTCAGGAAGTCTCGAGGATGAGACTTGTTTTGAGTGGTGTATGATGTAATGGCCCGCTCCGCCCTAGCGGAACGCCGATTCAAACGGCATGTTCAACGACTTAAACGAGCCGTCGACTCGAAGAGTTGTGTCGATCCGATGAAGTATCGATGCGAATCGATGCAAGACTTACAATGGCTCGTCAAAGATGAATCCAGACTTAGACTATCAAAGGCGCGCTCGGAGTATCTCTCGGCCGATGCAAACATCACCAAGGTGGGTGGCTCCGATGAACCCGTCTTTGCTTAGCCTAGACACATAACAATATGGACACTATCACTAAAATCGCTAGGCGACAACATCGCGCATGCTAATAAATGACTCAACGCACCTAGCTAAGGGAATAATCCCAACTTGTATGCTTGTATAGAATATGGAAAGGAACATGGAAAAGTACGAAAACTCTCGCCCGCGCTCCATGCTCGTGCTACGGCACAAGCCTACGTTTATGCTCCTTATGCATCCAACAATGAAACAATGAATGGTTTACAACAATAAATGGGAAGGCTATCAATATAGTCGTTCCGAGTAGAGTATAGTGACACTGAAAGGCTATGGGACCGATGGGTCGCCAAGGCGACTCCCGTACGAGGAGTTGCGTAATGCTTGAATGAATAAATCAACGAATCAATGAATGAATGAATGAATACGTGAATGAATCGATAAACGAATGAACAAGTGAAAGAAAGAAAGAAAAGAAAGAATGAAGAAAAGATAAGAAAAGAAAGAATGGTTAGCGACAGGTGTGACGGGCACGTGCATCGGGGCTCGCTACCCGCGCTGCACGGACGCCAACCTGGTCGATAACGCATTATGGCTAAGGGTTAGCCTACGGCTCGGAGATAGCCGTTAAGTTAAATGACAAGATAATATGAAATGGTCGTGGACAAACGGCACGGGCGTTGTGTGGAGTATACCGTGGCCGTAGTAGTGGAAGGGTTCTGCGGCACGGGCGTTGTGTGGAGTATACCGTGGCCGGCCTAGACGGAATCAAAAAGCGAGGATTACGGGCTACCTGGTGCGGGCTTGGGCACCGGGAGACGTAAGTGCGGGGTATTTCAAAAGACTTAACAGGGTGTACCAGCCATCACCCTACGCTAAGTTAAGAAATACCAAGGGGAAATGTCCAAAATGGCTTGTCATGCCAGCGACCGGTGCATATAGATTAAGTGGGCTTTGCTGGTGGCTATCCACATGCAAGTCCTTGCATTGAAATCAAAGTAGTCTAAGTTAAATGAACAAGTGCCTACTGAACGGTTTGAAATGTATTACACCAAATGACAAAGAGTACTTCATGCAAACAAGTTAAAAGAACACACGCCTACGACGCGCTAGAATCTGAGGCAGGAACACGCCCTTTACAGTGAATGCTTACGTGTATCATGTTAAGTTAAAATATATGAACTGTTGTCTAACTTGGTTTACTTTGGACAGGGAAGGCCGGACGGTAAGTATGGGTAAGTCGTGTATGTATTTCCATGCGACACTTGAATTTGGCAACACGGGATAGGTTATGACATATGCCATGAAATTGATCCTAAGGCAAGTTTAGAAAGACAATGAATGATAGAGATGCACAAAAGTAAATAGAACGTGTTGGGTAATGATGGCGTTGTGGGCGAGCTAGCCTCCCCACCAGTGCATAACAATGTACTGATAACCCCACAGTCTGCTTGTAGGAAGCAGGAAACGTTGGCGGGTGCGGAGCTTTCCTCGAACGTGCTAAGGCGCGGAGCTATCTCTCGAGCCTTGGAGCGTTGTAAGGAGCGGGAGCACCATATACAGGACATAATGTATTGGAACATCGCCATGTATCATTCCATCTTGTAAGCCACTTGGCACGCCTTTTATGTTTCAGAGAGAGAGCTTGAGCGACTTGTAATATCGGCCTAGCGCCGCTTGTAACTTCTTGAATATCAATAGAGAGTTTGATTTCGTATTCAACTTGTGTGTTCGTTTACTTTCTGCTGCAAATGGGGACACTCTGTACGACTCTGTGGCCTAGCATCAAATCGGCCGTTTCTGGACTTGGCCTTGCACGGGCGCAACCTAGGCCCGTGCGGCATCACGCCTTAGCGAGGACGATCGCTCCTGCGGGAGTGGGGCGTGACAATTTTCCCAGGTGCGGAGGGCGCTCCAACCTAAAACGATGCTGAAGTGCGGAGAGGCGTTTTGAAGCTCTTCCTATGCTAAAGTATTTTGAAGCCAATTCAAGTCGACGGCTTATGTATAAAGGGGCGAATGTATGGGACGGCAATCGTAGTTCAGGCAACTTGTCGAATGTATTTTCTTTCTGTTTTCAATCAATGTAGCCGCAACGGCATCCAATATAAATTACGACTTACATTTCGTTGCAAGCTATGAATGAAAAGCATTTATATCTTCCTATACTGTGTCTTATATTCTGATGTGATTTGTGAAGTTTCGACTTGGCGTATTAATATCAAAATCAAAAGATAACCGTTTGAGAACTTGTCATCTTACCTTGCACGAGCGCAACTCCAGGCTCGTGCGGCATCACGCCTTAGCGAGGACGATCGAATCGGCAAAGTAACACCGTGGACGAACTTGTCATCATTGGTTAAAGTGATAGCACCACCATTTATCAGCTCTTGGATTTTTTTCTTCAAGACATAGCAAGCACTGGTAGGATGATTAATGTATCTATGATAGATATAATTTTTGGGATTGTCAGTCAGATTCACCTCATTAGGCCTCTTTGGCTCCGAAATCTGGAGTTTGCCACTCTTCACCAGATATTAAAATATCCCTGGAATATCACTTTCGTCAAAAGAGTATTCTTCTTTTGGCCTGAAAGATTCCTGATTATTCGGCGTCGTTTTGTTCTTGGAAAGATTGACCATGAGGGTATCTTTTCCTTTCATATTACGATTGCCAGAATTATTACCAGGATTACTTTTCTTTCCTTTATCTTCTGAGGCGAAAATCATCCCATGTTCACGAGCCAACATACCATTGGTCTCGGCAGAAACTGCTGCTATGATAAACGAAGCCCAATCTGTGAATTGGGAACCCGTGAAGACAGCAATGGATGGTCGCAGATTCATCTTGCATGTATCAATCAACGCTGAATCTGGCATACCAGGAGGCATCTTTAGAGTAGCCTGTCGGAAACGTTCAATGAACGTCCGAGTATCTTCTTTCTCCTTTTATTTGATTTCTATCAAGGAGGACATGTTCATGTCCATACCTCCTTCATAGAAACGGGAGAGAAACATTGCCTTAAATTCGTCAAAAGACGAAATAGAATTATCGGGTAAACTACGATACCAGTCGTAAGCTGAACCCGTCAAACACCCGATGAACACTCGAGTGAGAAGAGCATCATTTTTCTGCAAATGTACAGTCATAATATCAAAGTAATTGATATACTGACTGGGAGATGCTTTTCCATCTAACAATACCAAAGATTGTGGCTTAAATTTTGGTAGAAAAGGTACATCATTCCAATGAGGAGAATAAGGTTGCTTAATCCCTAGCCTTTGGAGCTGATCTTTGTGCTTCAAAACTTCAAACTGTGCTTTGAGCTCACGCACCGCTTGAATGGCTTCACTGGTTTGAGGAAGCACACTTGATTGAATAGTTGTTGGATGTACCATAACCCCTACCGGAGGCGGTACATCTTCAGGAATGATGGAATGTGGAGATGCAGAATTTTGGTTAACAGCAGGCTCTTGAATATTCAAAGGTATTTCAGTCCCTTGACTATCTTGAGTTTTTGCTGCTACTGGTACCGGTGTTATTACTGCCGGCTGCGCAGTTTGCTGAGTCAATATTATCTGCTGTATGCTTTGCACCATGTTAAGCATGTCTTTCAGTGATTGCTCGACGGCAGTGGGACGTTCCGTATTAGCAGATGACGTCTCTGGTTCATCTCCAATAGCGTAGGATTCAATCTCTCTTGAAGATATAGAGGGATTAGTATAGAAGTATGAATCGACACTATCAGTTTCGGACTCAAAAGATTGAGTACCCCCAGCTTCTGAATCAGAAGTCTGCAATTGTCTTTGTCTTCTTGATCGAGTATTTTGATATACTCCTTTAAATGAATCAAGAAGTCTGTTGAACTGTTGTTGACCTGGAGTTTGGGACATATTCTGTCTCGGACGTCGTCCTCTGTTAGTATGAGATGCCATGTTGACTGACACATATGACAACTCATGTTCTTGGTCTTCAGCTTGATGTTGAGGCGAATTAAAACTTAATCGATCAAAAACTGACCGTTTTGAAGCCGAACAACAATAGTTGATTACAACCTGGTGATACTCACAATGATGTTTTTCTTGGAGGAATGTCACCGGAGATTGTCTATTCTTACGCTTTTGCACTAGTAATTCACGTAAATCAGAAGGAGTAGAGGGAGTAATCTTCTTTATTACATTTGGGGTAGAGAAACGTTTAGTCCCTTGTGTATAAAGAAGATTACTGGCTGCATTCGCAGAACCAAACTGTACATTTTTACGCGTTTGGAGTTGTGTGCGTAAATCTTGAGATTTTTGAGCACGAAGGACTCCATTTTCATTGCGTATAATTTGTAGGTTTGGTACTTTGCGTAAAGTAGTATAAGAAGGTTGTTGGTACAGAACTGAAGCTTTACCAACAACATTTTTACGCTGTATGCGTTTAGGTACATTCACATTAGATGTAGAAACATCATTGCGAATTTTGTCCACACTGTCACAGACAGGAGACTTACGCGTAGAGCATAAAAATTGATTATCTACCACGTCACAGACGGGAGATTTTTCTTTACGCAAGGAGCGTAATTTATGTGAGCCTACCACGTCACAGACGGGAGACTTATTCTTACACTCAGAAGTACAAGTATTCGAGTCTGCCTCATTACAAATGGGAGACTCATTCTCATGCACTGAGCATAAAATTTGGTTTTTACCCACTGGGCGTAAAACATCATTTTTACGCACCGGACGTAAAACTTGGTTCTTACGCAGTGGACGTGAAACCTGATTATCTTCACCGTCGCAGATGGGAGATAAATTGTCACACTTAGAGTGCAACGCTGAAGTAAGGACTGTCTCGTTACGAACAGGAGCCCCTACGATAGGAGTGGGAAGAATTCCCTTGCCATTAGAAGCAGCAGAGAGATCAGAAGCTACTTTGGATTTAGGAATCCAAACTTTTTGTGCTTTGCGAGATTTTTGAACATTGGGGTAGCGAGAACCACCCCCAGTTCGGAGCATCCCTTCATAAGCAGTCTGGTCGAAGTGTACAACCAGAGTCTTCTTTGTTGATCCAATCGACACATCATCATATTGAGCAATTGCCTCCTCGTCAGAGGAGAAGGTCGTCCCCAGCAGAGTCGCCATTTTGTTTCACTTAACAAAATGCCAAAAAAATTGGCTTTTGAAAATAAACAAGAAAAAGTACAAGAAGTACAAATTTGATTCTGGGAAAGTATTGCTATGGAAGTCTGATCTGTAAATGATCACTTTGTTCCTTGGACCATACGATGATGATGAAGATCACTGCTTGAAGATGAACAGTTGGAAGAACTAAGTCACCAGAAAGGTATCGACGCACTTGGGCACTGATGGCGAGGCCAAATGCTTTCCTGCTTTGCTTCACTCTGTTCTGAAAGAAAGGTTGAAGAAGAATGCTCTGGAGAAAAAATCTCTGAGTTCTAATCTTTCTGTTTTCTCTCCTCCTGTCTCTCTCTGTCCCTCTCTGTCTCTCTCTGTCTCTCTTTGTCTGTGTTATGTGAGAAAAATAAGTCTATTTATAGACTTGGGCTCTTGTGCGTAAAAACTCAGCAAAAGTTTCGACTTTACGCTAACAACTGTCACCCATGACCGAGGTCATCCTCTGTATACGTTGACACGTGTCCCATCATTTCAGTAAGAATAGGATACACGTACACACGTTCTTCGAAATATATGGCATGAAAGCCATGTGGGCAAATCACGTTCCAAATTGGTCAGAAAGAATATGGCGTAAAAATAACCCAAATATACTCTGAGCGTAAAGCAGTAGACTAGGCGTAAAATAGCCCTGACATGAACTTTCCGCGTAAAGCGGTTGTTAAATAACCTTGAGCGTAAAAGTAGCTCAAATAAACTTTACGTACACGTCAACTTTCGAGCGTAAAAACTCATATAGTCTCCATGCGTAAAAGAAGTCATACTGCGAGCGTAAAATAGCTCAGTCCATATACTAAACGACAACATTGGTCTCTGTGTAAAACAAATCCCTTCGAATTCTGTGGTATATGCCATCATTAAGTCTTCATGTCAGACTTTGCATTAAATGCAAGACTTGACAGCTTTGTCCCGCGTAAAAGTGGTTTAGCATCTCTGGCGTAAAACCATTGGCTTAGACCCGAGCGTAAAGTAGCTAGCCTCTCTTTGGCGTAAAATAGATCATTTTGAGTGGAATGACCCATCTCTTTGACCCATTCTATGAAGCATTTTTTACGCTCCTACAATCGGTTCCGTGTCCGGTTGTAGAAAACTGGACGAAAGGGGGAGAGCACAGTGACTCAGATACAGAGAATGAAGAAGAAGATACATATATTACGCAGGAGGAGCAGCAGACAAGGGAAAAGGAGCTCCAAGTCTACAGAAGAAGACAACATAAGTCCAGTACTGTGCCTATGTCGTGCCCTGTGTCTACTGTACCAAGTCCCTCGTCTACTCCTGCTCCAACTCCTGAAGATGTTGCCCCCGCACTGAATCACTTGGATTCTGATGCGGATCTCTCCGACTCGGATGGTATGATCTCTCCACCACCTATTGTTCCCTTAAGGAGATCTTCTCGCATCAATGCGGGTAAGGCTCCTGCTCGTTTTGATGATTACGAACATGACATTGCCAACTTCTTGTATTATTCTAACATTTCTTCGAATTATCGAGCCTTCATTGCATCGTTAGACTCTACTTCGTTGCCCAAGTATTGGCAGGAAGCAAAGAAAGATCCAAGGTAGAAAGCTGCAATGATGGAAGAACTTGGGACACTGGAGAAAAATAAGACATGGGAGCTGGTTCCATTACCCAAAGGGAAGAAAGCTGTGGGATGCAAATGGGTGTACATAGTGAAAGAGACGCCAGAAGGAAAATTAGAGCGGTACAAGGCGAGGTTGATTGCAAAAGGATTCACACAGTCATATGGCATAGACTATGATGAGATGTTTGTCCCAGTAGCAAAAATGAGCACCGTGAGAACTCTGGTCTCCATTGCAACGAACTATGGGTTGAAGCTGTACCAGCTGGATGTGAAGAATATCTTTCTTCATGGGGACCTGCAAGAAGAAGTATACATGGAGCTCCCGCGAGGGTGCTACGCGACGGAATCAGACGGAGGGACGTCGCAAGGAAAGGTGTGTAAACTGAAGAAGTCGCTATACGGGCTCAAGCAATCTCCTCGAGCCTGGTTTGACAGATTCAGAAAGGCTGTTACAGGCATGGGATACCGTCAAACAAATGCAGATCATACGGTCTTCCTCCAGCATGCAAGAGGCCACATCACTATACTTGCTGTATATGTGGATGATATAGTGATCACAGGTGATGATGAAGTCGAGATCACTAAGCTGAAGTCAAAACTCGCGAAGGAGTTTGAGGTAAAAGATTTAGGAGCGATGAGGTACTTTCTAGGTATCGAAGTGTGTGAAGGCGAACAGGAAATTGTTCTATCACAAAGAAAATACGCACTAGATCTGCTGAAGGAGACAGGGATGCTGGGATGCAAAGCAGTCGTTACTCCAATTGACCAGAAGAGTAAGCTTGGAGCAGAAGCAGGAGAGCCTGTTGATCGTGAAAGATATCAAAGACTTGTAGGGAGATTGATTTATCTGGGACACACTCGTCCTGATATCTCATTTGCGGTGAGTGTAGTGAGTCGCTACATGCATGATCCAAGAAAGGGTCATATGGAAGCAGTATTTCAGATCTTGAGATATCTGAAAGGAACGCCGGAAAAGGGGCTATGGTTCAAGAAGAATGGACGCATAGAAGTTGAGGGATACTGTGATGTAAACTGGGCGAGCTGCATAGACGACAGAAGGTCTACCACGGGATACTATATTTTTGTAGGAGGAAATCTGGTCTCATGGAGAAGCAAGAAACAGTCAGTGGTAGCACGGTCGACAGCTGAAGCAGAATACAGAACAATGGCTCTGGGAGTGTCAGAATTGCTGTGGGTGAAAGCATTGCTGACAGAGTTAAAGCTGGATAAGGGAGCACCATTGCGTCTTCTGAGCGATAGTCAAGCTGCAATAAGTATAGCTAACAATCCAGTTCAGCACGACAGAACGAAGCACATCGAGATTGATCGATTCTTCATCAAGGAGAAGCTAGAACAAGGGATACTGAAGATTGACCATGTCCGCTCAGAAGAACAAGTTGCAGACTGTCTGACTAAGGGTCTTAGTTCATTAAGTCTGTCGAAGCTATGTAACAAGATGGGGATGATCAATATCTATCGCCCATCTTGAGGGGGAGTGTTGAGAATCAATAAGGGACTTTTAGTCCCACATCGGAATATGTAGTATGTAGAGGAGCTAGACTCCCTATAAGTAGTGAAGTAGTCCATCAATAAAATCATCGAACCATTATTTTTTACAGTATGTATGATGGGCTGTTGATTATAAATGGAATCCATGTCCCGATACATCGGGTTGATGATGTCCCCTTAAAGAGCTCATAAGGATTGTCATGTAAACCTTGCAGGTGGATTATATCCGACATGGCAAATAAAGTTGAACGGTACTACTTAAGGATAAAAGATGTCGAATCAATATAGTTGTCAGTAACTTAATTTGATCGACGGACATACGATATCTTAACATGGGAAGCCAAACGAGCATATAATAAAATGAGCCCACAAACATAATTTGGGATTAGGAAGGTAGTGCAACAATAGCTCATTAGTGGACCGAGCTATTGTTAATGGGCCTGGATTGTGTGTTCGGACTGAACACGGGATATCCAGATCCGTTAGGAGGCCTAACCCTAATTTCTCCTCATGGTCCCTGCCGTAGCCTATATATATCCTCTATTCTCTGGCCGCCAGATTACTGATCAGAAATCTGAAACTTTCTCTAAATTCGTGATTCACGTAAGGAGAGAAAGAGAGGGCTGCCAAGGAGAAGAAAAGGTTGGGAGATCGTCGCCCACACGACGTCCAACTCGAGGAAGGAATACGTGCAGAAGATCTTGGGGTCGTCCGCTCGAGATTGCCAGGAATTACTTGTCTCCTTTCCGCCGCAGGTATAATTCGTGAACCCTAGTTTCCACCTAGGAAGGGTTAGAACACGTATTAGATCTGGTTAACTTTCTATCGATCAATACGCACACCAAAGGAAGGGTCCTGGGAATCCCCAGTTCCATCACTTATATCGTAACAAAAATCTAAAAAGTTCTCAAATCAGGGACAAGTATTATTCTCACAATCACATCCAAAATACCCATCAACATTTTCCCAATCTTTGTGGTTGCTATGGAGACTTGATTGAGACTAGAGTTGTACTCCAAACTTGTAGAATCATTACACTGGAACAATAGTCAAATAACAACACCACAAGGAAAAGTAATGAACAAGATGTTAATCTATTCCTCTTCAAGCATCATGAAAAAGAAAACAGGGTTTAACTTCTTTTTTCATCACTGATTCTGACTCTTTTAACTTTGTCGGTATATTTACATTTGTCCCAAGTGAGACCTTGTATTTGTATTCATAGCGATGATTTTAAAGAACCACTTCATCTCCTTTAATCCATTTAAAGGGAGTGGCATTATACTTCATATCGAAAACTATTTGTATACATACATATTTACAATACGTGAAGCTTGATACATTACACCATCTTCCCCTCTCTTTTTCGCTTTTTGGAGTTCAACTTCAATAAATCCAGGTTGAGAGTCATCTGATCCTTGACTAGCTTCAAGAATGCTGAATTTACTAGTGCACGCGAATTAGAGGTTGAGGTTGATAGATAGAGCGAGACCTCACACTCTCTCCGTCAGATCCTGAAATAGGTATGCTGCGTGCTATCTAAAATTGAAATTTATAACCAATATAAGTTGGGGAAAAAAGTGACCAATGAAGTTATTTGAACAAAATTTAAAAATAACAAATATCATCTGATAATCTTGAATCATATGGCAAAGAAAAAGATACCTGTTGCTGCCGCCTGCGGTGGAATATGGTTAAACCTCTTGCAATAAT
This sequence comes from Iris pallida, assembly GCA_029216955.1. Lineage (NCBI taxonomy): Eukaryota > Viridiplantae > Streptophyta > Magnoliopsida > Asparagales > Iridaceae > Iris > Iris pallida. Next base: position 4,288,182 of record JANAVB010025198.1, read on the forward strand.
TGCCACAGGTACGAGAATTCCGGCAATCCTCAACACCAACAGCTGATTCAAACATATTTTGTAGTAGAGGAAATGAATCATATTTTTCATATTTAACAGATATGAAAATATCTTAAGTTTGGAGAAATAGTACAAACAGATATGTCAAGGGTTTGATGACATGCAACTATAGAAAGTCTTTAATAGCAATTCTACTGCAGCAGTAGATACAATGTAAAATTCATATGCAAGATGCGAAGATCTTGTATAGAACTAAAAGTTCCAACATAAAATTTGTGAATAGTTCATGTAACTTCAAACTGTTGGCATATATTGAACTTTTCTAGTAATATCGTTTTCTGACTATGTTGAGAAAGAGAATAGAATTATAGTCGATCTTTGGTTCTTGATATATTACCGAGAACATCGAAAGGGAGTACTCCTCGTCTCCACTGAGCAAGAGAGGGAGAGAATGTCGAAGGACCAAGAGTGACATGAACTGTGGAAACAGAACAGAAAAGATGCACATATTATTTGATCAGAATGTCAAGAAACAACAATGAGGAACCACAGTTCTCCATCTGTCTATGTAGTGACTCACGATTATAGCCACTGATCGGCTACGTAATGTGCTTCGATTCCCTGAAAAGAAATTGTAATCATCATCTGAGGATTCCGCTGCACCATGGTCAGTAGGAACCATGGTTATGAACTGTGACTCATGGAAGTCCCTACTGAATTCCTCCCAGTTTCTCCTATCAATATTAACCATATAAACCATATTAATGATTTGAGCAATGCATCACTGCTGAACTTCCATAAATTTGCAAAAAGACATACATACATATATACAAAGAAACTTCAATTCATGTCTATTTGTGCACAAGGATACACCCTGAGGCAGACAAGCATATACATACACATATATAGATGTACCATTGTAGTGTTGTCAGCTATGTTACTGTTGAGACTTGAAGTGATTTTATTGAATGGAGTAACAACATATATATAGGAGAGGCTAGCTTCCTCTCCTATCATTCTAGCCAATGTGGGACTAAAGCCCAATAACACTATATATATATATCAACACTCCCCCTCAAGATGGGCAAAAGATATTCACTAAGCCCATCTTGTCACATCCTCTCATCATGTTGATAGAACTAAGCCCCTTTGTCAGTCCGTCTGCTACCTGATCTTTGGTTGGAACATAGCCCAGCTCTAGTTCTCCTTTATCCAGTTTCTCTTTGATGAAGAATCTGTCAATCTCAATATGTTTGGTCCTGTCATGCTGCACTGGATTGTTGGCAATATTAATAGCTGACTGGTTGTCACACCATAGCTTCATCTTTGTTCCCTGGTCCAGCTTTAGCTCCGTCAGCATATTCTTCAACCACAATAGTTCTGTGACTTCCAAGGCCATCGCTCTATACTCTGCTTCAGCTGTTGATCTGGCCACTACTGACTGCTTCTTACTCCTCCAAGAGACCAAGTTGCCTCCTACAAATATGCAGTATCCCGATGTGGATCTCCTGTCGTCAGCACAGCTAGCCCAGTCAGAATCACAATAGCCCTCAATGCCTACATGATTATTTCTTCTAAAGATCAGTCCCTTCCCGGGGGCTCCCTTCAAGTACCTCAGAATCTGGTACACTGCGTCCATGTGACCCTTCCGGGGGTCATGCATGTAGCGGCTTACTACACTTACCGCAAAGCTGATATCAGGTCGAGTGTGGCTTAAGTAGATTAACTTGCCCACCAATCTCTGATATCTATCCCGGTCAACTGGTTCTCCAGCTTCAGCATCCAGTTTAAACTTCTGGTCTATCGGTGTCGTAGCTGGTTTACATCCCATCATCCCTGTTTCCGTAAGCAGGTCCAGTACGTACTTCCTTTGAGAAAGAACGATTCCCTCATTATCTCGAGCAATCTCAATCCCAAGGAAGTATCGAAGGGGGCCAAGATCTTTCACCTCGAACTCCTTGCCAAGTTTTACTTTGAGTTGGGCGATCTCCTGCTCATCATTGCCTGTGATAATCATATCATCTACATATACTGCAAGCATGGTGATATGGCCTCCACTCCGTCTGAAGAAGACAGTGTGATCAGCATTGATCTGCTGATATCCCATCCCTATCATTGCTCTCCTGAACCTGTCAAACCATGCCCGAGGAGACTGCTTCAGTCCATAGAGAGACTTCTTCAGTCTGCAGACCTTGCCTTCTGTCTGTTTTGTGCCGAATCCTGGTGGTATCTCCATGTACACCTCCTCTACTAGATCTCCATGAAGAAATGCATTCTTCACATCCAGTTGGTGTAGCTTCCACCCTCCATTGGCTGCCAGGGAGATCAAGGTCCTGACAGTGCTCATCTTCGCTACTGGTGCAAAGGTCTCGTCATAGTCGATGCCGTACGTCTGACTGTATCCTTTTGCCACCAGTCGAGCTTTATAGCGCTCAACCTGTCCATCTGGGTTCTGTTTCACAGTAAAAACCCATTTACATCCAACTGCTCTTTTCCCTTCTGGCAGTCTCACCAGCTCCCAAGTGTGGTTCTTCTCAAGAGCTCCCAACTCCTCGTGCATTGCCGCTTTCCACTTTGGATCGTTCTTGGCAACCTGCCAATTGTTAGGTACAGTAATACTATCCAAAGATGCTATAAATGCTCCATGAGAAGAAGATATATGATCATAAGAAACAAACTTAGCAAGATCCCAACCATATCTGTCCGGAGGATTTCCCGCATTGCTGCGAGTAGTCCTTCGTGTAGGTAGTGGTATGGGAGGAACGATATCACCTGAGGAGGGTGGTGGTGTAGATGAGGAGGATGGTGGTGTAGATGAGGAGGATGGTGGTATAGGTGTCTCAGGAGTTGGGACAGGCGCAGGCAAGGGACTTGGCACTGACACTGTAGGTACTGGTCCTGTAGTCTGCTTGTTGTTTCTCCTGTTGTAGGTCAGTAACTCCCCCTGAGCCGTAGGTGTAACACTTCTCGTCTCCTCCCTCTGTTCTGCTTCACCTTCATGTTCCTCCTCAACCGTGTCTCTATGCCAAACTTCTAAATCGGTTACCACCAGGTTCTCCAAGTTCTCTATCTCCCCCTCTCGCCTTATACTTGTAGTATGAGGCGTGTTATACGAAGTTCCATCCTGGCGGTAATATGGCTCATGCTCCCGGAAGTGGACGTCCATACTAACAAATTTCTTCTTCTCTACTGGACTCCAGCATACATACCCCTTCTGAGTTGCTGAGTAGCCCACGAAGATGCACTTGACTGCTCTAGGGTCAAGTTTTCCAACGAATGGTCTGTTGTCCTTCACAAAACACACACATCCAAACACCTTTAGTAGAAGTATTCCACTATTATTACCTTGTAATACTTCACATGGAGACTTCCATCCCAGGACTTTTGAAGGCATCCTGTTTATAAGTTGAGCTGCTGTCAACACCGCATATCCCCATAGGTGTTGTGGGACATTCATGTCGATCATCATACTTCTTGCGGTCTCCAGAAGATGTCGGTTCTTCCTTTCTGCTACTCCATTTTGTGCTGGTGTATATGCACAAGAGGTCTGATGCTGTATTCCATGTGCTGACAAGTACTCTGCAAGTGTCCTATTGGTATACTCCGTCCCATTGTCAGATCTCAGTATCTTCACCACTGCATTATACTGAGTCTGGACATATTTATGAAAGTCCCGAAAACAAGCAAATACATCACATTTGTTCTTCATCAAATACAGCCAGGTGACACGAGATGCACAATCGATAAACGAAACAAAATACTTATACCCATTCATAGTGTTAGTAGCACATGGGCCCCAAACATCAGAATGAACTACCTCAAAGACTGAAGAACTCTTATGACCATTTCCAACATATGAACTCCTAGTAAGTTTTCCTAACTCACATGCATCACATACTAATTTTCTTTTATTTGATTTTGCATACATATCTGGATACAACTTATTTAGAGTATCAAAGGAAGAATGTCCCATCCTCCTATGATGAAGTATCAAAGTGTCTTCAGTCTTCTGCTGCAGCTCCTCCATTCCAGCCTTCTCTGCCATAGACACCAATGCTGAGTCCAGTCCGTCTTGATCTAGGTACCACAGTCCATCATGCCAAGTGCCAGTCCCAAGTCTTCGTCCCGTTCCTTTCTCCTGGAAGATCACCTTAGGAATATCAAAAGAAACAATGCATTTTAGTTGGAGAATTATAGAACTAATAGACAAGAGACTGACTGGGAAGGATGGAGCATGCAAAACATTGGATAACCTTACTGAACCCGTACAATTAACAGTACCCTTACCGACCACTGGTTGGAAAGTACCATCCGCAGTCTGAATGGTGTCTGTCGATGCTAGGTGAGTGTACGAGGAAAACTTACTAGCATTTCCGGTCACATGCCGAGATGCTCCTGAGTCGATAATCCAGTCTGACATTTTAAGGGAAGACATAGATGCAAGAGCGTGAGACTCGTCAGTACCTTCTGATGGATGGGCATACATAGCGACGTTGAAGAATGGAGTGGATGCCTCCTCTGCTACGCTCCTCCTGTCTCCTTCGATTGACGCTTTTTGCTTTCTCTCCAGCAGATCCAGTAGCGCCTGATCCTCCTCAGTAAAGGCGCCGCCAGCTCCTCCATTCCCATCTGCCACCAGCAGGTTTGCCCGATAGCCTCCTCGACCGCCTCGTCGGCCTCCTCGACCACGTCCACGTCCAGCATATCCTCGTCCACGTCCACCACCTGAGTCTCCCTCCTTAGGTGGTTTGGTACAAGCATATCGATGGTGGCCCATCTCCCCACAGTTGTAGCACTGCCGATTCTGTTGCCAGAGCTCTCCCTTGGATCCTGTATCCCCCGAACCGGTAGCTGCTAGTGCTGACTTCACTTCGGGTAAAGCACCTGTCGATGATGCACCTGTCCCTGTCTGTAATCTGATCCGCGTCTCCTCCTGAATCATGGCTGAGATAGCCTCCTCGAGACTAGGGATCGCTGGCTGGGCGAGGAGTAAGGCTGTTCTCTGTGTGAATGCTGCAGTCAGTCCCTTAAGGAATTTCATCGTCCTCTCCTGCAGACACACCTGTCTCTCCTTGCACTTTGGGTCCCCGCAGCTTGCCCGTTTGGAATGGTGATCATAATCCAGCCAGAGGCGTTCCAACTCCGTAGCGTACTCCTGCACCGTCTTCTCGCCTTGTACGGTGTCGTCGATCTCCCCTTTTATCTGGAAGATCCGTAGATTGTTACCTATGCCATCATAGGTTCTTCTCAATTTCTCCCATACGTCTTTCACCATCTCAATGCCATCTACTGTGGAAGCAATAGACTGGACTAAGGAGTTGAGAAGCCAGATATAAATCACCATATGAGTGGATTTCCACTCGTCGCGTCCTGTCGAGCCCTCTTCCGGCTCTGTCTTCTCGCCTGTCAAGAATCCCTCCAGGTTCTTACCTGCAAGGGTTCTTCTCACCCGCCGTGACCAACTCAAATAGGTGGCTGGTCCATCCAACTTCAGATCGATGGAGGGTAGTTCTAACTTTGGCGGTGCTCGTGTCGTGCTTTCACCAGCCGACACCTTTATCAACTTCAGCAATGTCGCCACATCGTCAGCATCCAGCTTCTTGAGAATCTCCTCCATCGATGCTTCTTCTCGATCACTTCACACTTGCTCCACGACTCACGCTCGTCCTTGCCGTCCTCTCCTAAATCCGAATATGTCTGATTTCATCGGATCTAGGGATTATAGGCATCTCCTTGAGATTGATCTCAAGAACGAGCGTGAATCTTGTACCCGCAATAGCGGTACAATGAATTCTGCAGCCGTAAAAATGGTACAGAAACGAGCATGAATCTTGTACCCGCAATAGCGGTACAATGAATCCTGCAGCCGTAAAAACGGCAGCAGCAGCAGCAGTTGCAGCCGCAACAGCGGCACAGCAACGGCAGCAGCGCGGCAGCGGCGGCGGCGGCGCGGCAGCTGCAGCAGCAGCGGGGCGGCGCTGCGGCGGCGGCGGCGGCGGCGCGGCAGCAGCTGCAGCGGCAGCGGGCGGCAGCAGCTGCAGCGGCAGCGGGCGGCAGCGGCGGCGTAGAAGGGGGATTAGGGTTAGGGTTTGTGTGGAGGAGGGGTCTCTAACGGTATGCTAAGCAATTTTAGGCTCTGATACCATGTTGAGACTTGAAGTGATTTTATTGAATGGAGTAACAACATATATATAGGAGAGGCTAGCCTCCTCTCCTATCATTCTAGCCAATGTGGGACTAAAGCCCAATAACACTATATATATATATCAACAGTTACAAGGACATGGTACCAATTTGGTGTATCCAGGTTATCTCCAATACGTGTCCGACACAGCTTACATACTTCCTTGGCTGACAGATACTCAGATGGCCAGATATTACCATCCTCGATCTTTCATATTTGTATATATAAACGTCTAGCATATAGAAATCCAGAGCATATCTCAGTATCAAAGGGCTTCTCTCTGGATGGGGACATGTAACCTCATAAGTACAATCCTTATACTCAATTAGGTGCTGAGAGAAATACACACATACAAGAATAGATTGTGTGTGCACGAACCTAGGAAGCACGGACACCAAAACTCTTGGCCATGGCGTGTCGGACAAGTATCAGGTACACCCCTCCCGCTCCATTATACACTAGGACACCAAAATAGATGCATGTGTCGCCGTGACGTATCCGTGTCCGTGCAACATAGACGCTGATGCACGCACACTACATAAATACTTAGATACTTGTATACATTATATATAGAACCTTAGATGATAATTCATGCAGGAACAGGTACCTGAAGTTCATTGGGATATTCCCAAAGTGAAATAATGGGGGAGCAGCAGTATAACCAGGCTTGAATTGCTGTAAATAACGACATAAGGAGAATAAAAACTAGAATCAGTAAATGTTCATGAGCCTAAACAATTAAACGGCTAGAAATCGAATCGAGTCCAGAAAATAAGTATTCACCTGAAGGCATATCTCACATATGGTGTCACCCTTCTCATTGCACCATCTCTGGACACATTTCCTATGAGCATACTGCAAGGAGAAAAAAAAACATGTATAGTCAAGTGTTATCTACATTAAATCATAATATTTGGCTATCTAACAGCATCGCTGTGATATGCTGTTAGCATAACTCTATAATCAGTAAGTGACCATATATTTTATAATGTATCATCTTTTGAGCAGTAAGTGAAACTATCATCTATAAGTTACTGCATAACCTAATTGCATGGGGTCTAGACTTGCATCATTTTAGTACACACTGAAACTGACGAAAGTTGAAGGAGATGATCGTTCAGTGCCACGAGACTCCCGCTAATGTAATGTTGTGTGTGGTGAGGATCAATATCTATGCTGCATTACCCTCATTCGCTCGGATAATGATCAATAGAGTCGCACATGACAACAATCTTTGCGGTTGGTGCTTTTGACGAAGCCCCTCCCTCTGGTCTAGGTTTCATGTACACTACAATTATTACATGTCATGGATACATCTTGGACACACTCCAAAATAAAGTAGGAGATACCTTGTCCTTACCGTGTTGTGTTGTATCCATGGCCATGTAAATAGGTGCTAACCCTTACCTTCACCTCTAAGTCAGGGTTTTGCTAACAAATGACAACCTACCACCATGGCTTAAATAGGTATAGTCTCTTTGAAAAAGGTTAAACACATAATATACTCAAAATGTGGAATTCAAAAGGTCCTTCATGACAAAGTAAATAGCAGGAAGCCAAGAACAAGAATAATAGAGAATTAGACTACAAATGTAAGCTATAACAAAGGTCACTGACTACTAATCTTCGGATTTAATTACCTTCAAGCTACCATTACATGAACATGGGATCTCCATGTTAGTACCCTCATCCTCTTCTTGGCAGATTCTACACTCCACCACCTTCCCAACCTCCTCCTCATTGAAATCAACTATGGGGACCGTTGCAGATGCCGAATGTTGTACGTTTCGTGCCCTCTTCCAGCTTTCGATGGTGCCATCCCAGTCCACCAATAGAGAGAGATGGTCCGCCATCGCTTGATCACAAAATGAAGAAGAAGACCCCATAAAAAATCAAAAGCATACATGTACAAGTGAGTTCTTTTGCACTGTTATTTAGGACTGTACAATGGAAGAGATAACAAAGGTAGAGGAAGTTGTTTGTTACCTATACCTCTCACCAAGAAGAACAAGTATTAAACTACAATAAGAAATTAAAAATATTTAGAAGGGAATATTACTCTGATGGCCAAGAAAATAGGCATGCTATATGTCAGCAAAAAAAGGGATAAATTTACGTTGTCAATTTATTATGCATGAATTGAAAGTGCAACGAAAAATAGATTAAAGAGAATTTTTTTTTTTTTTTTATAGATAAAATGGCAAGAAAAATCCCCTTGTTACATTAAATTAAGGGCAATACACTAACTATTCCTATATTTTACACTTATTACATAAACCGTCTCTACTTTGAAGCTAATTACACGGACCATCCATGTAGTTTATATTTCCATAGAAACTTATAATACTAACCACCCCTATATAATTTTATTAAAATTATAAAACAGAGGTGTGGTATAATTATTTTCGAAATATGGTAGTTCATCTAATAATTAATCATGAAACATAGGGATGTGTCAGTGTATTTATTTCTTAATTTAAAGACAATTAGCGGAACTCCAACAACACTAGAACGGATAGCTCTTCTAGCGAGTCAAAAGTAGAGGAAGTAGTTACCTTGAGCACTCCCAAGAATAAGTAGTATATTTAGAATGGAAAATTAATGACTATATACATGTACAATGAGAAGAATCAATCAGTATTTGGAAAATTTAGATACCTCTTTAAAAATTTTGGATTAGAAAGAGAGGAGAAGGATGACTAGAACAACAGCACAACCATAGAAAGAAGGAAGACCCTCCATAAAAGAGAGAAGCCTAGACAGAACAGAAAGCTAAGGAAAGAAAAAGGCGGCAAGCTTTCTTATGTTCTATGAATGCACTTTTCACTCCTTTTTACTTAGAAGGTGGGATTTGGATGAGTGTTGAAGTGATATATGAGGGGGAGGGGGTTTGAGAAGGAAGCAAGAGATGGAGTGCAGTTGATGGTTGTCTAAAATTTGAAATATAGGTTCCCCCGGCCATCAAACAATATACATTCATACACATACACAGTTATACTCCTGCTAATCCTCCTCCTCTCGACTTCTCCTCTTTACAATTCTAACTCATGTAGCCTGCAAGTGAAGATTCTCATATTATTCTTCTATAGAAATTTTAATATTTACACAGTTTCCAGTCTGGGACTAGGTTGCCATTACACATGACATAACAGTCCCAAAGCTAAAGTTGATGTTACCATTGTTAGTTTGGCACACAGTAATCCAATAATTACATCGTGTCCAGAACACAAGACACGGCTAGTAGAGACTTTGAAGTTATCATTGAATCCCAACTCTGACATCATTGTCATGCTCTTTGTGATCAAGGCTTCAAAGTATAGACATCAAGCAAGCCTAAACCACCTGCATTCACAATGATATGTCTGAGATCTAAGAACTCCAGATTAATTGAGGAGTTAAGATCAACCTACCACCTCCCTCAATGGGACGGCCCTGGAGTAAGCCAAACAAGCCATCGAACTTGGATAACCCTCCTGGATAGGACAACCCTCCAGCTCCTAAGTTCCCAGCTCTCCCGCCAATAGAGCCTATATTGTCCACCCCAACTTCTCCTTGTCTCAGACTCTTAGTTGAACTAGGAATCCCCCATGTCCATATTTTGAGATTCCACTGAAAATGCCTCTAGTAGCTCAGGAGTTAGGAGAGGAACTCGAAATTCGAGTTCCACGCTGTCGTCAGAACTGGAAACAACTGGTTTCTCAGAGTTTATCAAAAATTATTGGACTTATTTTCCTTGGCCACAATATTTATAGTTTTGATATTTTTTTCTGGAGTCAAGGGACAAAAGACAACCAAGATTAGCTCCGATTAGGACAATCCAACCCCATGGGCCAGCCCTGCTCCGCATTGTGCCACTTTCGGCTAGATACGGTGCAAGCGTGGGCTCAATTACTCCTTTTTGAATCTAGTACAAAATAGGAGCTGATGGTATGACATGAAATGGAATTTGATGCATCAGCACTATGTATCTTCTGCCTAAAAGATATTGATTGCTTTTAATTATATGTACTTTCAGCCACATGTATGCAATGGCCATCAAATGATCATTATAGCAATTTTCTTCTTGGATGTGCAACTGTAACTTATGAGAAAAATACAATTAATTATCTTCCCATATAGTGAAATGAATTTGGATTTGACACATTTAAGAAGTCAGAAATTTTCATATAAGGTAAAAAATTTTGGCATATTTGTAACACGAGTGGCGTGCTGAGAGAGTTGGAAGAGAAAGAGGGGGAGCCAACTGAGATGGCGCCCCCGCTCCCACGCGCCAACTCAGTTGGCGCCCTCTCCCGTCCTCTCTCCCTTCTCCTCTCTCTCTTTTTACATAATTTGTTATTAACTATTCACAATATTTATTTGATTTAAAATTAATTAATTAAATAAATAACTATATATATATATATATATATATATATATATATATATATTTTATATATATATATATATATATATATATATATATATATATATATATATATATATATATATAGTTATAGTTATATATATATATATATATATATATATATATATATATATATATATATATATATATATATATATATATATAACTATAACTATATATATATATATATATATATATATATATATATAGTTATAGTTATAGTTATAGTTATAGTTATATATATATATATATATATAACTATAACTATATATATATATATATATATATATATATATATATATATATATATATATATATATATATATATATATATATATATATATATATATATATATATATATATATATATATAGTTAGAGTTATATATATATATATATATATATATATATATATATATATAACTCTAACTATAACTATATATATATATATATATATATATATATATATATATATATATATATATATATATATATATATATATAGTTAGAGTTAGAGTTATATATATATATATATATATATATATATATATATATATATATATATATATATATATATATATATATATATATATATATATATATAGTTATAGTTAGAGTTATATATATATATATATATATATATATATATATATATATATATATATATATATATATATATATAACTATAACTATATTTTTTTTTTTTTTTTTACTATAACTATAACTATATATATATATATATATATATATATATATATATATATATATATATATATATATATATATATATATATATATATATAGTTATAGTTATAGTTAGAGTTATAGTTATATATATATATATATATATATATATATATATATATATATATATATATATATATATATATATATTTATATATATATATATATATATATATATATATATATATTACCAATAAATTCAAATAAATAAATAATTATATATATATGCCTTGTTCTCATTGCTAGGGTTTGTTACAATATATATAGTGTCTACATTATGGCTTATGGGCCATATTTACATTACAAATATAATCTAACCATCTAACATATATGGATAATACCAACAAATTCAAATGATGATAACAAATATGGTATTATCTATTTGTTGTTTTTTTTTGTTACCATTATATTTAGATGATAACAAATATTGATCATACCATCTATTTATTTGATTTCTCTTTAAATAATAAAATATTGTTTAAATTATCTATGTTATTTCTATATTATTTAAGTCAAGTTAATTTTATTTATAGATAATAATAAATTTTGATTTGATATCCCGTTAATTTAATTTATAGATAATAATAAATTTGAATCGATAATAACAAACCATCTATTAGCAATATCGCAAAAAATATAATATTTGTTATCATCTAAAATATAATACCAAATATATTTGATTTTTTTAATCTATAAATATAGTGGTAACAAAAAAAAACAACAAATAGATAATACCATATTTGTTATCATCTAACTATATATATATATATATATATATATATATATATATATATATATATATATATATATATATATATATATATATATATATATATATATATAACTCTAACTATAACTATATATATATATATATATATATATATATATATATATATATATATATATATATATATATATATATATATATATATATATATATATTACCAATAAATTCAAATAAATAAATAATTATATATATATGCCTTGTTCTCATTGCTAGGGTTTGTTACAATATATATAGTGTCTACATTTTGGCTTATGGGCCATATTTACATTACAAATATAATCTAACCATCTAACATATATGGATAATACCAACAAATTCAAATGATGATAACAAATATGGTATTATCTATTTGTTGTTTTTTTTTGTTACCATTATATTTAGATGATAACAAATATTGATCATACCATCTATTTATTTGATTTCTCTTTAAATAATAAAATATTGTTAAAATTATCTATGTTATTTCTATATTATTTAAGTCAAGTTAATTTTATTTATAGATAATAATAAATTTTGATTTGATATCCCCGTTTAATTTAATTTATAGATAATAATAAATTTGAATCGATAATAACAAACCATCTATTAGCAATATCGCAAAAAATATAATATTTGGTATCATCTAAAATATAATACCAAATATATTTGATTTTTTTAATCTATAAATATAGTGGTAACAAAAAAAAAACAACAAATAGATAATACCATATTTGTTATCATCTAAATATAATACCAAATATATTTTTTATGAACATTATTTATTTTAATTTGTTGGTATTATCCATATATATAGTTATTTATTTGAATTTGTTGGTAATATCTATCTATCTATCTATCTATCTATCTATCTATATAGTTATTTATTTAAATCAAATAAATATTGTGAATAGATAATAACAAATTATCTAACAAGAGAGAGAGAGAGAGAGAGGAGAGAGAGAGAGAGAGGAGAGAGGACTGGAGAGGGGGCCAACTGAGTTGGCGCATGGGAGGGGGGGCGCCAACTCCGTTGGCTCCCCTCTCTTTCTATCTTCCCAACTCTCTTGGCACGCCATCTTAGTTGACGTTACTTGTTTTACAAATACCCCCAATTTCTTCCTTTTTTTTAGAATTTAGATAAAATTCTTTACCCTATATGAAATTTTTTGTTAAGAAGTTGTTGAAGACATCAGGACAAATATCAAATAAGGAAGCAGTCAAAGCATACACTTCATACATCTATGCATTTATACAATAAGGGTTTTGTTAACATGTGTCATAAGGGTACATGTTAAGGATAACTAATACTTAACTTTTTATTTTAAAATTTGTGATCAACATTTAATAAATGTTATAAAAAAAATTGTATTGAAAAATATTATGAAGACCCAATAAATTTATTTTTAATGCAATTTTTTTTGCATCAAGTTTGGATGATATTTTTTCATGCAAAAAATTATTTTTTAATGTTATTGGATGTTGATCACAATTTTTAAAATAAAAAAAATAAGTATTAATTATCCTTAACATATGCACTTAGGACACATGTTAACAAAATTCCATATTCATATATTAGAATTCTGAATGTTAAGAAGAAATGCTTCTTAGAGCATCTCCAACCCTATTGTCTTGTTAAGTGTTGTGAGTCTTAGGTGGCTCCTATGTGGCATGAGCCACAAGACAATGTCTTGTTTATGTGACAAAATTATATCTCAAAAGACAATAAGACCATCTCCAATGGGGGTTTCTATCTTCCCTATTTCTATGGAAGAAATCCATTTTAGAAAAAATTTCTCCCAATAGTAGTTTCTATCACAATTTCTATCCTAAGTGGCAATGATGTAGGATGGAAACTTTCTAGGAGGGTTTCTACATGTAGAAACTCTCATAGAAATTCTCCTATCTCTCATGACAATTATTATTGGGCCCCACACCATTAAATTGGTCATTTTACTATGTGACACATAGGATAGAAATGGAGAACCATTGGAGAGCATTTTTGTATGTCTATAATTTCTATGTAGAAACTCTTCCAACTAGGATAGAAATCTCCTTAAAGTACAATGCCAAGTAGGATAAGAACTCAATTTTAGAAATCACCATTGGAGATGGTCTAAGATAGAAAAACTCTCTCCAATGCAAAAGTATTGAGGAGACAATAAAAAGCACTTTTTCAACTTCCAAGACAACTTTTAAGACAACTACTCATCTTCTTTCTTTTTTCTAATATTTTTTATTCATAATTGATGACATGGAAGAGAAGACATTGTCAAGTGCATTGTCTAGAACAAGACAATCAACTTCACAATGTCTTCTTTAATTTTTGCCACATAAGCTTCACAATTGACTTGACAATTGCATTGGAGAAGAACTTTTGAATAAAATTTTGTCATTCCTATGTGGCATTAACTTTTTTCCAAAGTCACAATAGGGTTGGAGATGCTCTTATTCTTCCTTGGTACTGGATTTTGCATAATCCATGTTTCAATTCTTGTACACTTACACAATTAATGGGGCACAACTTGCTATAATGTTGGTAAGCATTTTATTGTATGGGTTTTGTTAACATGTTGTGCCCCTTTTTCTATTTTTTGTGCCCCATTAATTGTGTATAAGTGTACAAGAATTAAAACATGCAATATGCAAAATCCATTGGCAAGGAAGAATAAGAAGTATTTCTTCTTAACATTCAGAATTCTAATATATGAATATGAAGTATAGGAAACATGCAATCAGGCCACACAAAAAATGTGGAGAGGACTGCTTTCTCCAAACTTTAACAGATGAAGACCGAATCTTCTTTATAAGCAACTAATGTGCAAGTGAGAGCACTACATATACTAGATTGTAACTCATTTTCCCTCAAATGGTGCTTGGCGCCAATTGGGTACAACTTAAAAACTAGGATTCACACTAGAACTTTTATGTTCCAAAACTGTCATTTCCAACATTATATATATCAGAATATGTTTAAATTAATTAGAGATAATATATGTAAATTATACATCTTTCCACTAAAATAATTATATGGGAGGATTTATGAAATGCCCAAAAACTAAAAAAGTTTTATGTAAAATCCACCGCTAAAAAAACTTTCATCGCGTGCCCAGAATTAGAGAAACTTATCCAAAGCGGGTTCCAAATGACCATTTTGCCCTTTTAATTTATTGAAAACACCCACGAAACTGTTCTTAAAAGAAACGTTTCGATACTTCATCTTCTTCCATACGCTGCTCACTTTCGAATCTAGGTTTTTTCCTCAAAAATATTCAAAAACTCGTTGAAAAATTTCGGAAAGACCGGGACAAACGACAAAAGTGCTAAAACGGAGGTCTAAACATCATTTTTTTGCGATTCTAAAATTTCGGAAGGCCGTTTAACGATGAAGCTGTTACTTTCAGTCTCCTCGACGATACGCTCATTTTGCGACAAACGTGACCTCGTTTCGACCTCCCAGTCAAAAGTTATGGCTCTCCAAAGTTTCAGCTGACCATAAAATGCAGGAGAATGGTCATTCTCCGTGTTAGAACACGAAAAATGTTAATTTCGCATGAGGGTGGTCATTCTCCGTGTTAGTAACACGGAGAATGTCATTATCCGTCTTAATTTACACGGAGAATGACATTCTCCGTGTTACTAACACGGAGAATGGCATTCTCCGTCTTAATTTACACGGAGAATGACCATTCTCCGTGCTAAATTACACGGAGAATGACTATTCTCCGTCTTAATTTACACGGAGAATGCCATTCTCCGTGTAGTTTATCACGGAGAATGGTCATTCCAGTATTAAAACACAGGAGAATGACCATTCTCCGTGTTAGAAACACGGAGAATGCCATTCTCCGTGTTAAATAAAATGGAGAATGTTATTCTCCGTGTTAAATAAAACGGAGAATAGCATTCTCCGTGTAATTTAGCACGGAGAATAGTTATTTCAGTGTTAAAACGCAGGAGAATGGCATTCTCCGTTTTAAATAAAACGGAGAATGACGTTCTCCGTGTTAAATAAAACGGAGAATGGTCATTCTCCGTGTTAAATAAAACGGAGAATGGTCATTCTCCGTGTAATTTAGCACGGAGAATGGTCATTTCAGTGTTAAAACGTAGGAGAATGGCCATTCTCCGTGTTAGAAACACGGAGAATGTCATTCTCCGTGTTAAATAAAACGGAGAATGGTCATTCTCCGTGTAATTTAGCACGGAGAATGGTCATTTCAGTGTTAAAACGCAGGAGAATGTCATTCTCCGTTTTAAATAAAACGGAGAATGGCATTCTCCGTGTTAATTTACACGGAGAATGGTCATTTCCAGTGTTAAAACGTAGGAGAATGGCCATTCTCCGTGTAATTTAGTTTTTTCAGAAATAAAGAGTTTCGTTCTTCTTTCAAAGCGATGATAATTCTTATGGAAAAGAAGAAGAAAGATCTTCTCTCCACAAACAATTGACGTCGATGAAGATGATGATGATGGTGATGATGATGACGAGCGATGATCTGAGTTCGATCGAAGAAAAGCACACCGAACTACGAACGATCTTTGCGATCTCTACTGAAGATGAGAGCAATGGAATTCAGATTTTTCGTGAAGAAGAAGAAGACGAAAATCGCAATCCAGATCTGAGTTCTTTGAATTCAAATACATATAGATGACCAATTCGCGCGGAGGGGTAGTTTCGGTATTATAAAAATAGCAGTTTCCAGCGGGTGGCATCTAAAAGGGAATCTTGGAATATTTAACGTGAAAATACTTAATTCTGGGCATTTCATAAAACTTATCCAGCGGGTGGGCATTTCATAAAAGCCCATCCCGAAATTGGGTTTCTCAGCAATTTCCAGATTACATAAAGATATCAAAAGAGCACTAGATCTTTATTTTTAATATGAATATGTTTATACTACAGTAAGTCTGATAAATATTTTTTAATTAGTTAAAACATACTAATTTAAAAAAAATTGGATTATCAAATATAGAAAATAAGCCTAATATTGTATATCTTAGTTATATTATTTGTTCACATATACTGAAAGTTCGTGATAATTTTTTTTGGAGAAATTTTGACTTGTAGATACACCCCACTCAATTGCCATAATGTACGAAACTTTTCACTTATGACAGAAATAGTGTATTACTGAAGGTCAACTCCTTTCACCAAAAATTTGTGACAAAAATACCCTCCCTCCATGTCATCACCATCTTCCCTCCCCCCCTCTTTCCGCGGGCAACCGGATGGGGGTGGGGGTGGGGGGGGGGAGGGGGGCGCAGCAGCATCAAAAGCAACAAGCGGGAGCAGTGGGGTCGCATGGCGGAGAGGGCGGCAAAGGGTCGCCCAGGGAGGGCGGCAACAGGGAGTGGCAGGTTCGCTCGGGGAGGGGGACAGCGAGGGGCATGGGGGTCGCACGACGGGAGGCGACAGCTGGGTCGCGCGGCGGGGGCCGAGGGCGCACGAGGAAGAAGAAGGAGGGTATTTTTTGTCATAAAAATTTGCTCGAAGGAGTTTACTGTCGACCATCATAGACGGTTTCCGTCAAGAGTAGGGGGTTTCATACATTATGGTAATTGGATGGAATGCACCTTGAATTATGGTAATAAAAGTGGGGTGCAACTCAAAACTTCTCTTTTTTTATTGCTATATGACAATTTCAAAGACAAGTAGATGTGATTTCAAAATCATAATCTCGTGTATTATATTTAGTTGGTGTTTTGCCTTAGAGAACTAAAGAGATAGTCCCACATTGCCTAGGCCAAATGGATTGTATCTCTATATAAAGCTTTGCTTATGTTGAGAGAATCACATGAAGTGTGGAGAGGCACATGGGTGCTATGTGGAGGGATTTTTCCTAGTGGAAAGAAGGCTAATCCAACAAAGAAGCATTATTGCTTTTTGTCATGCTCATGGAATTATTTTCCAATGGAGCTAAGCCCCGAAGGGGCTTAGCAACTCGGACTCGGGCTCAAGGGCACAAAGTGGCGCTTTGTTGGCATCGACGCATGGCGGCTTGTGCGCAGTTGATGCGCTCGTGCGCTCATCTTCTGCGTGAGTCGCATGCGTAGGTGCATGTGCAGTGGCTGTACAGGGGCTCGCAATGGCTGCATAGTGCCTGCTCAGGCTAAGCGTAGCTATACGCAGCTGCGGGGCTGCGGTGCTGTACTGCTATGCTGCTGCACATAGCAGTGTTGTACGAGCTGACGGGCTGGGCGGACACAGTTGGCGTCTGATTTGACTGATTGGAAAATTTGAGCGGTTATGGAATGATCAGATCAAGTATTCAGATCCATCTTTTGTGGGATTTGAATTTAATTCATTCAAATCTTTCCATTATTCATTCCTATCTTTTCGTAATTAGTTACGGCCATGATTAGGGTTAGGATTTCAGCCCTTCTCTATAAATACTCTCTTCGTGCCTTCATTAAGGTGACGCTGAAATTAATTTACGAAGATAGTTGCGCCACCGCCGGCATTGGAGTCCATTGGAGTTCTTCGAGTTCGTGAAAAGAGATGACAACGAGCATTCCAGAAGCTCTTTCGAACTTGCTGGTTCCTGGGAGCAGATCGCAATAGGACAAATCTTGCTTTGAGCAACATGATCTTCATCACCCCAACAAAGTTGCCTTCATCAACTCTGGTTCTCACAAAGAGACCGTGATATCAACTCACGTTCTCACAAAGAGACCGACTTATCAACCTCGTATCTCACAAAGAGTACGAGTATTCATCCCCGTGTCTCACAAAGAGATCGAGATTTCCATCTAACGATCTGTTTTGGGAATAACAATCTAAAAGCAAGATTCTGATCAGATGGAAAACAATCATGCACAACTTCTTGACACAAGTTTTAACAAACTTGAGAAGTTTGTCGAAAAACATTACAACGTCTGGAAGAGAAAGGTCATCCTTAATCTTCAACTCGTAAGTGTCGACTACGTGTTGACAGATCCTGAGCCTTTGATTCCAGAGGGTAAAAATGTTCGAAGGGTTGCTGAAGCCATGGCTTTGTAGTCAAAGTGGTGGAGAGATAACAACCTCTGCAAGTTGTTGATCTTGAACTCTATGGAGGACTCTCTGGCGGAGTCATACAACAAGACAATCAATACAAAGGACGCCTGGGAGTCGGTAGAGTATCTCTACAAGACAGATGAGAACAGAAACAAGATCCACGTGATCGAAAAGGTCAGAAGGATGTAGTTTGAGGACAAAAAAACCATGTTACCTGTCACGCCCCGCTCTCGTAGGAGCGATCGTCCTCGCTAAGGCATGATGTCGCACGAGCCTAGATTGCGCTCGTGCAAGGTGGGTTCCATAACGGCCGATTTCAGCGGCTACGACGGGGTCGTCGCACAGAAGTCCCAAGCAGAGACATTGAATAATAGCAGCGAAAATTAAGAACAAACACAAGTTATTCAAAGAAGCTCTTTATTGATATTGAAACAACGGTTACATTGGGGGCACAAGGCCAAGATTATAAGTCTCTCATGCTCACTCAACTCACATTACAAGTCACTCAGCTCTCTCTCATCTCTCAATCATTTGTCGATCCAGCGGAAGCTTCGGAAGGCGATGTCCATACATTATATCCTGTATAAGTCTTTACTCCATGCGGCCGTGCGCTTCAAATCGCCAAGGAACTCCGTGCCTCGACGCATCCAAGCAAGCTCCGCGTCACGAGCTTCTACCTGTGCCTGCACATGGAAACTATGTGGGTGTCAGTACTCAACTGTACTGGTGGAATGAGCTCCTCGCCCACCCATACAAAACCTTCACGTTATTTTACTTTTTGCAACATAGTCCCTTCTTATCAATTGTCTTTCTAGTCTTGCCTTAGGATCAGTTTTATGACCGACGCCTTGCTTATTTTGTGTCTTTAGACCATCTCGTGCTTGCAACGAATGTTAACTCATACCTTGCCTCAAGATCCTTCTCGTGCCAACAACGTTAACCTATCGAGTCGTGTTTGCCTTACGGCTTAAAATCAGAGACGCAACTACGCAATTAAGCTTCATTTTCCGTGTGATCGTGCTTCAAATCCTTTGTGCCGTGCCGCGCAACTATGTACGACTCAACCATATCGCCGCCTCGCGGCCCTTGCTACTTTGATCACCAACTGACCCAAATCAAGACTTGTGAATGTTAGTGTCACTCAACCAACTTTGCCTTGCGGCGGTTTTCCAACTTAAACTCAAACAACTCAACCAACTTAAGCAACTTATATGCCGACAACTCAAGACTTAATGCCACATCTCGTGCCGAAGCACGACGCCTATGTTGAATCCCAATCTTAGGCCCAAACTTTGTGTTCTAACTGTACACACCTTCAACTCAACTAAATCCAAAGGCATACACGCGGTTAGCCGCTATTTACCGACATCTATATGAACTTGGTCACTAGCATCACAAGCTATACCTTGACGTATAGTTTTGTTAATCGGGATCCTTTCGACGCAAGTAGCTAGCCCCGTCGCAAGTCCCCGCTTAACCTGTGCCAAAACCTTACGCACGACTATACCCTGTTCCCTCCTAGGCCGATTCGGCCCCTTGGCCAAGGGTTACCGCTCGAGGGTTCATCGCCCTTGTCGACAAGTTGTCAAATGACCATGCAAGACTCGACACAAACTGACGTCTCACACAGTCATTCCTCTACCAAAACCAAGACTTCTATCCTTGAGACCCCTCGACGACCCACGGTCGTAAGCATTCCTTTCCTTGAGACCCCTCGACGACCCACGGTCGCGAGCATTTCCTTCCTTGTTACCCTATCATTTGGTTCAACTCATGAATGCCTATTTGATAGTCCTTTCTCAAAACTCACTTTGAATCAATTATGATCCTTGCCTTAAACACTAAGCCCGTGCATCGTGCCTTAAGCCAATCGTGCTCTGCGTGACACTCCTGCCCAAGTCGACAGACCTTGAGATCGTGGGACTATTTAACTTGACAACCGCAGAATGAGCGGGACAACACTTGGAATGACTTAGGTCGACCGGCATAACTTTGCCTAACTTACTCAAGCCTACAACTTAACCCGAGGGACGAGCAAAGTCTATGTCAAGCCTTGCGCAGTGGAAGCGTGCATGCTTTATCAAGCATTTACGCGGACGATGCATATGACTTAGGCTAACTCTTAGCTTTTGCACCGAAGACCAACTTTCCTTCTCCCAAGCCACGGGACGAAGGACCGAGTATCATTTTCAAAGCACGCCGTGCACCAACTCTAAGCCGACCGTTGAACCTTTTTCCATGTTCTAGCTTATTTTGACCCGTCGGGATTATTCCCTTAGCTATGTGGATTCGTCTCTTTTATTATCAAGCCTATTGTGCAAGTTAAAAACACACGATTTATTATGTGAAGGCTAAGATGAGGCAAGTTCACCGAAACTATCCCACCTGAGCGAGCGGTCGCCTCGACCGAGCGAAGTCTTCCAGCAGCCGTTGCAAGGCTAAGGCCGAATGCCGTCGGCGTTTCGATTCCTCCGATTGACTGAGCGGGACGGGGCACTACATCATACACCACTCAGAAAAAGTTTCGTCCTCGAAACTAACTGAGTACACTTATCGATTTATCACTTTACTCAACATTCAAGAACTCTCGTACACAATTCTCCTATGCCTTACTCAAATTCGAGCCACGCTCGTGCTACCCTCAATCCTTTCTTCAAAACTTACGATCTCAAAATCCTCGATACTTTCTCGTTCCTCAAATCTTACTTGAATTCAACGTATCACTTAGTATGGATCATGCACATATCTTCGGCATCCCCAAAATACATGTATTTCAACCAAGCCTCGTGATAGCGAATCCCGCCATCACCACTCAAGTCGGATCGTGCACGCATTCAAGCGTCCTTGATATACATGCATGTCAACCGAGCCTCGTGAGTGGTGCCTTTACCATTCCTATCGCTCCGCAGCGGAATGTCTGCCTAACTGCTAGGCTATGTCTTTCCGTCAGTATTGGAATCATAGTTCCCAAATAACGATATCAACACTGACCCCATCCTAAGGTCAAACCAAGTTGATAGTACGGGGTTTTCTACCCAAGCTCGTATCACTCCGATTTCTAAACTTCGAGCATAGATTGCCTACACACATCCCAATATTTCGTCGCACGGGGTCCGAGTTATTCAGCAAAGCCATCCTATGACAACTTACGTTTCAACCAATTCCTTAACATATCAATCTCACTCGTTCAACAAGCCATTTCGCTTAGTCTATCTCTTTGAACACGTTTGACACAGATCGCCTATCAATCTTTCTCAATTCGAGCACGCTATGACGCAATTCATTGCTAACCAAAATTCTACATTCCATATTTTCTAAGTCATCTATTCCAATTTACGAAATCGATCATGAGGTCGTCTAGCTTAACAATATGTTGTGTCCCGATCTCACGCGAGTCAGATTTTCCACGGTGGACATGAATCACCATGCACGCTCCCGCGGGACAATCATCCTCATCGGAATGTAACTCTTGTTTTGCGTCTAGACTAGTTTATTCTCGATGTGCGGATTGGACCTACTCAATCCTCAAGTTTCTTTCATTCATCAGTCGCAAGTCCAAACATTCTCGAATTCACCTTCGCGTCAAACCGACAAGTCGAGACAATCAACGTTGCCGCGTCCTGATTTTCCGAGTTCGATCATTCCTGCGACATGAATCACCATGTCAGCGCTCACACGGAACAATCGCCCCAAATCCGACGCAACGCATGTGTGAGGCTGGAGTTGCGCTCGCGCAAGACAAGATCGTCGACGTTGTGGCTATCAACGTAACTATCAAGACACGATCATTTTCATCCAACATTCATCTCGATCAAAATCCTAAGTATCGCATCCAATCGAACAATAACACTTGCACGATCGTCATTCGTCGATTCAGAGTACCCCCGAGTTATCGCATATCTATCTTTGATACGCCTCAATACCATCGATGACATGCGTAACCTGACGATCTTCCTTTGCAACAAGTTCCTAGTCGTGCGAATGATGCTATCGTCCGACTGGATAATCTCCTCGACATTCAAATTCAGGTTCGATCATTATCCTTCGAACCATTCATGACATCAATTTCCTCGAACCAATTTCACATTTTGTTCATTCGTCTATCTTAAGTCATCGGCCAATGCATTTCCTCAATCGCATCATCCCTTTGTTAACTCAATCATCGAGCAACATTCAATCCAATCCTTAAAGTCATTTTCAATATTCGAATCAAACTTTTCACGCACGCTATCTTCTCGTCATGCTAACTTTTCGTATACGATCCGTTTTGATTTCCTCGATCAAGTCATCCATTCGTACATCCTAACTTTTCTTCGATTCAGTTTCATCTACTCGATCACTTTCGTGTTTCATACTTGCACAAATTCTCAATCCCGTGCACGTTCCGTGCACATCAATCTCTAGGTCGTTCGAATCAACTTATCAAACTTCAAGATAACAACTCACTCCATCGTATACGATCTAAGGCTTTGTATGTCTGCGACACTTGCTGCTAGACTCATCGATACCCCGAATCCTCAATCGATCGACATCCCTGAGGCTATCGCATACACCACTCAGGGATGAAGTCATTCAACAAATCCTCAAAACTATTATTTGATTCACAATTTACTTCCTCGAATTTCTGTCCGAACGATTCCTTAAATTTCAAGCACGCTCACCTTATATCGCACCGACGATATCGTCGTTCGATAGCACCCATATCGATAGTCATCCCATTTACTCTATCGAGTTCAACTAATTCTTGCTCGACCCTATTCAATTCCTGCACTCGACTTTTCTAAGGTCGACGCAACTTTGGTGTATATGCCCAGCCCGACTTAGCCAACCGTGCTTACGTAAACCATCTTTTTGTTTTCTTTTCAAAAACTATTTTCCTACCTTTTGCAAAATAGATAGACTTATTGTATGGACATCCCGTGGGACATTTGAGAGAGAGTGTGCCAACGATATCAATATGCGGAAGCAACATTCAGAGTTTACGGAACAGCAGAGTTAAAGAATTCAATCGGTAGTCCAAGGACGTAAAGCCGTGCTCTGATACCATTATGTCACGTCCCGCTCCCGTAGGAGCGATTGTCCTCGCTAAGGCGTGATGCCGCACGAGCCTAGATTGCGCTCGTGCAAGGCGGGTTCCATAACGGCCGATTTCAGCGGCTGCGACGGGGTCGTCGCACATAAGTCCCAAGCAGAGACATTGAATAATAGCAGCAGAAATTAAGAACAAACATAAGTTATTCAAAGAAGCTCTTTATTGATATTGAAACAACGGTTACATTGTGTCACGTCTCTCTCCCGTAGGAGCGATCGTCCTCGCTAAGGCGTGATGCCGCACGAGCCTAGATTGCGCTCGTACAAGGCGGGTTCCATAACGGCCGATTTTAGCGGCTGCGACGGGGTCGTCGCACAAAAGTCCCATGTAGAGACATTGAATTAGCAGCAGAAATTTAGAACAAAATACAAGTTACTCAAAAGATGATCTTTATTGATATCGAAACAACGGTTACATTAGGGCGCAGGGCCAAGATTACAATCACTCAAGCTCACTCTTCTTATTTTACAAGTCGCTCTGCTCTCTCTCATCTCTCGATACAATACTTGAATCCAACGGAAGCTTCGGAAGGCGATGCCTATACATTATGTCCCGTATAAGTCTTTGATCCATGCGGCCGCACGCTTCGAATCGCTAGGGAACTCCGTGCCTCGACGCAACCAAGCGAGCTCCACGCCACGAGCTTCTACCTGTGCCTGCACATGGAAACTGTATGGGTGTCAGTACTCAACTGTACTGGTGGAGTGAGCTCCTCGCCCACCCATACAAAACCGACACGTTTTATTTACTTTGTGCAATACAAGCCCCTTTACGATTGTCTTTTTAGTCTTGTCTTAGGATCGATTTTAGGACCGACGCCTTGGTCTATTTTATGTCTCTAGACCGTCTCCGTGCCTTGTACTGATAACGTACTCATACTTTGCCTCTAAACCTTTCTCGTGCTTGCATTGTTAACGTACCGACTCATAGTTGTCTTTCGTACCATACTATTGGACGTAACGACTAGGTCGTGTCAAATACTTGCCCGTACCTCAAACATCGAAGCCGTGCCTCATTGCGTAACCTGACTTATCCAAACTCGCCTTACGGCCCTTCTCGACTTAACGCGCTACGACTAACCAACTTGTGGAACCGGTGTTGAGAACTCAAGTACGACGCCATATCTCGTGCCGAAGCACGTGTCTTTACGTATAGCCGAATCGTAGCTTTATAATACCATGGGTGCAACCGAGCACACATTTCACCATTTAACGCATACCGTGCTTACACTTTCCTTGTTATGACCGACATCGTACATGCGAATTCGCCGCTTAGCATGCCAATTATCTATATAAAAGGCCACTGGCATGACAAGCCATCGCGGACATAGCTCGGGTAGGCGGCGGGTCCTTCAGCGCAGGTAGCGAGCCCCATTGAAAGCCCCCGACTACCCACGCAATAAAAGCATGCGCTGCTATAACGTCTACCTCCTAGGACGACTGGGCCCGGTGCCCCGGCATATAACCAGTCTAGGCAGAAATCCTTGTCGACAAGGTGTCCAATGACCACGCACCTACGAGACATCTAGACTCACGTAAATGTATGGCCTACTTGTTGGTACGACCGAAACTATACTTAGCAACTCGTGCTTGAATCACACTTAGCATAACGTGCCTCAGGACCGCGAGACTCCCAACCGAGGGACCGCTTCGAACTTCTTAACGTGGATAGGAACGCGAGACTCCCAACCGAGGGACCGCCTCGAATACTTAACGTGGATAGGAACGCGAGACTCCCAACCGAAGGACCGCCTCGAATACTCAACGTAGATAGGAACGCGAGACTCCCAACTGAGGGACCGCCTCGAACTTCCTTAACGTGGATAGGAACGCGAGACTCCCAACCAAGGGACCGCCTCGAACTTCTTTGAACTCGAGGGAACGACTACTACGTAGCCTTCCAATTTAACTTGAACAAAACGTATTCCTTAAGTGCCATGGACCGAGGCTAACTTTACATCGTGCCAACCGTGGCTCGTGCCTTTAACTGACTTACGTCCTACGCGACGCTATCACCCAAGTCATATGTTATATGACGGCACTTGAGATCGTAGGACTATTTAACTTGACAACCGCAGAAAGAGCAGGACGGCACTTGGAGTGACTTAGGTCGATCGGCATAACTTACCTAACTTACTCAAGCCTATAACTTAACTCAAGGGACGAGCCAAGGCTATGCCAAGCCTTGCGCAGTGGAAATGTGCATGCTTTATCAAGCATTTACGCGGGCGCCGCCTATGACTTAGACTAACTCCCCGTTTGTGTCGAATACCAACTTTTCCTTCTCCCAAGCCGCGGGACGAAGGATCGAGTGTCATTTTCAAAGCACGCTGAGCACCAACTCTAATCAGACCGTAGGACATTTTCCATGTTCTAAACTCGATTCGATCCGTCGGGATAATTCCTTTTAGCTATGTGGATTCGTCTCTTTTATTATTAAGCCTACTTGTGTAAGTTGAAAACACACGAATTATTAAGTGAAGGCTGAGATGAGGCAAGTTCACCGAAACTACCCCTCCTGAGCGATGTCTTCGAGTCGCCGTTGTAAGGCTAAGTCCGAACGCCATCGACATTTCGATTCCTCCGATTGACTTCGCGGAACGGGGTACTACAACATACACCACTCAGAATAAGTCTCGTCCTCGAGACTTTTCTGAAGGCAAACCATCCTACCATTCCTATGGCCAAGACTTAATCGTACACAATTCGCCTACACATTTCTTCGATTTCGAGCCACGCTCGTGCTATCGCTAACTTAGTCGTAAGGCACACCAACTGATCAACCAACGTTCGAATTCGTTTCAAATCAATGATCGCATTACCATCAACATTTCTTCAAAACTCATGATTTCAAAATCCTCGGCACTTTTTCGTTCCTCAAGTCTCGCTTGATTCAACGTATCACTTAGTTGGATCGTGCACATATTCCAGGCGTCCCCAAAATACATGCATTTCAGCCAAGCCTCGTGATAGAGAATCCGCCATCACCACTCGAGTCGGATTGTGCACATATTCGGGCGTCCCTGATATACGTGCATGTCAGCCGAGACTCGCGAGTGGTGCCTCCGTAACTCCTATCGCTTCGTGCTCGAACGTCGGCCTAACCGCTAGGCTATGTCTTTTCGCCAATACTGGAATCATAGTTCCCAAACAATGATATCAATACTGACTCCATCCTAAAGTCAAACCAAATTGTTGGTTTGGGGTTTTTACCCAAGCTCGTATCACTCCGATTTCTAATCATCGAGCATCGGTTTCCTATACACATCCCAATATTCGTCGCATGGGGTCCGAGTCATTCGATAAAGCCATCCTACGATAAATCACGTTTCAACCGATCCCCGATAAGAACATATCGCTCGTTTATTAAGCCATTTCGTATAGTCTATCTCTTTGAGCACGTTCGACATAATCCGCCTATCAATCGTTCCAAGTCAAGCATGCTACGACACATTTCCTCTCTAAACCGTAATTCATATTTCACGTTTCCGAAATCATCTATTCCAATTCACGTAATCGATCACAAGGTCGTCTGACTTAACAGTATGCCACGCTCCGATCTCACGCGAGTCCGATCATCCACGGTGGGCACGAATCACCATGCACGCTCCCACGAAATAATCATTCTCATCGGGACGTAACTCTTGTTTGTGTCTAGACTAGTTCATTCTCGATGCGCGGATTGGACCTACTCAATCCACAAGTTTTATTCATTCGTCAATCATAAGTCCTAACATCCTCAAATTTTCCTTCGCATCAAACCGACAAGTCAGGACAATCAAAGTTGCCGCGTCCTGATTTTCTAAGTTCGATTATTCCTGCGACATGAATTACCATGTCAGCGCTCACGCGGAATGATCGTCCTAAATCTGATGCAACGCATGTACGAGGCTAGAGTTGCGCTCGCACAAGACAAGACCGTCGACGTTGTGGTTATCAATGCAACCATCAAAACACGATCACTTTTATCCAATATTCGTCTCAACCAAAGTCCTAAGTATTATATCCATTTGAAACGATAACACTTGCGCGATCGTCATTCACCGTGTCAGATTACCCCCGAGTTATCGCATATCGTCTTTGATACGCCTCAATATCATCGACGATATACGTAACCTGACGATCTTCGTTTGCAACGAATTTTGAGTCGTACGAATGATGCTATCGTCCGACTGGATAATCTCCTCGACATTCAATTTCAAGTTCGAACATTATCCCTTGAATCGTTTACAAGATCAATTCGTTCAAATCCAAAATCACGTATCGTTCATCCGTCTATCTTAAGTCATCGACTACGTATTTCTATAATTCGCATCATTCCATGCAACTCAAACCATCGAGCACATCGATTTCAATCCTCAGAGTCGTTTACGTAACTTCAAAGTCAAACCTTTCGTGCACGCTATCTACCTGTCGTGCTAACTTTTTGTATACTATCCGTATCAATTTCCTCGATTCGATTTTACCTACTCAATCGTTTTCGCGTTTCATACTCGTGCAATCCTCAATCTTTCGCTCGAATGATTTCCAAGACGGACCATACACCACTCGGGAATCGAGTCATCCAATCTAGTCCGAATCACGTTTGCGTTATTCGCTAAGACATGTTTCGGATTCGTTCGATGAATCCCTAGCGTAATCGTTCACGTCGCATCGACGCACTAAGTCGTTCGCACTATTCCTCAAAATCCAGAATAATCTTCTGTGTACGCCTAAGTATTAGTCTGATAACGTTCCTATCGATATACACTCCAAGTGCATCTCCGTTCCCGGCCAAGCGGTACTTAATATCGGTTGTGACTCGTTTGCACCAAAAGGTCGAGGTGCGCGATACGCGGCACAACTTAGCCAAAAGGTCGTGCGCATGGCCATCCCGTATGGACTATACTCTGACTCTGTGCGCTCATTTGCTTATGTAGGACTCGTTAGGCACGCACACGACTTGCTAACTTTTGCACGCATTTTCTATCAACTCAAGGTCAGCACCGTTCGGCCCAAAGGCCTCCCAACGTATCCGGCGATGGCCTACCGATGCGTTCGATGGAACGCTTGTACGAGCTTTTAAAAATATTAGAATTATTGTATGGACATGCCGAGGGACATTCGAGAGAGAGCGTACCAACGATAACACTTGCGGAAGCAACATTTCAGAGTTCGCAGAACAACGGAGTTAAAGAATTCAATCGATAGTCCAAGGACGTAAAGCCGTGCTTTGATACCATTATGTCACGTCCCGCTCTCGTAGGAGCGATCGTCCTCGCTAAGGTGTGATGCCGCACGAGCCTAGATTGCGCTCATGCAAGGCGGGTTCCATAACGGCCGATTTCAGCGGCTGCGACGGGGTCGTCGCACAGAAGTCCCATGCAGAGATATTGAACTATCAGCGGAAATTTAGAACAAAACACAAGTTACTCAAAAGATGATCTTTATTGATATCGAAACAATGGTTACATTGGGGCGCAAGGCCAAGATTACAATCACTCAAGCTCACTCTTCTCACTTTACAAGTCGCTCTGCTCTCTCTCATCTCTCGATACAATACTTGAATCCAACGGAAGCTTCGGAAGTCGATGCCCATACATTATGTCCCATATAAGTCTTTGATCCATGCGGCCGCACGCTTCGAATTGCCAAGGAACTCCATGCCTCGACGCATCCAAGCGAGCTCCACGCCACGAGCTTCTACCTGTGCCTGCACATGGAAACTGTATGGGTGTCAGTACTCAATTGTACTGGTGGAGTGAGCTTCTCGTCCACCCATACAAAATTAACACGTTTTATTTACTTTGTGCAATACAAGCCCCTTTACAATTATCTTTCTAGTCTTGCCTTAGGATCGATTTTAGGACCGACGCCATGGTCTATTTTATGTCTCTAGACCGTCTTCGTGCCTTGTACTGATAACGTACTCATACTTTGCCTCTAGACCTTTCTCGTGCTTACATTGTTAACGTACCGACTCATAGTTGTCTTTCGTACCATACTATTAGACGTAACGACTAGGTCGTATCAAATACTTGCCCGTGCCTCAAACATCAAAGCCGTGCCTCGTAGCGTAACCTGACTTATCCAAACTCGCCTTACGGCCCTTCTCGACTTAACGCGCAACGACTAACCAACTTGTGGAACCGGTGTTGAAAACTCAAGTACGACGCCATATCTCGTGCCGAAGCACGTGTCTTTATGTATAGCCGAATCGTAGCTTTATAATACCATGGGTGTAACCGAGCACACATTTCACCATTTAACGCATACCGTGCTTACACTTTCCTTGTTATGACCGACATTGTGCATGCGGATTCACCGCTTAGCACGCCAATTATCTATATGAAAGGCCACTGGCATGACAAGCCATCGCGGACATAGCTCGGTTAGACGGCGGGTCCTTCAGCGCAGGTAGCGAGCCCCATTGAAAGCCCCCGACTACCCACACAATAAAAGCATGCGCTGCTATAACGTCTACCTCCTAGGACGACTGGGCCCGGTGCCCCGGCGTATAACCAGTCTAGGCAGAAATCCTTGTCGACAAGGTGTCCAATGACCACGCACCTACGAGACATCTAGACTCACGTAAATGCATAGCCTACTTGTTGGTACGATCGGAACTATACTTAGCAACTCGTGCTTGAATCACACTTGGCATAACGTGCCTCGGGATCGCGAGACTCCCAACCGAGGGACCGCCTCAAACTTTTTAACGTGGATAGGAACGCGAGACTCCCAACCGAGGGACCGCCTCGAATACTTAACGTGGATAGGAACGCGAGACTCCCAACCGAGGGACCGCCTCGAATACTCAACGTGGATAGGAACGCGAGACTCCCAACTGAGGGACCGCCTCAAACTTTCTTAACGTGGATAGGAACGCGAGACTCCCAACCGAGGGACCGCCTCGAACTTCTTTGAACTCGAGGGAACGACTACTACGTAGCCTTCCAACTTAACTTGAATAAAACGTATTCCTTAAGTGCCATGGACCGTGGCTAACTTTACGTCGTGCCAATCGTGGCTCGTGCCTTTAACTGACTTACGTCCTACGCGACGCTATCACCCAAGTCATATGTTATATGACGGCACTTGAGATCGTGGGACTATTTAACTTGACAACCGCAGAAAGAGCGGGACGGCACTTGGAATGACTTAGGTCGATCGGCATAACTTGTCTAACTTACTCAAGCCTATAACTTAACTCAAGGGACGAGCCAAGGCTATGCCAAGCCTTGCGCAGTGGAAACGTGCATGCTTTATCAAGCATTTATGCGGGCGACGCCTATGACTTAGGCTAACTCCCCGTTTGTGTCGAATACCAACTTTTCCTTCTTCCAAGCCGCGGAACGAAGGATCGAGTGTCATTTTCAAAGCACACTGAGCACCAACTCTAATCAGACCGTGGGACGTTTTCCATGTTCTAAACTCGATTCGATCCGTCGGGATAATTCCTTTAGCTATGTGGATTCGTCTCTTTTATTATTAAGCCTACTTGTGCAAGTTGAAAACACATGAATTATTAAGTGAAGGCTGAGATGAGGCAAGTTCACCGAAACTACCCCACCTGAGCGATGTCTTCGAGTCGCCGTTGTAAGGCTAAGTCCGAACGCCGTCGGCATTTCGATTCCTCCGATTGACTTTGCAGGACAGGGCACTACACATTGGGGGCACAAGGCCAAGATTACAAGTCTCTCATGCTCACTCAACTCACATTACAAGTCACTCAGCTCTCTCTCATCTCTCAACACATTTGTCGATATAGCGGAAGCTTCGGAAGGCGATGTCCATACATTATGTCCTGTATAAGTCTTTACTCCATGCGGCCGCGCACTTCGAATCGCCAAGGAACTCCGTGCCTCGACGCATCCAAGTGAGCTCCGCGCCATGAGCTTCTACCTGTACCTGCACATGGAAACTATGTGGGTGTCAGTACTCAACTGTACTGGTGGAATGAGCTCCTCGCCCACCGATACAAAATCGTACGTTATTTTACTTTGTGCAACATAGTCCCTTCTTATCAATTGTCTTTCTAGTCTTACCTTAGGATCAGTTTTATGACCGACGCCTTGCTTATTTTGTGTCTTTAGACCATCTCGTGCTTGCAATGAATGTTAATTCATACCTTGCCTCAAGATCCTTCTCGTGCCAACAACGTTAACCTATCGAGTTGTGTTTGCCTTACGGCTTAAAATTAGAACGCAACTACACGATTAAGCTCCATTTTCCGTGTGACCGTGCTTCAAATCCTTTGTGCCGTGCCTCGCAACTATGTGCGACTCAACCATATCGCCGTCTCGTGGCCCTTGCTACTTTGATCACCAACTGACCCAAATCAAGACTTGTGAATGTTAGTGTCACTCAACCAACTTTGCCTTACGGCGGTTTCCCGACTTAAACTCAAACAACTCAACCAACTTAAGCAACTTATATGCTGACAACTCAAGACTTAACGTCACATCTCGTGCCGAAGTACGGCGCCTATGTTGAATCCCAATCTTAGGCCCAAACTTTGTGTTCTAAATGTACACACCTTCAACTCAACTAAATCCAAAGGCATACACGCGGTTAGCCGCTATTTACCGACATCTATATGAACTTGATCATTAGCATCACAAGCTATACCTTGACATATAGTTTTGTTAATCGGGATCCTTTCGACGCAAGTAGCTAGCCCCGTCGCAAGTCCCCGCTTAACCTGTGCCAAAACCTTACGCACGACTATACCATGTTCCCTCCTAGGCCGAGTCGGCCCCTTGGCCAAGGGTTACCGCTCGAGGGTTCATTGCCCTTGTCGACAAGTTGTCAAATGACCATGCAAGACTCAACACAAACTGACGTCTCACATAGTCATTCCTCTACCAAAACCAAGACTTCTATCCTTGAGACCCCTCGACGACCCACGGTCGCGAGCATTCCTTTCCTTGAGACCCCTCGATGACCCACGGTCGCGAGCATTTCCTTTCTTGTTACCCTATCATTTGGTTCAACTCATGAATGCCTATTTGATAGTCCTTTCTCAAGACTCACTTTGAATCAATTGTGATCCTTGCCTTAAATACTAAGCCCGTGCATCGTGCCTTAAGCCAATCGTGCTCTGCGTGACACTCCTGCCCAAGTCGATGGGCCTTGAAATCGTGGGACTATTTAACTTGACAACCGCAGAATGAGCGGGACAGCACTTGGAATGACTTAGGTCGACCGACATAACTTTGCCTAACTTACTCAAGCCTACAACTTAACCCGAGGGACGAGCAAAGGCTATGCCAAGCCTTGCGCAGTGGAAGCGTGCATGCTTTATCAAGCATTTACGCGGGCGACGCCTATGACTTAGGCTAACTCTTAGTTTTTGCACCGAAGACCAACTTTCCTTCTCCCAAGCCACGGGACGAAGGACCGAGTGTCATTTTTAAAGCACGCCGTGCACCAACTCTAAGCCGACCGTTGGACCTTTTTCCATGTTCTAGCTCATTTCGACCCGTCGGAATTATTCTCTTAGCTATGTGGATTCGTCTCTTTTATTATCAAGCCTATTGTACAAGTTGAAAACACACGATTTATTATGTGAAGGCTAAGATGAGGCAAGTTCACCGAAACTACCCCACCTGAGCGAGCGGTCGCCTCGACCGAGCGAAGTCTTCCAGCAGCCGTTGCAAGGCTAAGGCCGAACGCCGTCGGCATTTCGATTCCTCCGATTGACTGAGCGGGACGGGGCACTACATTACCTCAAGTCAAGGAGTTCCTCAAGTTACGTCAGAAGCTGGCGGATGACGGCATGTCCTTGGTCAATGCTTTTGTCGTCGAGAGTATTGTCACTAAGCTCCCACCTGGGTGGAGCAATTTCATCGCGGACATGCACCGCAAGAAGATGGAAGTAGATGTGGAACGCCTCTTGTACTGGATACATATTGAAGACGAGTTGAGGGCTCAACTCAAAGTGGACACATTGTCCAAACATACGGCTAAGGCCAACATGGTGTAAGAAGAAAATTCTAAAGGAAAGCAAAAGGCTCCCTACCAGAAAAAGAAAGACATTCATCATCTGAAGGTGAATCGGCTCAGTTCAAGCCCAAGTCCAAAGAACCTGGGACTTGTTTCAACTGTGGCAAGAAAGGCCATTAGAAGAGGGACTGCAAAGAAAACCAAAACAAAGAGAGTAAGATAAGGCTAACTTTGTTGCTATGATTGTGCAGGTTGACTCAGCTGGAGTTGACATGGACTGGTAGATAGACACTGGGGTTTCGTGTCATGTTTGCTCAAAGAAGGAGTGGTTCATCATGTACCAACCTGTTTTCGAAAAGGTTATGGTTGCGAACCAGACACAAGCTGAAGTACTTGGGATCGGAAAAATGACTTTAAAATAGTCGATGATGCTTCAAAAGGTGAAGCACATACCTGCTATAGCCAAGAATCTAGTCTCAGGAAAGTCTGTTCTGCAACGCAGGCTTGAGGATAGACATAAATGCTGGTCAGATCGTTATGTCATATAAATGAACATACTTCAAAAATGCCTTTTTTATCGAAGGGATATTCAAACTTCAACTTGTAACTCCTATGGAGATAGTTAATGCAGTTTCTTCTTCTGGTTATTCTCTTGAGTTGTGGCATAATAGACTAGGACATGTTCATTGTAAAAAAATAAACAAGATGTCTAGTCTAGGGCTTATCTCCAAATGTGTGGATAAGGAGTTGGAGAAGTGTGAGGTCTGCACGCAGATAAAGATCACAAGAAAACTGCTCATGCGGGTAAACCGAAGTAAAGATCTTCTAGAGTTGGTGCATGAAGATATCTGTAACTTCAAACGGTTCTCCACAAAGGTCGAGATAAAGTATTTCATTACCTTCATCGACGACTTCTCAAAGTACACGTTTGTTTATCTGCTCAAGTCTAAAGATGAAGCATTTGAGAAGTTTAAGGACTTCAAGGCTGAAGTCGAGCGTCAAACCGGACAACAACTCAAGAGACTCAGAAGTGATCGAGGTGGTGAATATAGGTCTCATGAATTCGCATCGTTCTGCAGAGAACATAGAATTGTCAATGAGACAACTACTCCTTACTTCCCTCAATCAAATGGCATTGCAGAAAGGAAGAACAGAACATTAACAAAGATGATGAACTCGATGTTGTTGACTGCGTGTCTTCCAAATTATTTCTAAGGTGAAGTAGTGCTTACGGCTACGTTCATATTGAACAGAGTGCTGTATACTACTTCAAAAGTCACTCCTCATGAACTCTGGTTCAAGGTCAGACCCAACTTGAATGTCATTCGAGTGTGGAGATGTCTGGCATATGTGAAGCTTCCGAATTTGAGGATTCAAAAACTGGAAACGAGGACTACGAAGACTATATTTCTGGGTTATGCTGACAAGAGTGATGCTCGGAGGTTTCTTGATATTGAGTCAAATCATATCATTGAATCCCGTAATGCAATAAAATTTCAAGATAAATTTATAAGGTACAAGAACATTGTTATTGCAGACATTTCGGAGAACAGTCTGAGTGCACAGGAAACTCAAGTTCCTTATGAAGAGGTAGTCCAAGAAGAAGTTGTTGCTACAGAAACAACTATTGAACCAGAACTCTCAGAACCAGTATCTAAGCGAATGAGAAGAAAGAAGGACTTCGGAGAGGATTTCGTCACCTATCATGTGGAAACAAATCCGCTTACCTATGATGAGGCGATGAAAACCAGAGATGTTATCTTCTGGAAGAAGGTTATTAATGATGAGTATGACTCAATAACCTCCAACAACACGTAGGTGTTGGTCGACCTGCCTGAAAGAGCAAAACCAATCGGATGTAAATGGATCTTTAAGAAGAAGATGAAGGCTGATGGAACAGTTGACAAATTCAAGGCAAGATTAGTTGCCAAAGAGTTTTCTCAGATGTAGGAGATCGATTATTTCGACACATATGCTCCAGTAGCACAAATGACGACCATCAGGATGTTAATTGCTTTGAGCATAATTCATAAGCTGGTAATTCATCATATGGATGTTAAGACCGCTTTCTTGAATGGTGAATTGACCGAAGAGATATACATACAATAGCCAAAATAATTCGTCTTCAAGGGCCTCGAAGATAAAGTCTGTAAGTTGGTAAAATCTATGTATGGTCTGAAGCAAGCTCCCAAGATATGGCACGAGAAGTTTGATAAAGTCATAAGATCAAATGGCTACAAGGTCAACGAGACAGACAAGTGTGTGTACACGAAGTTCGCTGACGGGAGAGGAGTTGTCATTTTTTTGTACGTGAACGACATGTTGATCTTGGGTACAGATCTAGCAAGTGTCACTGAGACAAAGAAGTTCCTCTCGTCTAAGTTCAGCATAAAGGACTTAGGGAAAGCTGATGTTATCCTGGGGATAAAGATCATCCAGACGAAAACTGGAGTGACATTGTCACAATCTTATTATATTGAGAAGATGCTCACACGCTATGAGTATCAAGATCTTCTAGGGATCGATACATCATATCGGTGTGACAAGAAGCTGAAGCCAAATCCAAGGAAAAGCGTCAAACAGTTGGAGTATTCAAGTGTCATCGGAAGTTTGATGTATGCGACTACTGTCATAAGGCCTGACATAGCTTTTATCGTAGGGATGCTGAGTCGGTTCACGAGAATTCCAGGTGTGGAGCCCTGGAAAGCTGTAAAAAGAGTTATGAGATATCTTAAAAGGACTTAGAAGTATGCATTGTACTACTACGGAGATCCAAAAGTAGTGGAAGGCTTCAGTGATGCAAGCTGGTGCTCAGAAGTAGAGAGTGAAAGGTCCACAGAAGGATACGTCTTCTCCATGGATGGAGTTATTATATCGTGGAAGTTGAAAAAGTAGAATATGTTGTCTCACTCTTCTGTAGAATCTGAGTTCTATGTACCGGCGGATACAGCGAAGGAAGCAGAGTGGCTTCGAGAGCTCATGTATGATCTTCTAATGGTTGATGTGCAGATACCGACAGTACCAATATACTGTAACAAACAGGCGACTGCAGCGATAGCATCGAATGAACTCTTCAATGGCAAGAAGATAACTGTATGCCTAAGGCACAAGACGATAAATAATCTTATTAAAAGAGGAGTCATTGTCGTAGTTGATGTTCGGAGTCAGAAGAATCTGGCAGATCCGTTCACCAAAGGTCTCAAGCGCCAGCTAGTTGAAGACACAACATGTAAGATGTATAGTGCCCCGTCCCTACATCGTGTCCCGTACTCCGTCCACGGGGTGCGCGAAAAAGGAACACTGTCGCTATCGATTCGGTCGGGACCGATAGGTCGGGATCGATCGAGTCGATCGAACGGGAACGGTTGAATTAAGATCCATTCCTCGTTATGGAATGTCTTCTTCGGAACCAAGTCCCATATTCAGCGGGTTGCGCCTCAAGGATTGTCTCTGCGGCTGAGTCGGGAGAGACCTTCCGTTGCTCTGCTTTTCACGCCGCTTGCGTTGGTTTTGGCTTTGTTTTCTGAATGCATTTTCGTGAATGTTTTCGATGGTTTTCATGGCTTGCATTTTGAACTCGCATTTCCTATCGAACTTCTTGAATAATGTAGTATTCTAATCGGTTGCTTGTGCGATTTTAGGTAATCGCGTAGGCGACGTCTAGCGCGACCAACAAGTTCTCTCGTCTGCAGTAAACTCAAGGTGAGTGGCTGACCCTTCTCTTCTCGACCCCCTTTTTAGGCAAAATCGATAGTGTTGTTGCGAATGAAAAGACAAATGCAAGGGCACGAACACGAATGAATGAGCAAGTTTTCAAAGAAAATGTAGGCTATATCTTAACAACTAAAAATATGTCTTTGCACGGTCATGGACAACTTGTCGACAAGGTAGAGTTTCCCCGTAACGGCAACCCAAGGCCATGGGACCGTTTCGGCCAAGAATGGAAACACGGTGTATAGCTGTGCTGGATGATAGCATGGGTTAAGCGGAGACTTACAGCGAGGCTCGCTACTTGCGCTGCAAGGGCCCCGGCTAACAAAAGCTATAGAGTCCAGGATGGCTTGTTTTGCCAGTGACCAATCACACGTAATATTGCACTTGGTATGAAAATGATAACAATTGATAGGGAAGAACATGGTAAATTTTATAAGGCGCGGCGCGGTCCGCCGTGGGTAAGTTTCAACATAAATTTTATTATGCTTGTCAGATGCTTGTTTAAAATCCATTAGGATGGTTAGAAACATTCATACTCTAAGTCATATAAACTCTTCAACCAAATGAGAGCTTGGAACTTAAATAGCCACGCACCAGTACAAAGTGTAATGTACTGATCCTCGCTCTCTACGCAGGTACACCGAATCACGAAGGGCGTGCCACTTGAAACTCAAGGTGACGTGAACCATTTTGAAGCCTCGTCCGCGTGTGAAGGCTTGTTTTCTGGATTCCTTTTGAAGAAGACCCCGTACTCAGTCCAAAAGAAGACGACTCGACTACCCGCGATAGCAGGTAGAAAATGTGTAATAGTTTTTGCTTGTAAAAAGGGGATGTAATGTATGGAACGACTATCTCATCAGCGTTCGTTTTGTAAGTCGAGTCATGTTTTAGCCCGCACGGCAATGATTGTAAAGGAGTCAATATAAATGAAATATTAATATCAATAAAAAGTCTACTTCTATTTTAAATGTGTCAATCAATTTCTCTGCGTACTCTAACTTGATGTTGTGTTTCGGATAGCCTTATGAATGTGCCTTGTACGATCGCAATTTAGGTTCGCACGGCATCACGCCTGGGGGACGACTATCGATTCTACAGAAATCGGGGCGTGACATAATGGTATCAGAGCACGGCTTTACATCCTTTGACCTCGCATCGATGAGATAAGTTGTTCCATACAATGAGTCCGTAATAATTTGTGACTGATGCATTTGTCTTCGTATCGCAGAAGTGACGGAACCTACGATCGAGCAAGAACAGAGCACTTCTAGCGGCTCTAGTAGTTCACATCATTCGCGGGCTGGACCTTCTAACGATACCATCGAAAGGATGCTGCGCATGATAGAGGTACAGCGGAACCAGTCCGAGAACCGACATCAACAGACAGAGGAACGACAGGCCCAATTTAAAGCTCGTTTC
This sequence comes from Iris pallida, assembly GCA_029216955.1. Lineage (NCBI taxonomy): Eukaryota > Viridiplantae > Streptophyta > Magnoliopsida > Asparagales > Iridaceae > Iris > Iris pallida. Next base: position 4,327,428 of record JANAVB010025198.1, read on the forward strand.
GACGCACATGCCAAACTTCAACAAAAGCAGCTGGATACCCTGCAGCAGATTGTACAGACAATAGTGGCCAATAGAAATTCTGTGACTGCGTCTACCGTCACCGAACCTACTGCCACCGTGCCGACGATCCAACCCATTGAAGTCGATACGGAGGAGCCTGAGCGTCAACCAGCGGCACCGAAAAAGTACAACTTTGAAGTGTCAGAATTCAAGAAGGCGTACCGCAATTCCTTCAGAGGTACCGAAGGCCCTTCCATGGCGATCGACTGGTTGGAAGAGCTGGAAGATCACTTCGAGCTTCTCGGCATTGAAGAATCAAACCAAGTCGCCTGTGCACAACTTCAACTACGGTTGAACGCGCACGACTGGTGGGCCGTACGCAAGCGAGCGACCCGACCGGACAATACCACTGCGCCGATCTCTTAGGCCACGTTTCGTAAAGCTTTTGAAGTCGAGTACCTTCCGTCAGCCGTTCATCAAGCGAAGGAAAATGAATTCATGCAGTTGAAGCAAGGGAATCGGACAGTAGAACAGTATGCCGCAGAATTCAACAAGTTGTCCAAGTTTGCTAGTCAGTTTCTGCCTACGGAAGATTGCCGTGTGCGATGGTTCGAAGTGGGTCTGCGACACTCTATCGGTGCATATGTCGGGGTCCCAGAGTACAAGACCACGGGTGAGGCTCTGAATTACGCTCTCCGCCTTGAGAGCCTGTATCCTTTCGGTGCTGACGACGTTATGCGCCACTCCAATCACAAATATCCTCGCTATACGGGAGGCTACAATCACGTATCAAAGCGTCCAAACAACGGCAGCTACAAAGGAAAGAACCCATTACCTCGATGCACCAAGTGCAACAGTCTCGGACACGATGCCAACAACTGCTTCGCCTTCGACGGAGCATGTTTCAATTATGGAGAAAGGGGCCACCGATTTCGAAACTGTATGGCCCGAAAACTGTTAGGGTTATATACTTAGTAACCTTATTTCCTTAAATTTTGAATGAGAATCATATAGGCAAATGTTTGCATATTGTATTTGTTGCAAGTGTTAATGTAAATGTCTGATATTCTATATTGTAGATAATATGGTGTGTGGTGTCACACAGAAGATCATATTATCAGTTTCCTATGGAGTATATAAATAGTTCACAACCTAGATGGACTTGGACAATCTTTTGGAAAGGTTGTAGTATAATCTGGTATTAGTCTATCTTGACTATAGGTTTACACTAGTACACTTTGTGTGTATTGAACAGGGCCACTTGAGGTTGTTCTCTTTGTACTGACTACATAAGAGAACAAATACCTCTGTTATTATGGATGCTTGTGCTCTTAACTCGGATATAATAACGGACATATATATACAGTGTGCATTATTTTGACTCATAAAAGAGTGAGATTCATTATAGATCAACAACCTCTATGAATTGGGTAATAACATTGTATGTATGATGGGCTGTTGATTATAAATAGAATCCATGTCCCGATACATCGGGTTGATGATGTCCCCTTAAGGAGCTCATAAGGATTGTCATATAAACCTGTAGGTGGATTATATCCGACATGACAAATAAAGTTGAGCGGTACTACTTAAGGATAAAAGATGTCGAATCAATATAGTTATCAGTAACTTAATTTGATCGACGGACATACGATATCTTAACATGGGGAGCCAAACGAGCATATAATAAAAGGAGCCCACAAACATAATTTGGGATTAGGGAGGTAGTGCAACAATAGCTCATTAGTGGACCGAGCTATTGTTAATGGGCCTGGATTGTGTTCGGGCTGAACACGGGATATCCAGATCCGTTAGGAGGCCTAACCCTAATTTTTCCTCATGGTCCCTGCCGTAGCCTATATATATCCTCTATTCTCTGGCCGCTATATTACCGATTAGAAATCTGAAACTTTCTCTAAATTCGTGATTCACGTAAGAAGAGAAAGAGAGGGCTGCCAAGGAGAAAAAAAAGGTTGGGAGATCGTCGCCCAAACGACGTCCAACTCGAGGAAGGAATACGTGCAAAAGATCTTGGAGTCGTCCGCTCGAGATTGCCAGGAATTACTTGTCTCCTTTCCGCCGCAGGTATAATTCGTGAACCCTAGTTTCCGCCTATGAAGGGTTAGAACACGTATTAGATCTGTTTAACTTTCTATCGATCAATACGCACACCAAAGGAAGGGTCCTGGGAATCCCCAGTTCCATCAAAAACCAAGTCATCCCAACGCACCACCATAACAACAAAATCGTCAAGAGAATCGAGGACATGCGCCCCGACCTCCTCAGCCCACTCAATCCAACAACCAAGACCGATGCCCTAATGCACAGGGGCGTGTCTTTGCCATGACTCGAGATGAGGCGTTTGCTTCCGACACTGTTGTGACAGGTATATTGAATTTTAATAATGTACCTGCTCGTGTGTTATTTGATTCAGGCGCCTCGCATACTTTCATGTCGGCAGACTTCGCCGCCGAGCACAAATTCCCTGTAATATTGTTAGACCTTGACCTTAGCGTAAGTATGCCTTCGGGCGTGCCACTACTCACAAACTTAGCCTGCGGGAGAGGAACCATATGTATTGGGGGTCAAAAGATCGGTCTTGATGTGAAAGTTCTAGATATGAAGGACTTCGACATCATACTGGGCATGGATTGGCTCGGTCCGTGCAACGCAACCATAGACTACACTAAAAAGAAGGTCGCATTCCGTATACCTGGAGTACCTGAATTTTGCTACTCGTATTGTGAGGCATCGCCGACCTGTATGGTGATCTCCGTAATATCTGCTCGACGGATGCTGTATTCCGGGTGCGAATGCTATCTAGCTTCCGTTCGAGACATGCGACATGATGGTGCAAACACGGAAGAGACCGCCGTTGTGGCAGAATTCCCAGACGTGTTCCCGGACGAGCTACCTGATATGCCGTCCGATCGAGAAATAGAGTTCACCATCGACACATTCCCCGACACCCGGCCGATCTCGAAGGCTCCGTACAGAATGGCCCCTACAGAACTGAAGGAACTAAAGGCACAACTACAAGAATTACTCGACAGAGGGTTTATCCATCCGAGTATCTCGCCGTGGGGTGCGCCCATGCTATTTGTGAAGAAGAATGATGGATCGATATGGCTCTGCATCGACTATTGGGAATTGAATAAAGCCACCGTCCGGAACAAATATTCCCTGCCCTGCATCGATGACTTATTCGACCAGCTCCCAGGTGCAACAGTGTTTTTGAAGATTGATCTGCGATCAGGTTATCACCAACTCAAAGTCAAGCCAGATGATGTGCCGAAATCTGCCTTCCGCACTCGCTATTGTCACACCACGCTCCCGTAGGAGCGATCGTCCTCGCTAAGGCGTGATGCCGCACGAGCCTAGATTGCGCTCGTGCAAGGCAGTTCCATAACGGCCAATTACATCGGCGGCGACGGGATCGTCGCACAGAAGTCCCAAGCAGAAGCTTTGAATACATTGCAACGGAATTTAAAGAAGAACACATGAACACAAGTCATTCAAAAGAAGCTCTTTTATTGATATTAAACACAAGATTACATTTGTGGGCGCAAGGCCAAATTATAATTCGCTCGTGCTCACTTTTCTCTCGTTTACAAAGTCACTCTCTGCTCTCTCTCTTGATTACAATGCTTGAGTCAGCGGAAGCTTCGGAAGGCGATGTCCATACATTATGCCCTGTATAAGTCTTCAGATCACGCGGCCGCACACTTCGACTCGCCAAGGAACTCCGTGCCTCGACGCATCCAAGCGAGCTCCGCGCCACGAGCTTCTACCTGTGCCTGCACATGAAACACTGTGTGGGTGTCAGTACCACTGTACTGGTGGAGTGAGCTTCTCGCCCACCCATACATAACCGACACATTTCATTTACTTTGTGCAGCTTAAACCCTTTCAATTGTCTTTGTAGTCTTGCCTTAGGATGCATTTTAAACAAGACGTCTCGGTCTATACTTAGCGATGCAACGACAAGGTCGTACAACGACGAGGTCGTGCTATAATGCCAACGTGTGTTTCGATCGAGGCAGTGCCTCATTTCTCAAGTACCTGACCGAACTACAACTCGGGACGGCAGGGTCGTGCCACATTCTAATTGCAACTTAGACATATTCGAGATAATGCTATGCCGAGGAGCAACTTATGCGAACTCGACCGTGCCAAGACTTTCACTTAAACTCAAGGTTCACTAGGCCAATTCTCGTGCCAACGATTCAATGCCAAGACGATAACAGGACGACTCGTGCAGGTCGTGCCTCTAGACCTTGCTTAGACTTGTTCGTACTTCAAGATTGAGGCCGCGCCTCGCAATATATCAAGACTTATCATGCTACCGCCTTGCGGCCCTTCTATTCGACTCATGAACCAACTTAGACAAGACTTGCCAAACCTAGCATCGATCTCGTTCACATCCCGACGCCAATCTATCGTGCCAAGCACGGTGCCTATGCTGCAGCCCAGTCTTAGGCCCAGACCTTGTGTTACCGACTAGACCTGCATTTAAGCTCTAGACTCAATCCAAAGGCATACACGCGGTGTGCCGCTATTGCCGACACATCTACATGAGTGGTCACTAGCAATTTCAAGCTATCTTGGACTGGCTCGTGGGATATCCACCTGTACCAACACGGGTAGCTAGCCCGGTGGGGTGGAACTCTCCCATGCGGTCATCCAGCATCCTACTTTGAGCCACACTCGCTTCTCCCGGGCCGAATGATCCCAGCGCCCCGGTGATCATTCGAGAAGACTACACCTTGTCGACAAGTTGCCCAATGACCATGCATACTCGATCTATCCAGTCTATCTAGTCCTTTCTTAGCATGACCATGCATTCCTTCTTTCTATCAAGACTTATCGAGACTCCCAAGTACGAGGGACCGATCTCGTGTGCGGGACATTTCAAGACTTAGCGAGACTCCCCAGCCAGGGGACCGATCTCGTGTGCGGGATATTTCAAGACTTAGCGAGACTCCCAAGCCAGGGGACCGATCTCGTGTGCGGGACATATCAGGACGTAGCGAGACTCCCAAGTAGCGGGATCGATCTCGGCGACAACCAGTCGCGGGGACTTACTTTGTTCGTGGCAAGCTTTTCACTAAACCGACCGTAACTCGTGCCTTAGACAGGCCTGGTTCTATAGGCGACGCTAACGCTCAAGTCATAGACTTATACGACAAGCCTTGTTCTCAAGGGACTACGCAACTTGACAACAGTAGATAGAGCGGGACAGTGCTGGAAATGGCTTTGATAGCCCAGCACAACACTTGTCTAACTTATTCAGGCGATGACTCGACGAGCGAGGGCTACGCCGAGCTCCGTGTCGAGGGAACGTGCTAGGCACGGGGTCGACTTGGACAACCAACTTTTCGGGTGCCTAGACTTAGCCAAGGAGCCGTACGAGACGACTTAACTTACGGGACGTGCGAAGGCTATGCCAAGCCTTGCGGGATAGGACCGTGCATGCTTTGTTAAGCATTCATGTGGACGACGCCTATGACTTAGGCTGATTTGAGTTTCGGGGCAACATGACGGGACCGTGCATGCTTTATTAAGCATTCACGCAGGCGATACCTATGACTTAGGCTATTTCAAGTGTTGGGACAAAACGACGGGACAGTGCATGCTATATCGAGCATTCAAGCAGGTGACGCCTATGACTTAGGCTTATTCGAGTGTCGGGGCAACTTAGCAACTTAGGCCAACTTCCTTCTCCCAAGCCACAGGATCGAAGGATCGTGTGTCATTTGAAAGCACGCTGAGCCAACTTCTATAAAGATCGTGGGACCATTTTCCATGTTCTAAGACATTCCGACCCGACGGGATTATTCCCTTAGCTATGTTGGTGCGTAGCTTTTAGATTAGCCTACCAGTGCAAGTTGAAAACATTGCGAGTTATTAAGTGAAGGCTAAGATGAAGCAAGTTCACCGAAACTCCCCTACCTGTGCGAGGAGTCGCCTCGGATGAGCGAGCCTTCGAGCAGCCGTTGCAAGGATAAGTTCCAACGCCGTCGGCATTTCGATTTCTCCGATTGACTTTGCGGGACGGGGCACTACAGCTATGGCCACTATGAGTTCTTGGTAATGCCGTTCGGTCTGACGAACGCCCCTGCCGTCTTCATGGATCTAATGAATCGGGTGTTTCGTCCGTTCGTTGACAAGTTCGTAGTAGTCTTCATCGACGACATCCTCGTCAACTCGAAGGATCGAGCACAACATGCAGAGCATCTGCGGACGGTACTCCAAACACTTCGAGAGAATCAGTTGTATGCGAAGATAAGCAAGTACGAATTTTGGCTGAACAGCGTCTCATTCCTTGGGCACATCATCTCCGCCATGGGCATCCCAGTCGATCCGAAGAAAGTCGAAGCAGTTGCTGATTGGAAACGGCCCGCATCAGTTAGCGAAATTCGAAGCTTCCTAGGCTTGGCGGGATACTACCGACGCTCCATGAAGGAATTTGCGAAGATTGCATCACCGTTGACTCGCCTCACCCAGAAAGGAGTCGCACTCAAGTGGTCAGACGACTGTGAAGCTTCCTTTCAGGAGCTCAAACAACGGCTCGTTTCGGCCCCGATACTTGCTCTTCCTGAAGGGACGGAGGGATTTCAAATCTTTAGCGATGCTTCTGGCCAGGGCTTGGGGTGTGTGCTCATACAGCGGGATAAGGTGATATCTTTTGCTTCCCGGCATTTGAAGCCGCACGAAAAGAACTACCCCACGCACGACCTAGAATTAGCGGCGATTGTGTTTGCGTTAAAGCTATTGCGTCACTATCTCTATGGCGTGGCGTGCAGGATTTATACGGACCACAAAAGCCTCAAGTATCTCTTCACCCAGAAAGAATTGAATTTGTGGTAGAGGCGATGGCTCGAGCTGATCAAAGACAATGACTTGTCAATCAACTACACGCCGGAAATACTTAGCTTTATTATGCATCAACGATCGACTGCTGCGTGACTTGGAAGGAATGGGCATTGAACTCTGAGTTCATTTTAGAGACGTAAAGCTGGCGCAACTGCGGGTGGAACCGAGCCTACTAGAAGAATCAAGTCTGCTCAGAAGAACGACCCATACCTGGAGAAGATGCGGAAGCTGATATCGACAGGGAAAGCGTCCGACTTTGCAGAGGACGAGTCGGGAGTATTGCGCGTGAAGGGACGGCTATGCGTACCAGACGATGCAAAACTTAGAAAGGAGATAATATCGGAGGCGCATTATGCAAAATATTTCTTGCATCCTGGCAGCACCAAGATGTATAAGGACCTCCGTGTTGTCTTTTGGTGGCACGACATGAAGAGGGACGTAGCGCTCTTTGGTCAAAATGTATGGCCTGTCAGCAAGTCAAAGCCGAGCACCAGCGACCGGGTGGGGAGATGCAGAACCTTGCCATTCCAGAGTGGAAATGGGATCACATCACTATGGACTTCGTTGTTGGCTTGTCGAGGACGCCGCGGGAAAACGACGCCATCTGGGTCATCGTCGATCGACTAACCAAGTCAGCACACTTTATTGCCATCAAAGTTACTTGGAGCGTCGATCGCCTTGCTCAGATATACCTTGATGAAGTAGTTCAGCTGCACGGGGTCCCAGTATCTATCGTCTCGGATCGGGATGGACGGTTCGTAGCGCGCTTCTGGAGTAGTCTTCATTCAGCACTGGGGGCCAAGTTGAAGTTCAGCTCAGCTTATCATCCTCAGACTGACGGCCAAACAGAGCAGGTGAACCAAATTCTCAAAGACATGTTATGACTCTGTGCGATCGACTTGAAGTCAAGTTGGGACGTCCATCTACCGCTGGCCGAGTTTGCATACAACAACAGCTATCAGTCCAGCATCCAAATGGTGCCGTATGAAGCTTTGTACGGCCGGAAGTGCAGATCGCCCATTTGCTGGGATGAAGTCGGAAAACGGCAGATACTTGGTCCGGAGCCGGTAGAGCAGACCGTGAAGAAGGTCAAGTTAATACGAGAGAGATTGAAGATAGCACAAAGTCGACAGAAGAGCTATGCCGACACGCACCGACGCCCCCTCGAGTTCTCGGAAGGCGACCATGTATTCTTGAAAGTCATTCCCATGCGGGGAGTTTCCAGGTTCAGTGCGAAGGGGAAATTGAGCCCAAGACTTGTTGGCCCGTTCGAAATATTGAAGCGAGTCGCCCCGGTAGCTTACCAAATCGCTTTGCCGCTTGCGTTGTCAGAAGTACATGACGTCTTTCACGTATCATAATTACGAAAGTACGTGCATGATCCGAGCCATGTGGTGGATTTGGGTAAGCTGGACCTGAAGGCGGACTTGTCATATGTCGAAGAGCCGGTACAAATCTTGGAGCGCAAGGATAAACTTCTCCGCAACCGTAATATTCCTCTCGTCCGCGTCCTCTGGAGAAACTATTCGGTCGAAGAGTCGACGTGGGAGCTTGAGTCAGAAATGAAGGAAAAGTTCCTTTCATTGTTCTCGTAGAGGCAGGTTCTATTCTTAAGTTTCGAGGACGAAATTTTTCTTAGTTGGTTATGATGTAGTGCCCCGTCCTGTCACGCCCCAGAACCAGAATACTGGAGAGCGGGGGCAGACATAGCCAGCTACGTATATTGAAATAGAATACATCTCAACTATACGGTCACGGCTGTCTAGATATGAGGGTTTACTACAAGCCAACAGTCTCTTAAGGTCAAGCCTATTGTCTCAATCTCAAGCAAGTAATATAATTACAAGATGTATGATCATTAAATATACAATAAAAGGCGTCCCAAATATTACATATCAGCTGATCATGAAGCTAGTCGTACAAAATGTTAGGACTAGCAAGAGTTTAAGTCATACATGATCAACCCTAGAATTTGTTAATCATGTTTACAGCCCGTAGGCAGACAGTAAGTAAGGTACATCGAGCTAACAGGTGCTCGTCGGCTAAATGCCTCAAAAAAATAAATTTACAATAGAATGAGCGAAACAAAATAGAAAACCCACTCGTAGTCCGGGTTCCTTCTAGTCGCCACCATTGGGCTGGAAGCTTGGTAGATCCTCGGAAGCTGCTCCGAAATCTGGCCACACAAAACCAGCTGGGTCAACCCCAGAAAGAGCAAGTGCCACAAGGGGGCCACGAAATAAGAACAAAAGCCAGCAATCAGCACAGAAAATCTAATATTAAAACTAAAATTACGAAAACATGTCAGGATGATATACGACGAGATAACCATGGAACTATTCCGATAGCCAGGTTACAACCCGTAAACCAAACAAGGACCGGGGTTGTAACCCTTCATCTGAACAGAGCTTGGTTTCCCACCATTTATCGGCAAGATAATAATGCAAAAAATCAAGACAGGAAGCAATCTTGTACTGGATCAAGACATGGCTAAGCTGGTTACACCTCATTCAATCAATCACGGCCAAGCAGATACTACGGCTTACTACTTTAACTAACTAGGGTTATCACAGGCCTAATTACTAACAAGATGCAGTGAGATTGCTCCACAGCCACAAGCCCTGCAGACCATCCAGGCTACCCAGGACGAAAGATTAGGGTTGAATTCAGGTGGGTACATCGCCCAGAAGACAAATGTACCCTTAGGTGACTTAGAGGGTGCAACACTCGACGGTGCGCTGGAAATGTGCCCTACTCGACGGCAGGCTACAGATCCCAAGAGCGCCCAGGTAACGGGATTGCCTGTAGCTGTGTCATCTCTTCATGACTACTGAGTTATTCTAGTTATTAACCTTAATCCATTTTAGTAGGTACTCCTGACCGTGGTACTCAGGAGTCCCCTCCTAGACATGATGCGAGACTGGACAAGTGGATTAACAAGCAAGCAAGAAAGAACCACCCACGGTGTCATGACAGGTCAAGTTAAGTTATCAAGATAAATCATGTCAGGGTACTTGTCAGGAGTGTGCCACGACGGGCCACTATCATGTCAGGTTGGTCATGTCAGGAGTGCACCACTACGGGTCACTGTCGTGTTATGCTAGTTCCTTGCCATACCGAGCCATGTACAATAGTCATTCCAAACATATTAGGTAAAATCAAGTTCATGACAAAAGGCGTAAGGATGTAAAATGGGCATGAAATATCTAATAAAATATCAAAATACGGGTCAGGGGATGCGTACGCACAAAAGCACGCACGCAGGGGGAATGCATACGCAATATAACACGCACGCAGGAGGGCAGCGTATGTGAAAGTCACGCACGCTCAAGGGAGCAGCTGCGTGAAAAGTCACGCACGCTCAAGGGAGCAGCTGCGTGAAAAGTCACGCACGCTCAAGGGAGCAGCTGCGTGAAAAGTCACGCACGTTCAAGGGAGCAGGCTTCCAACAGGAAGTGTACTCAAGCCTGCGTACGCAGCGCTAAAGAGCGCGCGTAGCTCAGTGTGCGTGAGCTAAGAAGCTCTGCACACTGCTCACTGTCTTCTTCAAACAGCAAGAACACCATGGCAGAACCCAAACTTCAAAACAACATAACTTGGTCATCCGAACTCCAAATCCGGATTTCCAAAGCTCCAACTGGAGTAAAACTGAAAGCTCTTCCACATGAAAACATCAGAACTCAAAGAAAACCAACCAAAATAGATCAAAACATGTAAAATTTGAAAATAGTAATAACTTAGATCTACATCAACAGAGACTCCAAATCATAAAAACCTAAGAACTAATGTTGATCTCCATATCCTAAACTAGCAGATGGACAAAGAAAAGAGGGTCCTCATGTAGTGGCAAGATGCACTTGCCTAGGGTTAGGAGAGTTGTGTTGAGGAAGGAGAAGAAGAAGAAGAAGGAAATAAATGGTGGTTATGAGGAGAGAGAAGAGGTTGGTGGAGATATAAAGAGGGGGAGTTGTGGTGGGTTGAGGGTGTAGCATAGGGCTAGGGTGATCTAATGCTCAAAAACCGAACCAAACCGAACCAACCCAATAAAACCGAGCCAAGCCAAAAAAACCTAAATACGAAAATACCGAAATTTCACAAGGTAAGAAAAATAAAAATACATGCCAAAATCCAGATACGAGTATAAATACGAAATACGGGAAAATACGGGAAATGAGGGTGACAACTCTACCCACCTTAAAAGAATTCCGTCCTCGGAATTTAATCAAGGAGCTAGAGATTGCCACGACAAGCTACACTAAGCACAGACAAGCTACACTAAGCAGTCCAATCATACAATCATACAATACAAGCAAGGAAGGGAAAATGTAAGGCATAAGAAAGACATTATACCTCACGAGTCAAACAGGTAGGGATATCGCGATCGGATATCGTTCTCATGCTCCCACGTTGACTCACCCAGAGAGTGATGACCCCAAGCAACACGAACTAATTTAATAGTCTTATTCTTGAGTATCTTTTCCCTCCGGTCCAAAATAGACACGGGCCTCTCCTCATACGAAAGGTCGGTACCAACAACCAATTCCGAATGGTCTAGGATGTGGCTCGGGTCCGAAATATACCATTGTAATTGGGACACATGGAATACATCATGTACCTTATTTAGCGACGGCGGAAGAGCGAGATGATAGGATACATCTCCTACTCGCTCCAGAATATCGAACGGCCCTATATACCTAGGACTAAGCTTTTTCCGCACGCCGAAGCGAATGACGCCGCGGTTAGGCGAGATCCTAAGGAATACATGGTCGCCGACAGCAAATTCTAAGGGACGCCGATGAGCATCAGCCCAATGGCGCTGGCGGTCCTGGGCAACTCGGAGGTGATCTCTGACCTTCCTGACCACTTCAACCGTCTGGGAAATTAATTTGGGTCCGAGCATCTGCCTCTCTCCGACATCGTCCCATGCTAGCGAGGATCTGCACTTCCTGCCATAAAGAGCCTCGAAGGGTGCCATCTGGATACTGGCCTGATAACTGTTGTTGTACGAGAATTCCACCAGGTGCAGATGATTCTCCCATGAACCACCGAAGTCAAGGGTACAGGATCTCAACATATCTTCAAGGGTTTGGATTGTGCGCTCTGACTGACCATCCGTCTGCGGGTGATAAGCTGAGCTGAACTGAAGGCGAGTCCCCAAACTCTTCTGCAAGCTGCACCAAAAGTGTGATGTGAATCTTGAATCCCTGTCTGAGGTGATACTGACTGGCACACCGTGAAGCCTGACGATCTGTCTGAGGTACATCTCTGCTAACTGCGCCGTCGACTGCCCAACTCTGAATGGGAGAAAGTGTGCCACCTTGGTAAGCCTGTCCACAATTACCCAAATAGCATCTCTGCTGGCCGGAGATCTGGGCAATCCGGTCACGAAATCCATGGTTACATGTTCCCATTTCCATTCTGGGATCGGTAAGGGTTGAAGAAGTCCAGCGGGCCTCTGATGTTCAGCTTTAACCTGTTGGCAAACCAAACACCGAGAGACAAACCGGGCTATCTCCCTCTTCATGCCATTCCACCAGAAATGCTGACGAATATCATGGTACATCTTTGTACCACCCGGATGAATAGAATATTGTGAACTGTGGGCTTCTGCCATGACTTCCTGTCTGATATCTCCACTGGGTACACAAAGATGAGTGTCGTGCCGAAGTGTACCGTCTTCATGGATACATAGCTCTGGCCTTCTTCCTGCTTCACACTCTACTCTGAGTCACTGGATCTTGGAATCTGTTGACTGTGCCACACGAATTCTCTCAACTATACTGGACTGAATCTGTAGGCTGGCCATCAATGCCACGCTGGTTGGAAGAACCACTTCAATTCCCATCCTCTGAAGATTTGCCAATAATTCTGGTTGTGCTGTCAGGAGATAAACTCCGGCTCTCCTGCTCAATGCATCTGCTACAACGTTGGCCTTCCCGGGATGATACTACAAATCCACATCATAGTCCACCAATAGCTCGAGCCATCTTCTCTGCCGCATATTAAGGTCCTTCTGGGTGAAAACATACTTCAGGCTCTTATGATCAGTAAAGATCTCCACTCTATCTCCGTACAAGTAGTGTCTCCACAACTTCAAAGCAAACACTACCGCCGTCAATTCCAAGTCGTGGGTCGGATAATTCTTCTCATGATCACGAAGTTGGCGTGACGTATAAGATATTACCTTCCTATGCTGCATCAAGACACACCCCAATCCTCTGCCTGAAGCGTCGTAATAAACTGTGAATCCTCCGGTCCCATCTGGAAGGGTGAGAATGGGAGCCGTTATCAAACCTCGCTTCAACTTCTCAAATGATTCCTGACACTCTGCTGTCCAAACAAATGGCACATCCTTGCGGGTCAACAGGGTCATCGGCGCTGAAATCTTCGCAAAATCTGAAACGAACCGCCGGTAGTAGTCGGCCAATCCAAGGAAGCTGCGAACCTCTGCCACTGAGCTGGGTACCGGCCATGACTCGATAGCCACAATCTTCTGGGGATCCACTTCCACTCCTCCTCGGGTAATGATGTGACCCAAGTATGAAATACGATCGAGCCAAAACTCATATTTACTGAACTTGGCGTACAACTGATGCTCCCGAAGCGTCTGAAGGACGACTCTGAGATGCTGCTCATGCTCTGCTTCACTCTTACTGTAGACCAGGATATCATCTAGGAACACGATCACAAATTGGTCTAAGTAAGGCATGAAAATGCGATTCATGAGGTCCATGAACACTGCCGGCACATTGGTCGCTCCAAAGGGCATAACAAGGAACTTCCAATGTCCATACCTCGATCTGAATGCTGTCTTCGGGATGTCCTGCTCTCTGACTCTGATCTGGTGGTATCCTGATCGTAAGTCGATCTTCGAAAACACTGAAGCCCCTCTGAGCTGATCAAACAAGTCATCTATCATCGGAAGAGGGTATCTGTTCTTGATTGTCACCGAATTCAAGGTACGATAATCAACACATAGCCTGGACGTACCATCCTTCTTTTTCACAAGAAGCATCGGGGCTCCCCAAGGCGATCCACTTGCACGGATGAATCCTTTGGTCCTCAGTTCTTCAATCATCTTGTATAAAATCTCCAACTCTGATGGCGCCATCCTGTAGACTCGCTCTGACACTGGTGCTGTCCCGGGAATCAAGTCTATAGTGAACTCAATCTCTCGCTCTGGCGGCATCCCTGGAAGCTCCTCTGGAAAGACATCTGGAAACTCTTCAACTATCCGGGGTAACTGCACTGCTGCTACCGCCATCCGCAATGCTGGGGAAGATGGCTCCACTGCGCCTCTGGAAAATGAAAACTCTGGCTCGCCGGGGATACTAAAGACAACTCTGCCAATATGGCAGTCTATCCTAGCATACTGGTTCCTCAACCAATCCATGCCTAGGACTACATCATAGTCTGCCATAGGAAACTCTATGAATCTAGCGGGGAACTCCCTACCGCTAACTACGATCCGACACGAGGAAAACACACGATCTACTCCCACAAGGCCATTACCAGTAAGTATATTGAGCCTCACTGATAATGACTCGGGCTCCAACCCTATCCGTGTCGCGAATCGTGCAGACATAAATGAATGCGATGCACCAGAATCAAATAATACAGACGCTGGAGAGGAGTTGACGAGAATAGTACTTGCCACAACCTCACCTGGTGCAACTTCTTCTTCCATAGCCATCATCATGGCCTGACCTCTAGCTGCGGGTCCCCTCTGCTGGAACCCTCTCTGCCTACTCTGGGTCTGAGCTTGGACTTGTGCATACTGCTGGGGGTGTTGTTGCTGGAATGCCTGAGACTGAGGCGGCAAGGGCCTCGAAGACTGATACTGCTGCTGTTGAACTGGTATTGGGGCCATGTCCTCTCACCGAAGAGCTAGAAGGGTTGGATGCTGATGAACCACCCCTATTCGGGCAAGCTCCAATTCTATGATCTGCTGCTCCACAAGCCAGGCACAATCCCTGCGCCCTGCGACAGTCTGCCACCACATGCCCTGGCTTCCCGCAATGAGAACACCCCATCGCGGAAGTCTGCTTCTGCTTCTGCTTCTGCTGCTGCGGGTATATCGGGGTCGAATGCTGAACCGACGTTACTGAGGCCGCCCGCCTCGGAGTTCCAATGGTCAAACTCCTAGCTGCTGGGGCTGGAGCTGATGACTGGTGCATCTGACTGTGGGACCGCTTCCTACTTCCGGTCCTATCCACGATCCTCTGGGAGGTATACTCATGCCTCCTAGCTGCTCTCAAGACTGCATCGAACGTCTGGTGCTCGAACTGCTCAACCGCCAACAAGATCTCCAAATGTAGTCCCTGCTGGAACTGCTGCGCCCTATCAAACTCGATCGCCACCAAGGTGGGGGCAAACCTACTGAGTCTAGAAAACTCCGATGCATAACTGTCGACTGATCTGCCTCCTTGCTTTAAGTTGGTAAATCTGGTCTGCAGGTCGTACCGAGCCACAATATCAAAGTACTTCGTCTGGAATCTCTCTCTAAACACTGCCCAAGCAATGGGTGCCACTAATCCCATGGCTTGTGCTGCCCACCAACTGCGAGCCAAGTCCAACAACTGCAGGCGTACCACCGTCACCTTTTCATTCTCAGGTGTCCTAGCTGCTTCCAGAACCACCTCGGTATCCTGAAGCCATGCATCCGCGGCAATCGTATCCTCGGTGCCGTCGAAGAAAGAAGGGTTCAATCGCTTGAAGCTGTTGGCCGCCTGGTTCCCTGGATGTCCGCCTCGGGTCAAAGCATCTTGAACTGTCTGGTGCAGGGCGTCGCTTCGATGATCCTGGGAAGCTATCAAGGTTCTGATGAGGCCTACTAAGGTACCATCATCTGGCTCTGCGGGCTGGACGGGCCGAACTGGTGACTCTCCTCCAGTAGGTATCACTCTGGAGGCGACTTCGGAATGCTGGGCTTGATCTCCAGGTTGCTGCTGGCCCACGGGAGGTGCTCCTCCTTGCTGATCGGCAGGCTCAGGTACAGTGCCGCTGAAGAAAACGACACAGGAAAACAATAAGGAAGGACCAGGATAGATCAACGATACAAGCATGTAATCAGGGCAAGAATTTCAGGGATTTGAAAATACGGGCGGAGATCAAGGGCAAATACTGATTGAGACATCTATTCGGTAAACCCTTACATTTCTTGATTGACAAGACCTGCATGGGCCACCACTTAAACCATGTCACGCCCCAGAACCAGAATACTGGAGAGCGGGGGCAGACATAGCCAGCTACATATATTGAAATAGAATACATCTCAACTATACGGTCACGGCTGTCTAGATATGAGGGTTTACTACAAGCCAACAGTCTCTTAAGGTCAAGCCTATTGTCTCAATCTCAAGCAAGTAATATAATTACAAGATGTATGATCATTAAATATACAATAAAAGGCGTCCCAAATATTATATATCAGCTGATCATGAAGCTAGTCGTACAAAATATTAGGACTAGCAAGAGTTTAAGTCATACATGATCAACCCTAGGATTTGTTAATCATGTTTACAGCCCGTAGGCAGACAGTAAGTAAGGTACATCGAGCTAACAGGTGCTCGTCGGCTAAACACCTCAAAAAAAATAAATTTACAATAGAGTGAGCGAAACAAAATAGAAAACCCACTCGTAGCCCGGGTTCCTTCTAGTCGCCACCATTGGGCTGGAAGCTTGGTAGATCCTCGGAAGCTGTTCCGAAATCTGGCCACACAAAACCAGCTGGGTCAACCCCAGAAAGAGCAAGTGCCACAAGGGGGCCACGAAATAAGAACAAAAGCCAGCAATCAGCACAGAAAATCTAATATTAAAACTAAAATTACGAAAACATGTCAGGATGATATACGACGAGATAACCATGGAACTATTCCGATGGCCAGGTTACAACCCGTAAACCAAACAAGGACCGGGGTTGTAACCCTTCATCTGAACAGAGCTTGGTTTCCCACCATTTATCGGCAAGATAATAATACAAGAAATCAAGACATGAAGCAATCTTGTACTGGATCAAGACATGGCTAAGCTGGTTACACCTCATTCAATCAATCACGGCCAAGCAGATACTACGGCTTACTACTTTAACTAACTAGGGTTATCACAGGCCTAATTACTAACAAGATGCAGTGAGATTGCTCCACAGCCACAAGCCCTGCAGACCATCCAGGCTACCCAGGACGAAAGATTAGGGTTGAATTCAGGTGGGTATATCGCCCAGAAGACAAATGTACCCTTAGGTGACTTAGAGGGTGCAACACTCAACGGTGCGCTGGAAATGTGCCCTACTCGACGGCAGGCTACAGATCCCAAGAGCGCCCAGGTAACGGGATTGCCTGTAGCTGTGTCATCTCTTCATGACTACTGAGTTATTCTAGTTATTAACCTTAATCCATTTTAGTAGGTACTCCTAACCGTGGTACTCAGGAGTCCCCTCCTAGACATGATACGAGACTGGACAAGTGGATTAACAAGCAAGCAAGAAAGAACCACCCACGGTGTCATGACAGGTCAAGTTAAGTTATAAAGATAAATCATGTCAGGGTACTTGTCAGGAGTGCGCCACGACGGGCCACTATCATGTCAGGTTGGTCATGTCAGGAGTGCACCACTACGGGTCACTGTCGTGTTATGCTAGTTCCTTGCCATACCGAGCCATGTACAATAGTCATTCCAAACATATTAGGTAAAATCAAGTTCATGACAAAAAGCGTAAAGATGTAAAATGGGCATGAAATATCTAATAAAATATCAAAATACGGGTCAGGGGATGCGTACGCACAAAAGCACGCATGTAGGGGGAATGCATATGCAATATAACACGCACACAGGAGGGCAGCGTATGTGAAAGTCACGCACGCTCAAGGGAGCAGCTGCGTGAAAAGTCACGCACGCTCAAGGAAGCAGCTGCATGAAAAGTCACGCACGCTCAAGGGAGCAGCTGCGTGAAAAGTCACGCACGCTCAAGGGAGCAGCTGCGTGAAAAGTCACGCACGCTCAAGGAAGCAGGCTTCCAACAGGAAGCATACTCAAGCCTGCGTACGCAGCGCTAAAGAGCGCGCGTAGCTCAGTGTGCGTGAGCTAAGAAGCTCTGCACACTGCTCACTGTCTTCTCCAAACAGCAAGAACACCATGGCAGAACCCAAACTTCAAAACAACATAACTTGGTCATCCGAACTCCAAATCCGGATTTCCAAAGCTCCAACTGGAGTGAAACTGAAAGCTCTTCCACATGAAAACATCAGAACTCAAAGAAAACCAACCAAAATGGATCAAAACATGTAAAATCTGAAAATAGCAATAACTTAGATCTACATCAACAGAGACTCCAAATCATAAAAACCTAAGAACTAATGTTGATCTCCATGTCCTAAACTAGCAGATGGACAAAGAAAAGAGGGTCCTCATATAGTGGCAAGATGCACTTGCCTAGGGTTAGGAGAGTTGTGTTGAGGAAGGAGAAGAAGAAGAAGAAGGAAATAAATGGTGGTTATGAGGAGAGAGAAGAGGTTGGTGGAGATATAAAGAGGGGGAGTTGTGGTGGGTTGAGGGTGTAGCATAGGGCTAGGGTGATCCAATGCTCAAAAACTGAACCAAACCGAACCAACCCAATAAAACCGAGCCAAGCCAAAAAAAAACCCAAATACGAAAAATACCAAAATTTCACAAGTTGAGAAAAATAAAAATATATGCCAAAATCCAGATACGAGTATAAATACGAAATACGAGAAAATACAGGAAATGAGGGTGACACGTCCCTATATCGTGTCCCGTACTCCATCCACGGGGTGCACGAGAAAGGAATACTATCGCTATCGATTCGGTCGGGACCGATAGGTCGGGATCGATCGAGTCGATTGAACGGGAACGGTTGAATTAAGATCCATTCCTCGTTATGGAATGTTTTCTTCGGAACCAAGTCCCATATTCAGCGGGTTGCGCCTCAAGGATTGACTCTGCGGCTGAGTCGGGAGAGACCTCCCGCTGCTCTGCTTTTTACGCCGCTTGCGTTGGTTTTAGCTTTGTTTTCTGAATACATTTTCGTGAATGTTTTCGATGGTTTTCATGGCTTGCATTTCGAACTCGCATTTTCTATCGATGTCACGCCCCAGAACCAGAATACTGGAGAGCGGGGGCGGACACAGCCAGCTACGTATATTGAAATAGAATACATCTCAACTATACGGTCACGGCTGTCTAGATATGAGGGTTTACTACAAGCCAGCAGTCTCTTAAGGTCAAGCCTATTGTCTCAATCTCAAGCAATTAACAGAGTTACAAGATGTTAGAGCATCAAATATATATATATAAGGCGTCCCAAATATTACATATTGGATGATCATGAAGCTAGTCGTACAAAATGATAGGACTAGCAAGAGTTCAGTCGTACATGATCAACCCTAGGATTTGTTAATCATGTTTACAGCCCGTAGGCAGACAGTAAGTAAATGTGCATCGAGCTAACAGGTGCTCGTCGGCTAAACGCCTCAAAAGAATAAATTTACATATAAGTGGGTGAAACAAAAAGGAAGACCCACTCGTAGCCCGGGTTCCGTCTAGTTGTCACCATTGGGCTGGAAGCTCGGTAGATCCTCGGGAGCCGCTTCGAAATCTGGCCATACAAAACCAGCTGGGTCAAACCCCAGAAAGAGCAAGTGCCACAAGGGAGGCCACAAATAAGAACAAAAGCCAGCATATCAAAACATAAAGAAGAAGGGAAAAATACCAGTAAATAAAGTACACAGAGCGATAAATGACTAGGGACGTGGAACCATTCCGGGAGCCAGGTTACAATCCTTAAACCAAACAAGGACCGGGATTGTACCCCTTTGCCTGAATAGCTCACTGTCTCTACCCATTTATCGTTAGAGATAAGTAAAACAATCATGATCGAGAGTTCCAGGTACAGGGACTAGAGAAGACTTAGACAGAGCTGGACACCATTCATTCACAATCGGCCAAGCAAGTACTACGGCTTACTACTTTAACTAACTAGGGTTATCACAGGCCTAATTACTAACAAGATGCAAGTGAGAAACTCCCAGTCCCAAGCCCTGCAGACCATCCAGTTATCCTTCCGCGGGTTGAGAGTTATAGGTGGGTACATCGCCCGGGAGACAAATGTACCCTTAGGTGACTTAGAGGGTGCAACACATGACAGTGTGCTGGAAATGTGCTCTACTCGTCGGCAAGCCACAAGTCCATTAAAGCGCCCAGATAACGAGATTGCCTGTGACTGGGAATTCTCCATGTTCTAGTTTGATCTAATCATTAGCCTAGTCCAATTTAGCGCGAGTCCCTGGCCGTGGTACCCAGGAAGTCACGTCCTAGACATGATGCAAGACAAGACAAGTGGATTGTACAAGCAAGCAAACAGGAACACCCACGGTGTCAAGGCAAGTCAAGTCAAGTTATCAAGTCAAGTCAAGTTAAGAGTGCGCCGCCACGGCCACTATCAAGTCATCAAGGTAATTCATGTCAGGGTACTTGTCAGGAGTGCGCCACGACGGGCCACTATCATGTCAGGTTGGTCATGTCAGGAGTGCACCATTACGGGTCACTATCATGTTATGCAAGTTCCTTGTCATACCAGGCCATGTAAAATAGTCATTCCAAATATACAAGTAAAATCAAGTTCATGACAAAAGGCGTAAGGATATAAAATGGGCGTAAAATACCTGATACAATACCAATATATATAGGACTATAGAAGAGCCAAGACCAAGAAATAACAAATTCATCATAAACAAGTAGGTAGCACAAGGGGGTCAAGGTTTGGGCTACGCAGGGTATAGACTGCGCATACAAGGCTGCGCAAGGGTTACATTGCGCAAGGGGAGCAGTACGCAAGCCATACGCAATGCACAGTACGCAGGCCAGCATACGCAGGGGAGCAGTACGCAAGCCATACGCGATGCACAGTACACAGGCCAGCATACGCAAGGGCTATACGCAGGCCATACGCAAGGGGAGCAGTACGCAAGCCATACGCAATGCACAGTACGCAGGCCAGCATACGCAGGGGAGCAGTACGCAAGCCATACGCGATGCACAGTACGCAGGCCAGCATACGCAAGGGCTATACGCAGGCCATACGCAAGGGGAGCAGTACGCAAGCCATACGCAATGCACAGTACGCAGGCCAGCATACGCAGGGGAGCAGTACGCAAGCCATACGCGATGCACAGTACGCAGGCCAGCATACGCAGGGGAGCAGTACGCAAGGCGCAATACGCAGGGTGCAATACGCAGGGCGCAATACGCAGGGTGCAATACGCAGGGTGCAATACGCAGAAGACCCTAAGCAAGGGTTCTACGCAAGCAACACTACGCAGGAGCTCTACGCAGAGGCCGTACGCGGGAGCCGCGTGGCCAACAAGAGGGAAAGGCTGTGTTCTTCTCCTACCTCTGTCCGAGAGGAAGAACACCCAACCCAAAAACTTCAATTCTCCATAACTTTGCCAAATCAAAACCAAATTTAGATTTTCAAGGTTCTAACTTGAGTAAAATTGAATTCTCTTCCATATGGAAGCATCAAAAACCCATAAAATCCAACTAAAATAGATCAAAACCATGTAAATCCGAAAATAGTTAAAACCTAGATCTAGAACAATGGAGACTCCAAATCACAAAATTCTAAGTTCTAATATTGTTCTCCATGTCCTAATCTAGCTAATGAACAAATAAAAAGAGGTGCTTATTTAATGGCAAGATGCACTTGCCTATGGGTGTTGGTGGAGGAAGAAGAAGAAGAAGAAGAAATTAATGGAGAAATTATGGGGGAGAGAGAAAGTAGGTGGGTTATAATGAGGGTGTTGTGGTGTAATGGAGGTGGTGTGTAGGCTATGGTGTTCCATCATGACAAACCAAACCAAACCAATCTCCAAAATAAAACCAAGCCATGGTCTAAAACCCAATTACAAGAATTCAAAAATCCGCAAGTCGAGAATAATAAAATACGTGCCAAAATCCAAATACGAGCATAATACGAAATACGGAAAATGAGGGTGACAATCGAACTTCTTGAATAATGCAGTGTTCTAATCGGTTACTTGTACGATTTCAGGTAATCGCGTAGGCGACGTCTAGCACGACCAACAAGTTCTCTCGTCTGAAGTAAACTCAAGGTGAGTGGCTGACCATTCTCTTCTCGACCCCTTCTTAGGCAAAATCGATAGTGTTGTTGCGAATGAAAAGACAAATGCAAGGGCACGAACACGAATGAATGAACAAGTTTTCAAAGAAAATGTAGGCTATGTCTTAACAACTAAAAATATGTCTTTGCACGGTCATGGACAACTTGTCGACAAGGTAGAGTTTTCCCGTAACGAGAACCCAAGGCCATGGGACCGTTTCGGCCAAGAATGGAAACACGGTGTATAGCTGTGCTGGATGATAGCACGGGTTAAGCGGGGACTTGCAGCGGGGCTCGCTACTTGCGCTGCAAGGGCCCCTGCTAACAAAAGCTATAGAGTCCAGGATGGCTTGTTTTGCCAGTGACCAATCACACGTAATATTGCACTTGGTATGAAAATGATAACAATTAACAGGGAAGAACATGGTAAGTTTCATAAGGCGCGGCACGGTCCGCCGTGAGTAAGTTTCAATGTAAATTTCATTATGCTTGTTAGATGCTTGTTTGAAATCCATTAGGATGGTTAGAAACATTCATACTCTAAGTCATATAAACTCTTCAACCAAATGAGAGCTTGGAACTTAAATAGCCACGCACCAGTACAAAGTATAATGTACTGATCCTCGCTCTCTACGCAGGTACCTCGAATCATGAAGGGCGTGGCACTTGAAACTCAAGGCGACGTGAACCCTTTTGAAGCCTCATCCGCGTGTGAAGGCTTGTTTTCTGGATTCCTTTTGAAGAAGACCCCGTACTCAGTCCAAAAGAAGATGACGACTCGACTACCCGTGATAGCAGGTGGAAAATATGTAATAGTTTTTGCTTGTAAAAAGGGGATATAATATTTGGAACGACTATCTCATCAGCGTTCGTTTTGTAAGTCGAGTCATGTTGTAGCCCGCGTGACAATGATTGTAAAGGAGTCAATATAAATAAAATATTAATATCAATGAAAAGTCTACTTCTATTTCAAATGTGTCAATCAATTTCTCTGCGTACTCTAACTTGATGTTGTGTTTCGGATAGCCTTATGAATGTGCCTTGTGCGATCGTAATTTAGGTTCGCACGGCATCACGTCCGGAGGACGACTATCGATTCTACGGAAATCGGGGCATGACAAGATGGGCTTGAAGACACTCTGATATTGTGTCTTTGTAATTATACTATAAAGTTTTATGTTATTAGTTCAAAGAGAAATCTACTAGGCATCTAGATTTTAGTTCAAAGAAGGACCATTGACTGAAAGAATATCAGGAGTAGTGGACAATCCTTTGGGATGTTGTGGGGTTAAGAATCCAGAACCACTATTGTCTACTGAATGTTCTTTACAAAGAACAAAGTCATGTGGGAGGATGGCTTGAAAGCCTTAATGAGTTCTCGGGTGTAGTTTCCCGTCCCACAAAGTCAATCGGAGGAATCGAAACGCCGACGGCATTCGGACTTAGCCTTGCAACGGCGACTCGAAGACATCGCTCAGGTGGGATAGTTTCGGTGAACTTGCCTCATCTTAGCCTTCACATAATAAATTGCATATTTTCAACTTGCACAAGTAGGCTTGATAATAAAAGAGACGAATCCACATAGCTAAGGGAATAATTCTAACGTGTCAAATTGAGTTAGAATATAGAAATATTCAATGGTCGGCTTAGAGTTGGTGCACAGCGTGCTTTGAAAATGACACTCGATCCTTCGTCCCGTGGCTTGGGAGAAGGAAAGTTGGTCTTCGACACAAAACTATGAACTTGCCTAAGTCATAGGCGTCGCCCACGTAAATGATTGATAAAGCATACACGCTTCCACTATGCAAGGCTTGGCATAGCCTTTGCTCATCCCTTAGGTTAAGTTGTAGGCTTGAGTAAGTTAGGCAAAGTTATGACGGTCGACCTAAATCATTCCAAGTGCTGTCCCGCTCTTTCTGCGGTTGTCAATTAAATAGTTCCACGATCCCAGGGCCCGTCATATAAGGTATGAATTGGGTGATAACGTTGCGTAGAACACGATTTGGTTTAAGGCACGAGCCACGGTTGGTTCAGTAGAAAGTTAGCCACGGTCTGTTGATACTTAAGGAACACGTTATGTTCAAGTTAAGTTGGAAGGCCATACAGTAGTCGTTCCCTGAGTTTAAAGAATGTTAAGTCTAAGCGATGGTTAGTCGCCGAGAGGAAATATGCCAGGACTGTGGTTCAGTCGCCGAGGCAACCCTGGTTTGGGCTCTGCAAAAGAAGTATAAAAAGTGGAAGAAGTAAAGCAAAGGAACTAAATGATGATGATGAGACCGTACAGTTATGTTAAGTCTAGAAGTTAGCGTAGGTGCGCGGTCATGGATAACTTGTCGACAAGGGCGATGTTTTTTCGAGCGACAACCCGGGGCCACGGGACCGACTCGGCCTAGGAAGAAACACGGTATAGCCGAGCTGGGTATGAAGCAACCGGTAGTTCGGAGACTTGCATCGGGGATCGCTACCTACGGTGCAAGGGTTCCGATTGCCAGGTTATGTCCACGATGGCTAGTTAATGCCAGTGACCATTCATATAGATGTGTCGGCACGGGCGGCAATCCGTATGTGTGCCTTTGGATTGAGTTGAATGTGTATGCAGTTAGAAGACACAATGTTTGGGCCTAAGATTTGGCTACAACGAAGGCGGCGTGCTTTGGCACGAGATGTGGCATCGAGTGTTAAGTCGTTGGCATAGAGTTGTATGAGTTAGACTTGAGATATTGCGAGTTAAGTCGAGAAGGGCCACAGGACAAGTTGGGTAAAGTTACGTTGAGTTGGTGGGCACGACCTCGAAATATGAGGCACGACTGCGTTGTCAAAACTAAAGTATAGGCAAGACTAAGCGAGGAGGCTCTGTTTCAGAGATATTGAAGCACGAATCGAGTTTATGGCACGACAGAGTCGTTACGTCACAAAGTATGGCACGAAAGACAAGTATGAGTCGGTGCGTTGACAATGCAAGCACGAGAAAGGTCTAGAGGCAAGGAAATAGAGTCTATCATGTAGTTTCATCTCTGATTATGGCCGTAAGGCAAGCATGACTTGATAGGTTAACGTTGTTGAGTGGACGTTACTGTTGCAAGCACGGGATGGTCCTCAGACACAAATATGCCAAGGCGTTTGTCATAAAAATGATCCTAAGACAAGACTAGAAAGACAATTGATAAGAAGGGACTATGTCGCACAAAAGTAAATCAAACGTGTTAGTTTTGTATGGGTGGACGAGGAGCTCATTCCACCAGTACAGTTGAGTACTGACATCCACATAGTTTTTATGCGCAGGCACAGGCTGTCACGCCCCGCTCCTGTAGGAGCGATCGTCCTCGCTAAGGCGTGATGCCGTACGGGCCTAGGTTGCGCCCGTACAAGGCTAAGTCCAGAAACGGCCAATTTGAGCTAGGCCACAGAGTCGCACAGAGTGTCCCCATTTGTAGCAGAAAGTGAATGAACACAAGTAGAAGCGAATTCAAACTCTTTTATATATATTCAAGAAGTTTACAAGTGGCTCTAGGCCGAGTTTACAAGTCTCTCAAGCTCTCTCTCTCTGAAACATAAAAGGCGTACCAAGTAGCTTACAAGATGGAATGATTCATGGCGATGTTCCGATACATTATGTCCTGTATAGGGTGCTTCAGCTTCTTGCAACGTTCCAAGGCCCCAGAGTTGGCTCTGCGCCTTAGCACATTCGATGGAAGCTCCGCACCCGCCGACGTCTCTGCATCCTGCAAGCAGACTGTTGGGTTATCAGTACATAGTTATGCACTGGTGGGGAGGCTAGTTCGCCCATAATGCTATCATTACCAAACACGTTCCATTTACTTTTGTGCACCGTCTATCATTTATTGTCTTTCCAATCTTACCTTAGGATCAGTTTCATGGCATATTCCATAACCTATCTCGTGTTGCCGAATTCAAGTGTCGCATGAAAATACATGCACGACTTACCCATACTTACCGTCCGGCCTTCCCTGTCCAGAGTAAACCAAGTTAGTCAACAATTCACAAGTAGTAACTTAACGTGATTCATGTAAACATTCAATGTTAGGGGCGTGTCCCTGCCTCAGGTTCTAGCACGTCGTAGGCATGTTCAGAGTGTTACATTTCAGGCATGTTCAGAGTGTTACATTTCAAGCATGTTCAGGACGTTACATTTCAAGCATGTTCAGGAGGCACTTCATTTAGTTAACTTAGATTACTTGTTTCAATGCAAGAACTTGCACATGGATTGCCACCAGCATAGTCTACTTAATCTACATGCATGGGTCGCTGGCATCATAAGCCATTTTGGACATATCACGTAGGCGTTCTCACCTATCGAAGCGTGATGCCTGGTACACCTTGATAGTCTCTTGAAATGCCTGGCCTTACGTCTCCTTGAGTAGCCGAGCCCCTACTCAAAGCAGTCCGTAAGCCCCATGTCTGATTCCGCCTAGGCCGGCCACGGTATTCCCCCCATCGCCCGTGTCGCAGAATCTTTCCTCATGACGGTCACGGTATTCCCCCCATCGCCCGTGCCGTTTGTCCATGACCATTTCGTATTGACTTGTCATTTAACTTAACGGCTGTCTTTAGCCATAATGCGTTATCGACCAGGTTGGCGTCCGTACAGCACGGGTAGCGAGCCCCGTTGCACGTGCCCGTCATACCTGTCGCTAACGTCTTTCATGTCTTATCTTGTATTCACTCTTTCATTTCTTTCTTTCACTTATTCGTTCATTCATTCATTCTTCACGTATTCATGTCATTCATTCGTGGATTCATTCATTCACTTATTCGTTCATTTATTCATTCATTATGTAACTTCCCGTGCGAGAGTCGCCTTGGTGATCCATCGGTCCCGAAGACTTTCAATGTTGCTATACTCTACTCGGAACGACTATATCGATAGTCTTCCATTTCTTTGTTGTAAACTATTTATTGTTTCATTGTTGAACGCATAGGAAACTTAAATGTAAGCTTGTGCCTTAGCACGAGCGTAGAGCACGGTACGAGAGTTTCTATATTTGTCGAGTTCTTTTCCATGTTCCAAACAAGCATACAATATAGGATTATTCCCTTAGCTAGGTGCGTTGAGTCATTCATTTATTAGCATGTGCGGTGTTATCGCCTAGCGATTCTAGCAATAGTGTCCGTATTGTTATGTGTCTAGGCTAAGCAAAGACGGATTCATCGGAGCCACCCACCTTAGCGATGTTCGCATCGGCCGAGCGATACTCCGAGCGCGCCTTTGAAAGTCTAAGTCTGGATTCATCTTGACGGGCCAATGTAAGCCTTGCATCGATTCTTCATCAGGTCGATGCCAACTCTTCGGGTCGACGGCTCGTTTGAGTCGTTGCACTTGTCTTTTGAATCGGCGTTCCGCTAGGGCGGAGCGGGTCGTTACACAGATAGAAGCTCGTGGCACGGAGCTCGCTTGGATGCGTCGAGACACGGAATTCCTTGGCGATTCGAAGCATGCGGCCGCATGGAGTCAAGACTTATACGGGACATAATGTATGGACATCGCCTTCCGAAGCATCCGCTGGCTCGAGAATTGTATTGAGGGATGAGAGAGAGAGAGCAGAGTGAACTTGTAATGAGAGAGAGGTGAGCTTGAGAGACTTGTAATCTTGGCCTTGCGCCCTTTGTAATCTTTGTTTCAATATCAATAAAGAGCTTCTTTGAATAACTTGTGTTTTAATTCAAATTTCCACTGCTATTATTCAATGTCTCTGCATGGGACTTCTGTGCGACGACCCCGTCGCAGCCGCTGGAATCGTTCGTTATGAAATTTGCCTTGCACGAGCGAAATCTAGGCTCGTGCGGCATCACGCCTTAGCGAGGACGATCGCTCCTACGGGAGCAGGGCGTAACATAATGGTATAAGGGCACGGCTTTATGTCCTTGGACTATCGATTGAATTCTTTAACTTCGATGTTTCCGTAAAACTCTGTTGCTTTCGTAAGTTGATATCGTTGGTACGCTATCTTTCAATTATCCCACAGGATGTCCATACAATAAGTCTAATATTTTTAAAAGCTCGTACAAGCGTTCAATCGAACGCATCGATAGGCGATGGCCTTTGGGCCAAACGGTGCTGACCTTGAGTTGATAGGAAACACGTGCGAAAGTTAGCAAGTCGCGTGCGTGCCTAAATAGTCCTATATCGACGTTAGCAAATGAGCGTACAAAACTCGAAGTATAGTCCGTATGGGATGGCTATGCACACGGCCTTTTGGCTAAGTTGTGCCGCATGTCGCGTACCTCGACCTTTTGGTGCCAACGAGTCGCGAGCAATATTAAGTATCGTTCGGTCGAAAATGGAGGTACACTTAGAGTGACTATCGATAGAGTGCTATCGAGCGACTATAACGTCTATGCGATATAGATGAGCGTGCTTGAAATTCGAGGAATGGTTCGAACGGGATTCAAAGAAGTCGATTTTGATTCGAATGATAGTTTTGAGGATTTATTGAATAACTTCATTCCTAAGTGGTGTATGCGATAGCCTCAGGAATGTCGATCGATCGATTGAGGATACGGAGTATCGATGAGTCTACTATCAAGCGTCATATGTATGCAAAGCTGTAGATTGAGTATCGTTGAATAAGTTTTGGTCTTGAAGTTTGACGAATTGATTTGAACAACCTAGAGTTGACGCGCACGGAACGTGCACGGGATCGAGGATTGCGCGAGTATGAAATACAAAATGATTGAGTAGATGAAATCGAATTGAGAAAAAGTTAGGGTGTACAAATGGATGACTTGATCGAGGAAATTGATACGGATCGTATACGAAAAGTTAGTACGACGAAAAGATAGCGTACATGAAAAGTTTGATTCGAATGTTTGAAAATAACTCTGAGGATTGGAATGGATGTCGTTCGACGATTGAATTAGCAAGGAATGATACAAATTGAGAAAATACGTTGGTCAATGACTTAAGATAAATGGATCAATAATACATAAAATTGGTTTGAGGAAATTGATGTTGTGAATGATTCGAGGGATAATGATCGAACTTGAGTTTAAATATTGAGGAGATTATCCAGTCAGACGATAGCACCATTCGTACGACTCAGAATTTGTTGCAAAGGAAGATCGTCAGGTTACGCATGTCATCGATGGTATTGAGGCGTATCAAAGATCGATATGTGATAACTCAGGGGTACTCTGACTCGACGAATGACGATTGTGCAAGTGTTATCGTTCTGATGGATGCAATACTTATGATTTTGATTGAGACGAATGTTGGATGAAAGTGATCTTGTCTTGATGGTTACGTTGATAACCACAACGTCGATGATCTTGTCTTGCGCGAGCGCAACTCTAGCCTCGCACATGCGTCACGTCGGATTTAGGGCAATCGTTCTGCGTGAGCGTTGACATGGTGATTCATGTCGCGGGAATGATAGAACTCAAAAAATTCGGACGCAGCAATTTTGATTGTCTCGACTTGTTGGCTTGATGCGAAAGTGAACTCGAGGATTTGTAGGACTTATGATTGACGAATGAATGAAACTTGAGGATTGATTAGGTCCAATCCGTGCATCGAAAATGAATTAGTCTAGACACAAAACAAGAGTTGTGTCCAGATGAGAATGATTATCTTGCGGGAGCGTGCATGGTGATTCATGTCCACCGTGGATAATCTGACTCGCGTGAGATCGGGGCACAACATATTGTTAAGTCGGACAACCTCATGATCGAATACGTGAATTAGGATGAATGGCTTAGGGAATAAAGAAATGTCAATTATGGTTTAGCGGTGAATTGTGTCGTAGCGTGCTTGATTTAAAAAAGATTGATAGGCGAACTATGTCGAACGTGTTCAAAGAGATAGACTATAAGAAGTTGCTTGATGAACGAGTGAGATTGATATGTCGCGGAAATCGATTGAAACGTGATTATCGTAGGATGGCTTTGCTGAATGACTCAGACCCCGTACGACGAATGTTGGAATGTGTGTAGAAAATCGATGCTCGATGTTTAGAAATCGGAGTGATGCGAGCTTGGGTAGAAAACCCCGTACTATCAATTTGGTTTGACCTTAGGATGGGGTCAGTGTTGATATTGTTGTTCGGGAACTATGATTCCAATACTGACGGATTGACTATAGCCTAAAAGACATAGCCTAACGGTTCGAAAGATGTCCCGGTACGGAGCGATAGGAATTGTGGAGGCACCACTCATGAGGCTCGGTTGACATGCGCGTATATCAGGGACGCCCGAATATGTGCACGATTCGACTCGAATGGTGATGGCAGATTCTTTATCACGAGGCTTGGCTGAAATGCATGTATTTTAGGGACGCCTGGAATATGTGCACGATCCAACTAAGTGATACGTTGAATCAAGTGAGACTTGAGGAACGAGAAAGTGTCAAGGATTTTGAGATCGTGAGCTTCGAAGGAATGTTGATAGTAATGCGATCATTGAATTGAGATGTTTGAATGTTGGTTGATTGGTTGGTGTGCCCTACGACTAAGTTAGCGATAAGCATGAGCGTGGCTCGGATTGAGGGAACGCATAAGAGTAGTATGTGCGAGAACCGTAGGTGTTGAATCAAGTTATAAGTCGATAAGTATACTCAGTAAGTTTCGAGGACGAAACTTTTTCTGAGTGGTGTATGATGTAGTGTTCCATCCCGTAAAGTCAATCGGAGGAATCGAAACACCGACGACGTTCGGACTTAGCCTTGCAACGGCGACTCGAAGACATCGCTCAGGTAGGGTAGTTTCGGTGAACTTGCCTCATCTTAGCCTTCACATAATAAATTATATAACTTGCATAAGTATGCTTGATAATAAAAGAGACAAATCCACATAGCTAAGGGAATAATCCCAACGTGTCGAATTGAGTTAGAATATGGAAAGGTCTAACGGTCGGCTTAGAGTTGGTGCACAGCGTGCTTTGAAAATGACACTCGGTCCTTCGTCCCGTGGCTTGGGAGAAGGAAAGTTGGTCTTCGACACAAAACTATGAACTTGCCTAAGTCATAGGCGTCGCCCGCGTAAATGCTCGATAAAGCATGCACGCTTCCACTATGCAAGGCTTGGCATAGCCTTTGCTCGTCCCTCGGGTTAAGTTGTAGGCTTGAGTAAGTTAGACAAAGTTATGACGGTCGACCTAAGTCATTCCAAGTGTTGTTCTGCTCTTTTTACGATTGTCAAGTTAAATAGTCTCACGATCCCAAGGCCCGTCATATGAGGTATGACTTGGGCGATAGCGTTGCGTAGAACACGAGTTGGTTTAAGGCACGAGCCACAGTTGGTTCAGTGGAAAGTTAGCCACGGTCTGTTGATACTTAAGGAACACGTTATGTTCAAGTTAAGTTGGAAGGCCATGCAGTAGCCGTTCCCTGAGTTTAAAGAATGTTAAGTCTGAGCGATAGTTAGTCGCCGAAAGAAAATATGTCGGGACTGTGGTTCAGTCGCCGAGGTAACCCTGGTTTGGGCTCTGCAAAAAAGTATGTAAAGTAGAAGAAGTAAAACAAAGGAACTAAATGATGATGATGAGACCATGCAGTTACGTTAAGTCTAGAAGTTAGCATAGGTGCGCGATCATGGACAACTTGTCGACAAGGGCGATGTTTCTTCGAGCGGCAACCCGGGGCCACGGGACCGACTCGGTCTAGGAAGAAACACGGTATAGCCGAGCTGGGTATGAAGCAACCGGTAGTTCGGGACTTGCATCGGGGATCGCTACCTGCGGTGCAAGGGTCCCGATTGCCAGGCTATGTCCACGATGGCTAGTTAATGCCAGTGACCATTCATATAGATGTGTCGACACGGGCGACAATCCGCATGTGTGCCTTTGGATTGAGTTGAATGTGTATGCAGTTAGAAGACACAATATCTGGGCCTAAGATTTGGCTACAACGAAGGCGGCGTACTTCGGCACGAGATGTGGCGTCGAGTGTTAAGTCGTTGGCATAGAGTTGCATGAGTTAGACTTGAGATGTTGTGAGTTAAGTCGAGAAGGGCCGTAGGGCAAGTTGGGTGAAGTTACGTTGAGTTGGTGGACACGACCTCGAAATGTGAGGCAGGGTCGCGTTGTCAAAACTAAAGTATAGGCAAGACTAAGCGAGGAGGCTCTGTTTCAGAGATATTAAAGCACGAATCGAGTTCATGGCACGACCGAGTGGTTATGTCACAGAGTATGGCACGAAAGACAAGTATGAGTCGGTGCGTTGACAATGCAAGCACGAGAAAGGTCTAGAGACAAGGAAATGGAGTCTATCATGTAGTTACATCTCTGATTATAGCCGTAAGAAAAGCAAGACTTGATAGGTTAACGTTGTTGAGTGGACATTACTGTTGCAAGCACGGGATGGTCCTCATACACAAATATGCCAAGGCGTTTATCATAAAACTGATCCTAAGACAAGACTAGAAAGACAATTGATAAGAAGGGACTATGTCGTACAAAAGTAAATCAAACGTGTTGGTTTTGTCTGGATGGGCGAGGATCTCATTCCACCAGTACAGTTGAGTACTGACACCCACATAGTTTTCATGTACAGGCACAGGTAGAAGCTCGTGGCACGGAGCTCGCTTGGATACGTCGAGGCACAGAGTTTCTTGGCGATTCAAAGCGTGCGGCCGCATGGAGTCAAGACTTATACGGGACATAATGTATGGACATCGCCTTCCGAAGCATCCGCTGGCTTGAGACTTGTATTGAGGGATGAGAGAGAGAGCAGAGTGAACTTGTAATGAGAGAGAGGTGAGCTTGAGAGACTTGTAATCTTGGCCTTGCGCCCTTTGTAATCTTTGTTTCAATATCAATAAAGAGCTTCTTTGAATAACTTGTGTTTTGATTCAAATTTCCGTTGCTATTATTCAATGTCTCTGTATGGGACTTCTGTGCGATGACCCCGTCGCAGTCGCTGGAATCGGCCGTTATGGAATCCGTCTTGCACGAGCAAAATCTAGGCTCGTGCGGCATCATGCCTTAGCGAGGACGATCGCTCCTACGGGAGCAGGGCGTGACATAATGGTATAAGAGCACGGCTTTACGTCCTTGGACTATCGATTGAATTCTTTAACTTTGATGTTTCTACAAAACTCTATTGCTTCCGCAAGTTGATATCGTTGGTGCGCTCTCTCTCAATTGTCCTATAAAATGTCCATACAATAAGTCTCATATTTTCAAAAGCTCGTACAAGCATTCAAGCGAACGCATCCATAGGCGATGGGCTTTGGGCCGAACGGTGCCGACCTTGACTTGATAGGAAACACGTACGAAAGTTAGTAATTCGCGTGCGTGCCTAAATAGTCCTACGTCGACGTTAACAAATGAGCGTACAAAACTCGGAGTATAGTCCGTACGGGATGGCTATACACACGGTCTTTTGGCAAAGTTGTGCTGCATGTCGCGCACCTCGACCTTTTGGTGCCAACGAGTCACGAGCAATATTAAGTATCGCTCGGTCGGGAACGGAGGTACACTTAGAGTGACTATCAATAGAGTGCTATCGAGCGATGATAACGTCTATACGATATAGATGAGCGTGCTTGAAATTCGAGGAATGGTTCGAACAGGATTCAAAGAAGTCAATTTTGATTCGAATGATAGTTTTAAGGATTTGTTGAATGACTTCATTCCTGAGTGGTGTATGCGATAGCCTCAGGAATGTCGATCGGTCGATTGAGGATACGGAGTATCGATGAGTCTACTATCAAGCGTCGCATATATGCAAAGCCGTAGATTGAGTATCGTTGAATAAGTTTTGGTCTTGAAGTTTGATGAATTGATTCGAACAACCTAGAGTTGACACACACGGAATGTGCACAGGATCGAGGATTGCGCGAGTATGAAATATAAAATGATTGAGTAGGTGAAATCGAATCGAGAAAAGATTAGGGTGTACGAATGGATGACTCGATCGAGAAAATTGATACGGATCGTATACAAAAAGTTAGCACGACGAGAAGATAGCGTGCATGAAAAGTTTGATTCGAATGTTTGACAATGACTCTGAGGATTGGAATGGATGTCGTTCGACGATTGAGTTAGCAAGGAATGATGCAAATTAGGGAAATACGTTGGTCAATGACTTAAGATAAATGGATGAACAATACATAAAATTGGTTTGAGAAAATTGATGTTGTGAATGATTCGAGGGATAATGATCGAACTTGAGTTTAAATGTTGAGGAGATTATCCAGTCAGACGATAGCACCATTCGCACGACTCAGAATTTGTTGCAAAGGAAGATTGTCAGGTTACGCATGTCATCGATGGTATTGAGGCGTATCAAAGATCGATATGCGATAACTCGGAGGTACTCTGACTCGACGAATGACGATCGTACAAGTGTTATCGTTCTGATGGATGCAATACTTAGGATTTTGATTGAGAAGAATGTTGGATGAAAGTGATCTTGTCTTGATGGTTATATTGATAACCACAACGTCGACGATCTTGTCTTGTGCAAGCGCAACTCTAGCCTCGTACATGCGTCACGTCGGATTTGGGGCGATCGTTCCGCGTGAGCGTTGACATGGTGATTCATGTCGCGGGAATGATCGAACTCAGAAAATTTGGACGCAATAATTTTGATTGTCTCGACTTGTTGGCTTGATACGAAGGTGAACTCGAGGATTTGTAGGACTTATGATTGACGAATGAATGAAACTTGAGGATTGAGTAGGTCCAATCCGCGTAGCGAGAATGAATTAGTCTAGACACAAAATAAGAGTTTCGTCCCGATGAGAATGATTATCTCGCGGGAGCGTGCATGGTGATTCATGCCCACCATGGATAATCTGACTCGTGTGAGATCGGGGCGTAACATATTGTTAAGTCGGACGACCTCATGATCGAATATGTGAATTAGGATGAATGGCTTAGGGAATAAAGATATGTCAATTATGGTTTAGCGGTGAATTGTGTCGTAGCGTGCTTGATTTGAGAAAGATTGATAGGCGAACTATGTCGAACGTGTTCAAAGAGATAGACTATACGAAATGGCTTGATGAACGAGTGAGATTGATATGTCGAGAAAATCGATTGAAACATGATTATCGTAGGATGGCTTTACTGAATGACTCAGACCCCGTGCGACGAATGTTGGGATATTTGTAGGAAATCGATGCTCGATGTTTAGAAATCTGAGTGATGCGAGCTTGGGTAGAAAACCCCGTACTATCAATTTGGTTTAACCTTAGGATGGGGTCAATGTTGATATTGTTGTTGGTGAACTATGATTCCAATACTGACGGATTGACTATAGCCTAAAAGACATAGCCTAACGGTTCGGAAGACGTCCCGGTGCGGAGCTATAGGAATTGTGGAGGCACCACTCATGAGGCTCGGTTGACATGCACGTATATCAGGGACGCCCGAATATATGCACGATTCGACTCGAGTGGTGATGGCAGATTCTCTATCACGGGGCTTGGCTGAAATGTATGTATTTTGGAGACGCCTGGAATATGTGCACGATCCAACTAAGTGATACGTTGAATCAAGTGAGACTTGAGGAACGGGAAAGTGTCGAGGATTTTGAGATCGTGGTTTCGAAGAAATGTTGATGGTAATGCAATCATTGAATTGAGACGTTTGAATGTTGGTTGATTGGTTGGTGTGCCCTACGACTAAGTTAGCGATAAGCACGAGCGTGGCTCAGATTGAGGGAACGCATAAGAGTAGTATGTGCGAGAACCGTAGGTGTTGAATCAAGTTATAAGCCGATAAGTATACTCAGTAAGTTTCAAGGACGAAAATTTTTTCTGAGTGGTGTATGATGTAGTGCCCCGTCCCGCAAAGTCAATCGGAGGAATCGAAACGCCGACGACGTTCGGACTTAGCCTTGTAACGGTGAGTCGAAGACATCGCTCAGGTGGGGTAGTTTCGGTGAACTTGCCTCATCTTATCCTTCACATAATAAATCGCATGTTTTCAACTTGCACAAGTAGGCTTGATAATAAAAAAGACGAATCCACATAGCTAAGGGAATAATCCCAACGTGTCGAATTAAGTTAGAATATGGAAAGGTCCAATGGTCGGCTTAGAGTTGGTGCACAGCGTGCTTTAAAAATAACACTCGGTCCTTCGTACCGTGGCTTGGGAGAAGGAAAGTTGGTCTTCGACACAAAACTATGAACTTGCCTAAGTCATAGGCATCGCCCGGGTAAATGTTCGATAAAGCATGCACGCTTCCACTACGCAAGACTTGGCATAGCCTTTGCTCGTCCCTCGGGTTAAGTTGTAGGCTTGAGTAAGTTAGGCAAAGTTATGACGGTCGACCTAAGTCATTCCAAGTGTTGTCCCGCTCTTTCTGCGGTTGTCAAGTTAAATAGTCCTACGATCCCAAGGTCCGTCATATGAGGTATGACTTGGGCGATAGCGTTGCATAGAACACGACTTGGTTTAAGGCACGAGCCACAGTTGGTTCAGTGGAAAGTTAGCCACGGTCTGTTGATACTTAAGGAACATGTTATGTTCAAGTTAAGTTGGAAGGCCATACAGTAGCCGTTCCTTGAGTTTAAAGAATGTTAAGTCTAAGCGATGGTTAGTCGCCGAGAGAAAATATGTCGAGACTGTAGTTCAGTCGCCGAGGCAACCCTGGTTTGGGCTCTGCAAAAGAAGTATGAAAAGTGGAAGAAGTAAAGCAAAGGAACTAAATGATGATGATGAGACCATGCAGTTACGTTAAGTCTAGAAGTTAGCGTAGGTGCGCGGTCGTGGACAACTTGTCGACAAGGGCGATGTTTCTTCGAGCGGCAACCCGGGGCCACGGGATCGACTCAGCCTAGGTAGAAACACGGTATAGCCAAGTTGGGTATAAAGCAACCGGTAGTTCGAGGACTTGCATCGGGGATCGCTACCTGCGGTACAAGGGTTCCGATTGCCAGGCTATGTCCACGATGGCTAGTTAATGCCAGTGACCATTCATATAGATGTATCGACACGGGCGACAATCCGCGTGTGTGCCTTTGGATTGAGTTGAATGTGTATGTAGTTAGAAGACACAATGTCTGGGCCTAAGATTTGGCTACAACGAAGGTGGCATGCTTCGGCACGAGATGTGGCATCGAGTATTAAGTCGTTGGCATAGAGTTGCATGAGTTAGACTTGAGCTGTTGTGAGTTAAGTTGAGAAGGGTCGTAGGGCAAGTTGGGTGAAGTTACGTTGAATTGGTGGACACGACCTCGAAATGTGAGGCACGACTGCGTTGTCAAAACTAAAGTATAGGCAAGACTAAGCGAGAAGGCTCTGTTTCAGAGATATTAAAGCACGAATCGAGTTCATGGCACGACCGAGTCGTTACGTCACAGAGTATGGCACGAAAGACAAGTATGAGTCGGTGCGTTGACAATGCAAGCACAAAAAAGGTCTAGAGGTAAGGAAATTGAGTCTATCGTGTAGTTGCGTCTCTGATTATGGCCGTAAGACAAGCACGACTTGATAGGTTAACGTTGTTGAGTGGACGTTACTGTTACAAGCACGGGATGGTCCTCAGACACAAATATGCCAAGGCATTTGTCATAAAACTGATCCTAAGACAAGACTAGAAAGACAATTGATAAGAATGGACTATGTTGCACAAAAGTAAATCAAACATGTTGATTTTGTATGGGTGGGCGAGTAGCTCATTTCACCAGTACAGCTGAGTACTGACACCCATATAGTTTTCATGTGCAGGCACATGTAGAAGCTCGTGGCACGGAGCTCGCTTGGATGCGTCGAGACACGGAGTTCCTTGGCGATTCGAAGCGTACGGCCGCATGGAGTCAAGACTTATACGGGACATAATGTATGGACATCGCCTTCTGAAGCATCCGCTGGCTCAAGACTTGTATTGAGGGATGAGAGAGAGAGCAGAGTGAACTTGTAATGAGAGAGAGGTGAGCTTGAGAGACTTGTAATCTTGGCATTGCGTCCTTTGTAATCTTTGTTTCAATATCAATAAAGAGCTTCTTTGAATAACTTGTGTTTTGATTCAAATTTCTACTGCTATTATTCAATGTCTCTGTATAGGACTTCTGTGCGACGATCCCGTCGTAGCCGCTAGAATCGGTCGTTATAGAACTCGCCTTGCACGAGCAAAATCTAGGCTCGTGCGGCATCACGCCTTAGCGAGGATGATCGCTCATACGGGAGCGGGGTGTGACATTGGGCATCTGGGATGTCTGACGTGCTTTACAGGAAGCAAGGGTAGCACAATACTACAAAGGAGCATTGTACTCCATGCTACAGTGGGATGACACCACATAAGGTACCTAGTGAAGGTAAAGCCTCGGTTTTGGGCCAAGTCACAGCGACATAACACCGCACATCGGCAAGATGGCCTAATATTGTATAATGAAGAGTGGTAGGAATACTATAAAGAGGCTGGGCCTCATGTTACAGTGGGTGACACCACATGAGGCAGTATCTCGGCTTTGCGAGCCATATCACGGCGGCGTGACACCGTAAGGAAGCGAAAGGCTTCATGCTAGATAGTTTGGCATTACAAAGAGGCTAGACCTTATGCTACAAGTGGCATGACATCACATGAGACAGTGTCTCAGCTTCGGGCCATGTCATAGAGGTGCAGTACCGTAAGGAAGCAAAATGCTTCATGCCAAAGACTCTTTAAAAGAACTCACCTAAAGTGTATGGATAGAGATGTAGGCCGTCTCTTGAGGGAAATTTTGTAGACACCCAAGATGCATACACCAAAATCAGGCTGGCATAAGGCCTTTTAATGTACAGCCAGTAGCACAGTTGATATCATTATATGAGTGAAAAGAATTACAGTTATGGTGTAGAATTCAAGGCTTAGTTCATTCTTGTATTATGTTGTTATTTAACCCATGCGGGAAGATTCAAGTCGTAGCGACATCTATCATAATGCATGATGGACAGTCACTGTAGGAAACACTCAACCTATATATAGAGATATGTGGAGGATTGTTGGTGTTTTGCCTTAGAGAACTAAAAAGATAGTCCCACATTGCCTAGACCAAATGGATTGTATCTCCATATAAAGCTTTGCTTGTGTTGAGAGAATCACATGAGGTGTGAAGAGGTACATAAGTGCTATGTGGGAGGATTTTTTCTAGTAGAAAGAAGGCTAGCCTAACAAAGAAGTATTAATACTTTTTGTCATGCTCATGAGATTATTTTCCTATGGAGCTAAGCCCCGAAGGGGCTTAGCGACTCGAACTCGGACTCGGGCTCGGGCTCGGACTTGGACTCGGGCTCGGGCTCAAGGGCGCAAAGTGGCACATTATTGGCGCACTTTGCACTTAGCACGTCAGCATCGGCGCATGACAGCTTGTGCGTAGTTGATGCGCTCGTCTTCTGTACGAGTCACATGCGCATGTGCATGCGCAGTGCCTGCACAGGGGCTCGCAGGGGTGGCGTAGTGGCTGCGTGGGCTAAGCGCATCTATGTGCAGCTGCAGTGCTGTACTGCTACGCTGATGTGCGCAACAGTGTTGTGTGAGCTGACGGGCTGAGCGGGTACAGTGGCACAGTTGGCGCCCGATTCGACTGGTTGGAAGAATTGAGCGGTTATGGAAAGATCGAGTCAATTATTCAGATCCATCTTTTGTAGTATTTGAATTTAATTCATTCAAATATTTCCATTATTTATTCATATCTTTTTGCAATCAGTTACGGCCAGAATTAGGGTTAGGGTTTCGGCCCTTCTCTATAAATACTCTCTTCGTGCCTTCATTAAGGTGACGCTGAAATTAAGTTACGAAGAGAGCTGCACCGCCATTGCCGCCGCCACTGGAGTCCATTAGAGTTCTTCGAGTTCGTAAAAGGAGGTGACTTCGAGCGTTCCAGAAGTTCTTTCGAACTTGCTGGTTCCTGGGAACAGATCGCAATAGGACGAATCTTGCTTTGAGCAACAGTGATCTTCATCACCCCAGCAAAGTTGTATTCATCAACACCGGTTCTCACAAAGAGACCGTGATATCAACTCGCGTTCTCACAAAGTGACCGAGTCATCTGTAGTGACCCGCTCCGCCCTTGCGGAACGCCGATTCAAACGGCAAGTACAACGACTCAAACGAGCCGTCGACCCGAAGAGTTGGCATCGACCTGATGAAGAATCGATGCAAGACTTACATTGGCCCGTCAAAGATGAATCCAGACTTAGACTTTCAAAGGCGCGCTCGGAGTATCGCTCGGCCGATACGAACATCGCTAAGGTGGGTGGCTCTGATGAACCCGTCTTTGCTTAGCCTAGACACATAATATTGCGGACACCATCACTGAAATCGCTAGGCGATAACATCGCGCATGCTAATAAATGACCCAACACACCTAGCTAAGGGATTAATCCCATCTTGTATGCTTGTATAGAATATGGAAAGGAACATGGAAAATACGAGAACTCTCGTACCGCGCTCCACGCTCGTGCTAAGGCACAAGCTTACGTTCAGGTCCCTTATGCGTTCAACAATGAAACAATAAATGGTTTACAATAATAAAACGAGAAGACTATCAACATAGTCGTTCCGAGTAGAGTTTAGCAACATTGAAAGACTATGGGACCGATGGGTCGCCAAGGCGACTCCCGCACGGGAAGTTACATAATGTATAAATGAAAGAATGAACGAACAAACGAGTGAATGAATGAATCAACGAAAGGATGAATACGAAAATGAATCAATGAACGAATGGACAAGTGAAAGAAAGAAAAGAAGGAATGAATAAAAGATAAGAAGGAAAGGAATGGTTAGCGACAGGTGTGACGGGCACGTGCAACGGGGCTCGCTACCCGCGCTGTACGGACGCCAACCTGGTCGATAACGCATTATGGCTAAGGGTTAGCCTATGACGATAAAATACAAAATGGTCGTGGACGGACCTGTGCACGGGTGATACGGATTCCACGGCATGATCAAAGGGAGGATCGTGGCCGGCCTAGATGGGATCAAGTCATGGCTTACGGGCTGCCTGTGTGCGGACTCGGCCACCCGGGGGACGTAAGTGCAGGCGTATTTCAAGAGACTAACGGGATGTGTGCCAGTCCTCACCCTACGCTAGTTGAGAAATACCACGGCTTGGATGTGTCCAAAATGGCTTGTGATGCCAGCGACCGGTGCATATAGATTTAAACGGGCTTTGCTGGTGGCAATCCACGTGCAAGTCTTTGCATTGAAATCAAAGTAGTCTAAGTAACTATACAAAGCACTTTCTGAATAGGCTTGAATATAACACACAAAATGATCAAAGAGTACTTCGAGCAAACGAGTTAGAAAACGCGCTTACGACGTGCTAGAACCCGAGGCAAGGACACGCACTTGACATTGAATGCTTACATGAACTACGTTAAGTTATTTCATATGAATTGTTGACTAACTTGGTTTATGTTGGACAGGAAAGGCCGGATGGTAAGTATGGGTAAGTCGCGCATGTATTTCCATGCGACACTTGTTTTACGCAACACGAGATAGGCTATGAAATATGCCATAAAAATGATCCT
The DNA here is from genome assembly GCA_029216955.1 of Iris pallida. Taxonomy (NCBI): domain Eukaryota; kingdom Viridiplantae; phylum Streptophyta; class Magnoliopsida; order Asparagales; family Iridaceae; genus Iris; species Iris pallida. The sequence goes on from JANAVB010025198.1 coordinate 4,368,856, forward strand.
AAGGCAAGATTAGAAAGACAATGAATGATAGACGGTGCACGAAAGTAAATAGAACGTGTTTGGTAATGATAGCATTGTGGGCGAGCTAGCCTCCCCACCAGTGCATAATAATGTACTGATAACCCCACAGTCTGCTTGTAGGATGCAGGAGACGCCGGCGGGTGCGGAGCTTCCATCGAACGTGTTAAGGCGCAGAGCCAACTCCGGGGCTTTGGGACGTTGCAAGAAGCTGAAGCACCCTATACAGGACATAATGTATCGGAACATCGCCATGAATCATTCCATGTTGTAAGCCACTTGGCACGCCTTTTATGTTTCAGAGAGAGAGAGCTTGAGCGACTTATAATATCGGCCTAGCGCCGCTTGTAAACTTCTTGAATATCAATAAAGAGTTCGAATTCGCTTCAATTTGTGTTCATATACTTTCCGCTGCAAATGGGGACACTCTGTGCGACTCTGTGGCCTAGCTCAAATCGGCCGTTTCTGGACTTGGCCTTGCACGGGCGCAACCTAGGCCCGTGCGGCATTACGCCTTAGCGAGGACGATCGCTCCTACGGGAGCGGGACGTGACATCATCAACCTCGTATCTCACAAAGAATACGAGTATTCATCTCCGTGTCTCACAAAGAGATCAAGATTTCCATCTAACGATCTGTTTCAGGAATGACATATTCATCGTGTTTTTTGGTCCTAAAATCTTGTAAGTTATAGTTATAGTTTTGAAATCACAACCATAATATACTTTTAAAAAAATTTACTAACTCATGAGTTCATTCCAGTCATTGAGAGAAAACTGGGTATTGTAAAAGTAATGACTTGTTAACATCTAACCGCTCTCCCACTTTTTATTTTTCTCATTTTTCCTCCATTTTAACCATGAATATGTTATATTTTAGGACAATCTATGTTTCCAAACAGTCCGACTACATGAACTCGAATGTGGTTATACCATATGGTATTATTTATGTATTTAGGTCTTTGAATTTTCTTCCGTGTAGGTTCTTTAAAAAAAAAATTTAGTTACACTCCACTTTTGTTATCCATATTCAAGGTGCACCCCACACAATTACCAAAATGTAAGCCACCCCTCCACTTTTGACGAAAACCGTCACTGAGTGACGGTCAACCTCATTGACTAATTTCTTTTGACTAAAATATCCTTTGTCTTTTTCTCTTTCATGTGTCCCAACACCCGTGTCCAACTCAACCGCGTCCACCGCTGTCGCCCCCTTCTCGTCGAGGTTCCTTCCCAGCCGCCGCCCCCTCCAAGCCGTGCCTCCTCCTCGGCGGCGGCCCCCTCCCCTGTGCCAGCAACAGCAGCAACAACAACAATCAAAGCTCCGGCGGCAGCAACAACAGCTAGGGCATGTTGCGGCAGGGGCGAGGGCTGGGGCACTTGCCATCGGTGATTGATTGCAAGAAAGCAAAGTTTACCTCCACAAGGCCTAGCTAGGCCATGGTCATGGGTGGCAACCACATACCCAAAAGGCAAGAGCACAAATCAGCATCATCTATCATGTAATGACCACCACCCACAGCACTACTACTAGTCTAGTAGTAGTACCACCACCCATAAAATTAACTTAGCTCCCTTGCTTGGCCAAAAATTGAAATTGGGATCATGCATGAATGCACGGAAAGGGGGGGACGACGCCGGTGGAGGAGGGGGGACGTGGGGTTGGACGAGAGGCACACGAAAGGGGAAAAGATAATAGGGTTAGTTTAGTCCCAAAAAAGTTGGTCAACGGGGTTGACCGTCACTCAATGACGATTTTCGTCAAAAATGGACTTATTTTGATAATTAGATGAAATGTATCTTAAATATGGATAATAAAAATGGAATGCAACTCAAAAAAATTCTTAAAAAAATTGAGGAATAAAATACGTGTAATGCAACTAGAGCTGTCAAGTGGGCCGGGCTCGGGCCGGGCCTCTTGAGCCCATAAATTGTAGCGGGCCGGACTATGGATGAAAATATTAAGCCCAGCCCGGCACATGACCCACGGCACGGTGGGCTTCGGGTCGGGCCGGGCCGGACTGGGCCGGGCCAGACTGGGTCGGGCCGGATGCGATCCAATATAAGGGACTGGCCGGTCGCACTGAAGGCCATCATTTTGATTCAATTCAGTCAATATATACATATATCATTCATGGATGCATGCATCTTTATTGTTGTTGCAGCAACTTGCAACTAATATATATTGAAATGAATTGAATTGAATTCAGTTCAAATATTCATTTCATTTCAATTCAGTTCACAACTTCACTGTATAGTCATAATAATAACAGAGGCCACCACCAGTTGCACTTATTGCTTTATTTAGGCAGTGGTACAAGTCATATTTGGAGGGAGTGTTTGTTGTGTACATATTTTTCTTTTCTTTTCCTTGTTTAAGTGACAACACTGCTGTTAGCTACTAGGATTTGGGACAAATCAAAGAGATTGTACATGGATGTTGCAACCGGGTGAAGCTTAGGGCCGGGCCTTGTGCCGGGCCGTGCCGGGTCGGACTTGGGTTTCGGGTCGGACTGGGCCGGGCCTAAATTATGGGTCAATATACGTGGCCCGGCACAACCCAATATACGGGACTTGGCCGGCCCGGGCCCACGATTAATCGGATCGGGCCAGCACATGGGCCAATTTTTCGGGCCGGACTCGTGCTGGGCCGGCCCGGCCCGGCCCAATTGACAGGTCTAAATGCAACGACTATTAAAGACAGAGATAAGAACTCATGAGTTCCTCTATTATTTTTTTGTAAAATTGTCAAAGAAGAGACATTGCTATCAAACTGATAAAAGAAGCAAACATTGAGAAAGGAAATCAGTTAGATGGGGCTATCATAGAACCCCACCTCTCCTCTTTCCACAGCCTAAACATTGACCTGCCCTGCCTCCCATCGGCATCATACAGCGAAATCAATCACCTGCCCAAAATGGGACAGATTCTCTCTTCTCTCCACCACAATCACAGACACCAATAATTAATGGTTTCATTGTCCTTCACCTCCATAACTCCATTGTTCCCTCTTCCCATCTTCAACTTCAAGCTTGGGTTGGGTAACTATAGAAAACACGTGGGAGATGCTAAAAGTTTTGGAAAACCTTTTTAGTTGCAATGTAAGACAGTAGTAGACGATGAATTCGTCCAATAACGATAAATAATAATATCTTGCTTGTTCGTCCAATAATATAACGATAAATAATAATATCTTGTTTTTTTTGTATTTATATATTAATAAATATTTGGATTGATTAGTTTTTTTTTTTTTTTTTGTCTTTTGATATTATTATGTATTCTTATATCATTGGACGTCTTCACCATTCACTAATACAGGCCGATGATATAACGACACAAAATATATCTTACTTTTTTGTATTTATATATTAATAATATTTGGATTTTTTTTTTGATACTATCATGTATTATTATATCATTGGACGTTCTCACCGTTCACGAACGCTACATGGTGAGCATATCCCAATGAATAATTTTTCTTTACGGTGGATTTGAGATTGCTTTGGAAGTTTTTTTTTCACCAGACAATAAACGTTTTCGGTAACAACAACTTAAAAAAAATCAGTTTAATTTTGGAATAATTTTTTACATCAATCTCTCTTTTGTGATCAAAAGCTACTGCTAGGTTTTTTAAACCAACATCAGTTCCAAAGCAAGTATTAGATTAAATTTGGAATTTAGGGCTGCCTATATTTTACTTTATATATATCTAAGCAAGTATTAGATTAAATTTGGAATTTTGGGCTGCCTATATTTTACTTTATATATATAAAGCGATCCAAAAATGTTTGAAACAACTCCACATCAAAGGTTTTTAAAGAAAATTGATTTATTTTTTGAGCTAATTATGAAAGCAATAAAGAAGATACTTCCCAAAAAAAAAATTGTTTATCAAATCTATTTTTACATAGATGTCTATTGTTTATTTATTTTCAAATCTCCAACATCAACACTTAGAAATTGAAATTGATTTTTTAAAGTTTTTCCATAAAGTATTGTTGTGATGCGGAACTAAAAAGAAATTAAAACTCGATGTCATTTCTAAAAATTGATTTCTTAAAAGTCTTTCCATAAGTTATTGTGATGTGGAGGAGGAAGTAAAAAAGAAATTAAATCTCGTTCAAATATGGGTTCGGAGTTAATTAAACCCGACCCGCACACGGACATCCATGACCCGGTCAAACGGAGAGGGAGATCTAAGGCACTAGATTCGGAGCTCTGACAGCGGGAAAGGCGGGAACACCGTGCACGTGGGCCCCGATCTGTCCTTTTTAGTGACCTATCTTTGTCGCTTTGCGTGAATTAAGCAAAAGTCGAAAAAAGTAAAAGAAAAAAAATAACCACCTATTAATTTTCTCTGTCCCTGTGCTGTCGCTGTCACCGTCTTGTCTCCATTTCCACTCACTATGTCTTATTTTAAATTTCAACTATTATAACTGTTGTAATACACCGTATATAATTTAATTACATAGGACTTTCTTTTTTCAATGGTTTCATTTTAACTACACACTCTAAACTATTTTCAACTTAATAACTTAATAATTATATAACTTAATATTTCAACTATAATTATATAATTTAATATCCAAATTATTAATGAAAAATATTAAATAACAAAAATATTTTCATTCTCTCTCTCTCTCTCTCTCTCCTCAACAGTGTCATCGGTGACGACAACATGGCAGGAGAGCGACGAAGATATCGTAGGAGAGAGACGAGGGGGCAACGGTGGTTGTGTGTGTGTGTGTGGGGGGGGGGGGGGGGGGGGGGGGGGGAGGGTTTCAACGTGGGGGGAGGCAACGGTAGCGTGGTGTCGTGGGTTGAGGAGGCAACAGTAGCTTGGGTCGCGGGTGGTGATCAGTGTGGGTGGGGGCGACAGCGTGGGAGGGGTGGGGTGGAAGAGGAAGTGGTCAATTTTATTTTTTATTTTTAACTAAAAAATTAAGAAATTTTTGACTTTCATCCCACTTATTAATGTGAATTTGTACTTACATCCCACTATTTAATTTTATTAGACTTACATCCCACTTTTTCTCACAAAAAATATTTTTCGTGACAAAACGAATATTTTTCGTGACAAAACGTGGAATAGTGTTTAATAAAATTAAAAAATGGGATGTAAATACAAATTTATATTAACAAGTGGGATGAAAGTCAAAAAATTTCAAAAAAGTAATTTATGACTGACTTAGAGAGAATTTTAACTTGAAAATAGTCAATAATTAATAGTATTAAGTTGCTTAGTTTTGAAATTTAGATTATGAAGTTTAATAAAACATAAATAGTTGAGATTTTTAAATTAAAATGTTAGCTACAATTTTTTATATTTTCATTCAAGAATTACCATATGATGGTCAAATTTTGTACACATATTTACCATTTCACTTAAGATAAAATTTGTACTAATTTTAGTTTTACATTATGACAATTTTGATTAGAATAGTGAACGCCCACATAAATTTAATTTGGTAGGTCAACAAAGAAAAAAAAAAAAAAAAAAAAAAAACTATGAATTGTCCAGTTGTTAGGACCGGTTAAAGTTAATAAGTATGTTCTAAGCTAGATATAACTTTTTTTTTTTTGAAAAGAAGCTAGATATAACTTAGATGGCATACTTCTTGATAAATTTTGAACGCGATTTTAAATTACATAAATTTAAGTCTACCTCTTTAATAAATATAAAATCATGCTTTTTTTTTTTGCATAGTAATATATAAGCTTAAAAATTATCCTAATCTATATTTTAGATAATTTTTTATATTTTAAAACCTAAAATTATTTTGATATGATCAAAATCATGTAAGTAATATGCCAATGACTCTCTAGCCTAGTGGTAGTAGTTGTCACATCCCGATCCGAAAAATCGCTCGTCCTCGCTACATTTCACCCGAATCATCGTCCTCGCTGGAGCGTGATGCCGCACGAGTCTGGAGTTACGCTCGTGCAAGGCAAGATAACAGGTTCACATAAGATTATCTCAAATTTATAACATAAGCAGCGGAAGGAAAACAGAGTATACAATAAGAATCTCTTTTATTAATAATGAACTGAAGGTTACAAAGGCTTGAATAGCTCAACTGAATATGACAACTGGCTACAAACGCTTGTAATGCCCCGCTCCGCGCGAGGCATTTGGTTGGCTTGTTGGATGGGATCAGAATATTGGACCGTGACTTGTGTTGGAGATCAAGAGAGTTGAGACTGATGCAGTCTCTCTGAGCTGGCTAGACGGATTAAGTGTTGGAACGTGGCTTGCTGATGGAGCTACGCTTAGGGGGAATGTGTGTGCAACCAGAATAAGAAGACCCTTTTATGCAGACAAGTGGAACTGTCCTCCTTCCTCCTTATTCCTGCATGCTTAATAAATGGAATAACATGATGCTATGAATATGTCCCTAATGTCTCTTATCTTGAATGTTGAATAATTGTGATGCGATGCTTTAGTTGCTAAATCGATAGATGTCACACCCCGATTCCGTAGAATCGATAGTCGTCCCCAGGACGTGATGCCGTGCGAACCTAAGTTGCGATCGCACAAGGCATAGTCATAACGTTATCCGAAATACAACATCAAGTTAGAGTACGCAAAGAAATTGATTCACACATTTGAAATAGAAGTAAACTTTTTTCATTGATAATAAAACTTCATTTACATTGACTTCATTACATTCATTGTCGCGCGGGCTACAACATGACTCGACTTACAAAATGAACGCCGATGAGATAGTCGTTCCATACATTACACCCCTTTATACAAGAAAAAACTATTACACATTTCCACCTGCGATCGAGGGAAGCCGAGCCGCCATTGGTCTTCTTTTGTACTGAATGCGAAGTCTTCAAAAGGAATTCAGAAACAAGCCTTTACACGGACGAGGCTTCAAAAGTGTCCACGCCGCCTTGAGATTTAAGTGGCACGCCCTTCGGGATTCGGGGTACCTGCGTGGAGAGCGAGGATCAGTACATTACACTTTGTACTGGTGCGTGGCTATTTAAGTTCCAAGCTCTCATTTGGTTGAAGAGTTTATATGACTTAATGTATGAATGTTTCTAACCATCCTAATGGATTTCAACAAGCATATGACGAGCAATGAAATTTACGTCAAAACTTACCCGCGGCGGACCGCGCCGCGCCTTATGAAACTTACCATGGTCTTCCATGTCAATTGTTATCATTTCCATACCAAGTGCAATATTACGTGTGATTGGTCACTAGCATCACAAGCCATCCTGGACGTATATCTTTGTTAATCGGGGTCCTTTCAACGCAAGTAGCTAGCTCCGTTGCAAGTCCCCGCTTAACCTGTGCTGAAACCTTATGCACGACTATACCCTGTTTCCTCCTAGGCCGAAACGGTCCCGTGGCCTCGGGTTGCCGTTCGAGGAAACTATCGCCTTGTCGACAAGTTGTCCATAACCGTGTGAAGACATATTTTTTCCTTTTTAGTTATTAAGACATAGCCTACATTCTCTTTGAAAATTCAATCCTTTTTTCCGTGTTCGTGCCCTTGCATTTATCCTTTCCTTCGCACAACATTATCGATTTACCTAGGAAGGAGATCGAGAAGAGAAGGGTCAGCCACTCACTTTGAGTTTACTTCTGGCGAGAGAACTTGTTGGTCGCGCTAGACGTCGCCTACGCGATTACCTGAAATCGCACAAGCAACCGATTAGAACACTATATTATTCAAGAAGTTCGATAGTAAATGCTAGTTCGAAATGCAAGCCATGAAAACCATCGAAAACATTCACGAAAATGCATTCAGAAAACAAAGCCAAAACCAACGCAAGCGGCGTGAAAAGTAGAGCAACGGGAGGTCTCTCCCGACTCAGCCGCAAAGTCAATCCTTGAGGCGCAGCCCGCTGAATATGGGACTTGGTTCCGAAGAAGACACTCCATAACGAGGAATGGATCTTAATTCAACCGTTCCCGTTCGATCGACTCGATCGATCCCAACCTATCGGTCCTGACCGAATCGATAGCGACAGTGTTCCTTTCTCGCGCACCCCGTGGACAGAGTACGGGGTACGATATAGGGACGGGGCACTACACCATAACCAACTAAGAAAAAGTTTCGTCCTCGAAACTTAAAATAGAACCTACCTCTACGAAAACAATGAAGGGAACTTTTCCTTCATTTCTGACTCAAGCTCCCACGTCGACTCTTCGACTGAATGGTTCCTCCAGAGGACGTGGACGAGGGGAATAGCACGGTTGCGGAGAAGTTTATCCTTACGCTCCAAGATTTGTACCGGCTCTTCGACATATGACAAGTCCGCCTTCAGGTCCAGCTTACCCAAGTCCACAACATGGCTCGGATCATGCACGTACTTCCTCAATTACGATACGTGGAAGACATCATGTACCTCTGACAACGCAGGCGGCAAGGCGATTTGGTAAGCTACCGGGGTGACTCGCTTCAATATTTCGAACGGGCCAACAAATCTTGGGCTCAACTTTCCTTTCGTACCGAACCGGGAAACTCCATGCATAGGCATCACCTTCAGGAATACATGGTCACCTTTCGAGAACTCGAGGGGGCGTCGGTGCGTGTCAGCATAGCTCTTCTGCCGGATTTGTGCTATCTTCAATCTCTCTCTTATCAACTTGACCTTCTGCACAGTCTGCTCCACCAGCTCCGGACCAAGTATCTGCCGCTCTCCGACTTCATTCCAGTAAATGGGCGATCTGCACTTCCGGCCGTACAAAGCTTCATACGGCGCCATTTGGATGCTGGACTGATAGCTGTTGTTGTATGCAAACTCGGCCAGCGGTAGATGAATGTCCCAACTTGACTTCAACTCGATCGCACAGAGCCGTAACATATCTTCGAGAATTTGGTTCACCCGCTCTGTTTGGCCGTCAGTCTGAGGATGATAAGCTGAGCTAAACTTCAACTTGGTCCCCAACGCTGAATGAATACTACTCCAGAAGCGTGCAACGAACCGTCCATCCCGATCAGAGACGATAGATACTGGGACTCCGTGCAGCCGAACTATTTCGTCAAGGTATATCTGAGCAAGGCGGTCGACGCTCCAAGTAACTTTGATGGCGATAAAGTGCGCTGACTTGGTTAGTCGATCGACGATGACCCAGATAGCGTCATTTCCCCGCGGCGTCTTCGGCAAGCCAACAACGAAGTTCATAGTGACATGATCCCATTTCCACTCTGGAATGGCAAGGTTCTGCATCTTCCCGCCCGGTCGCTGGTGCTCGGCTTTGACTTGCTGACAGGCCATGCATTTTGACACAAAGAGCGCTACGTCCCTCTTCATGCCGTGCCACCAAAAGACAACGCGGAGGTCCTTATACATCTTGGTGCTGTCAGGATGCAAAGAATATTTTGCATAGTGCGCCTCCGTCATTATCTCCTTTCTAAGTTCTGCGTCGTCCGGTACGCATAGCCGTCCCTTCATGCGCAACACTCCCGACTCGTCTTCTGCAAAGTCGGACAATTTTTCTGTCGATATCAGCTTTCGCATCTTCTCCAGGTAGGGGTCGTCCTTCTGTGCAGACTTGATCCTCTCCAGTAGGCTCGGTTCCACCCGCAGTTGCGCCAGTTTCACATCTCTAAAATGAACTTGGAGCTCGATGCCCATTCCTTCCAAGTCACGCAGCAGTCGGTCGTTGATGCATAACGAAGCTAAGTACTTCCGGCTCAGCGCATCCGCTACCACATTTTCCTTGCCCGGCGTGTAGTTGATTGATAAGTCATAGTCTTTGATTAGTTCGAGCCATCGCCTCTGCCGCAAATTTATTTCTTTCTGGGTGAAGAGATACTTGAGGTTTTATGGTCCGTATAAATCCTGCACGCCACGCCATAGAGATAGTGACGCCACAGCTTCAACACGAACACAATTGCCGCTAGTTCTAGGTCGTGCGTGGGGTAGTTCTTCTCGTGCGGCTTCAACTGCCGGGAAGCAAAAGATATTACCTTATCCTGCTGCATGAGCACACACCCCAAGCCCTGGCCCGAAGCATCGCTGAAGATTTGAAATCCCTCCGTCCCTTCAAGAAGAGCAAGTATCGGGGCCGAAACGAGCCGTTGTTTGAGCTCCTGGAAGGAAGCTTCACAGTCGTCTGACCACTTGAATGCGACTCCTTTCTGGGTGAGGCGAGTCAACGGTGATGCGATCTTCGCGAAGTCCTTCACGAAGCGTCAGTAGTATCCCGCCAAGCCTTGGAAGCTTCGAATTTCGCTAACTGATGCGGGCCGTTTCCAATCAGCAACTGCCTCGACTTTTTTCGGATCGACTGCGATGTCCGCAGCAGAGATGATGTGCCCAAGGAATGAGACGCTGTTCAGCCAGAACTCGCACTTGCTCATCTTCGCGTACAACTGATTCTCTCGAAGGGTTTGGAGTACCGTCCGCAGATGCTCTGCATATTGCGCTCGATCCTTCGAGTAGACGAGGATGTCGTCGACACGAACTTGTCAACGAACGGACGGAACACCCGATTCATTAGATCCATGAAGACGGCAGGGGCGTTCATCAGACCGAACGGCATTACCAAGAACACGTAGTGGCCATAACAATTGCGGAAGGCAGACTTCGGCACGTCATCTGGCTTGACTTTGAGTTGGTGATAACCCGATCGTAGATCAATCTTCGAAAACACCGTTGTACCTTAGAGCTGGTCGAACAAGTCGTCGATGCGGGGCAGGGATATTTGTTTCGGACGGTGGCTTTATTCAGTTCCCGATAGTCGATGCAGAGCCGCATCGATCCATCATTCTTCTTCACAAATAGCACGGGCGCACCCCACGGTGAGACACTCGGACGGATAAACCCTCTGTCGACTAATTCCTAAAGTTGTGCCTTCAATTCTTTCAATTCTGCAGGGGCCATTCTGTACGGAGCCTTCGAGATCGGCCGGGTGTCGGAGAATGTGTCGATGGTGAACTCTATTTCTCGATCGGGCGGCATGCCGGGTAGCTCGTCCGGGAATACGTCTGGGAATTCTTCTACAACGTCGATCTGACCCGCGTTTGCACCATCCTGTCGCATATCTCGAACGGAAGCTAGATAGCCTTCGCACCCGGAATGCAGCATCCGTCGAGCAGATATTGCGGAGATCACCATGCAGGTCGGCGACGCATCACCACACGAGTAGCAAAATTCAGGCACTCCAGGTATACGGAATGTGACCTTCTTTTCAGCGCAGTCTATGGTTGCGTTGCACGGACCAAGCCAATCCATGCCCAGTATGATGTCGAAGTCCTTCATATCTAGAACTATCGCATCAAGACCGATCTTTTGACCCCCGATACATATGGTTCCTCCCCCGCAGGCTAAGTTTGTGAGTAGTGGCACGCCCGAAGGCATACTTAAACTAAGGTCAAGGTCTAACAACATTACAGGGAATTTGTGCTCGGCGGCGAAATCTGCCGATATGAAAGTATGCGAGGTGCCTGAATCAAATAACATACGAGCAGGTACATTATTGAAATTCAATATACCTGTCACAACAGTGTCGGAAGCAAACGCCTCGTCTTGAGTCATGTCAAAGACACGCCCCTGTGCATTAAGGCGTCGGTCTTGGTTGTTGGATTGATTGGGCTGAGGAGGTCGGGGTGCCTGTCCTCGATTCTCTTGACGGTGTTGTTGTGGCAGGGCATTACGATTCCCTCTCCGGGGGCAATCTTGTTTATAGTGGCCCTTCTGTCCGTAAAAGAAGCATCCCCCCTCGATGACAAAGCACTTGCTCGCCTCATGCCCAAGGGAACCGCACTTGGCACATCGCGATGATGAGTTATGTCCCTGGAAACCGTCATGGTTCGAACGCTTTGATGCGTGATTGTTGCCTCCCGTATAGCTAGGACGTTTGTGATTGGAGTGGCGCACAACGTCGTCAGCACCGGAAGGATACAGTTTCTCAAGGCGGAGAGCGTGATTCAGAGCCTCGCCCACGGTCTTGTACTCTGGGACCCCGACATGCGCACCGATAGAGTGTCGCAAACCCACTTCGAACCGTCGCACGCGGCACTCCTCTGTAGGCAGAAACGTACTAGCAAACTTTGACAACTTGTTGAATTCTGCGGTATATTGTTCTACTGTCCGATTTCTCTGTCTCAACTGCATGAATTCATTCTCCTTCGCTTGACAAACGGCTGACGGAAGGTACTCGACTTCAAAGGCTTTGCGGAATATGGCCCAAGAGATCGGCGCTGAGTTGTTGTCGCGTCGGATCGCTCGCTTATGCACGGCCCACCAGTCGTGCGCGTTCAACCGTAGCTGAAGTTGTGCGCAGGCGACTTGCTTGGATTCTTCAATGCCGAACAGCTCGAAGTGATCTTCCAGCTCTTCCAACCAGTCGATTGCCATGGAGGGACCCTCGGTGCCGCTGAAGGAAGTGCGGCACGCCTTCTTGAATTCTGACACTTCAAAGGTATACTTTTTTAGTGTCGCTGGTTGACGCTCGGGCTCCGCCATGTCGACTTCAATGGGTTGGATCGTCGGCCCGGTGGCAGTAGGTGCGGTGACGGTAGGCGCAGTCGCAGAATTTCCGTTGGCCGCCATTGTTTGGACGATCTGCAGCAGGGTATCCATCTGCTTTTGTTGAAGTTTCATGTGTGCGTCGAAGCGAGCTTCGAACCGAGCTTCGAACTGGGCCTGTCGTTCCTCCGTCTGTTGATGTCGGTTCTCGAACTATTTTTGCTGTGCCTCCATCATGTGTAGCATCCTTTCGATTTTATCGTTAGAAGGTCCGTCCCGCGATCGATGCGAACTACTAGAGCCGCTAGAAGCGCTCTGTTCTTGCTCGGTCGTGGGTTCCGTCACTTCTGCGATACGAAGGCAAATGCATCAGTCATAAATTATTACGGACTCATTGTATGGAACAACTTATCTTATCGATACGAGGTCAAAGGATGTAAAGTCGTGCTCTGATACGATTATGTCACGCCCCGATTCCGTAGAATCGATAGTCGTCCTCCGGGCGTGATGCTGTGCGAACCTAAGTTGCGATCGCACAAGGCATTGTCATAAGGTTATCCGAAATACAACATCAAGTTAGAGTACGCAGAGAAATTGATTGACACATTTGAAATAGAAGTAAACTTTTTTTATTGATAATAAAACTTTATTTACATTGACTTCATTACATTCATTGTCGTGCGGGCTACAACATGACTCGACTTACAAAATGAACGCCGATGAGATAGTCGTTCCATACATTATACCCCTTTATACAAGCAAAAACCATTACACATTTCCACCTGCGATCGAGGGAAGCCGAGCCGCCAATGGTCTTCTTTTGTACTGAATGCGGAGTTTTCAAAAGAAATTCAGAAACAAGCCTTTACACGGACGAGGCTTCAAAAGTGTCCACGCCGCCTTGAGATTTAAGTGGCACACCCTTCGGGATTCGGGGTACCTGCGTGGAGAGCGAGGATCAGTACATTACACTTTGTACTGGTGCGTGGCTATTTAAGTTCCAAGCTCTCATTTGGTGGAAGAGTTTATATGACTTAATGTATGAATGTTTCTAACCATCCTAATAGATTTCAACAAGCTTATGACGAGCAATAAAATTTATGTCAAAACTTACCCGCGGCGGACCGCGCCGCGCCTTATGAAACTTACCATGGTCTTCCCTGTCAATTGTTATCATTTCCATACAAAGTGCAACATTACATGTGATTGGTCACTGGCATCATAAGCCATCCTGGACGTATAGCTTTGTTAATCGGGGTCCTTTCAACGCAAGTAGCTAGCTCCGTTGCAAGTCCCCGCTTAACCTGTGTTGAAACCTTATGCACGACTATACCCTGTTTCCTCCTAGGCCGAAACGGTCCCGTAGCCTCGGGTTGTCGCTCGAGGAAACTATCGCCTTGTCGACAAGTTGTCCATAACCGTGTGAAGACATATTTTTTCCTTTTTAGTTATTAAGACATAGCCTACATTCTCTTTGAAAACTCAATCCTTTTTTCCGTGTTCATGCCCTTGCATTTATCCTTTCCTTCGCACAACATTATCGATTTACCTAGGAAGGAGGTCGAGAAGAGAAGGGTCAGCCACTCACTTTGAGTTTACTTCTGGCGAGAGAACTTGTTGGTCATGCTAGACGTCGCCTACGCGATTACCTGAAATCGCACAAGCAACCGATTAGAATACTGTATTATTCAAGAAGTTCGATAGTAAATACGAGTTCGAAATGCAAGCCATGAAAACTATCGAAAATATTTACGAAAATGCATTCAGAAAACAAAGCCAAAACCAACACAAGCGGTGTGAAAAGCAGAGCAACGGGAGGTCTCTCCCGACTTAGCCGTAGAGTCAATCCTTGAGGCGCAGCCCGCTGAATATGGGACTTGGTTCCGAAGAAAACATTCCATAACGAGGAATGGATCTTAATTCAACCGTTTCCGTTCGATCGATTCGATCGATCCCGACCTATCGGTCCCGACCGAATCGATAGCGACAGTGTTCCTTTCTCGCGCACCCCGTGGACAGAGTACGGGGCACGATGTAGGGACGGGGCACTACAATAGAGATGCATATGCTGGAAATCATTGAATGAATAACACATGAACTATTGAACTGCTGATTGAATCACACTCGAACTGCTAATGTAACTTGATGCCTGAGAATGAATCGATAATGTCCCTTATGCTTAATCTTGATAAAATGAATGAATCACTTGAATAATGAGATGCTGCATGAATGATACATGAGAAAAGAATTGAATATGCTATTGTTCCTATGAAATAAATAAAATGCTACAGGTCCCTTCGAAATGAATGAATGCTGTTGTTCCTCCTTAGAAGGAACGTAATGAGAAATGTTGTAATGAAACAAACAATGAGAATTGATGAGGCTTGGGATCGTTGAGATCACCAAATGAAATGATGGTAATGATGGAAATGAATAAGTCATTCAACATGACTTGAATGAGATGAATGATGATGCACTGTTGTCTTTATTACAATATTTCACCATGCATTTTATGTTCACGATTGAGTCGGACACACATTCGCATGGTCATAGGACAACTTATGCATAAGAGATGGGGATATGTTTTCTCGGACGATACCCCGGGACGTTAGGGCAACCGATCCGGCCTAGGAGGAAACATTGGCGTGCCAGTAGGGGCACGGGTTTTGCGAGGCATCCTTTGGGGCTAGCTACCTTCTCTGGAGTCATCGTATTACCAATGAAGACCTATATGGCAACGTCCGTATGGTTGAACACCAGTGACCATATAGTCAGGATGCATGCTAATGAATGTCTTGTGCAGGCAGAGTAAGTATGTCTGCTAACCTGTATTTGATGCAGGTACGAGGGAGTTGGCTATCGGTAAGAAATCACTTAAATGTGATATACTTAATATATGTGTTGGGTTAACTTGCGTGCTTAACGTGCCAAGTAATTGATACTATGTGCCTTTCAATTATGAGAACCTGCTTAACATGTTAAAATCAGTATGCTCGAAAGATACTTTGCTATGAACACTGTTCAAATATTACGTACATGTTAATAGATGCTTGAAGTGAGAAATGTCATAACATGTTTAAGATGTTAATGTTAACGATGCCTCAATGATGCCTTTGCATGATACCACCAAGAATGCTATAATGATATGTCCACATGAATGTTGCTAAGAATATATTTACATGCTTCACTATGATGATTGCCCATGAACTATAAACTGATGTTAGGCCCCAAGTAGAAAGATCATTCTATTAAATGCTTGCTAAAATCGACCAGTTAGTGTTGGTTTAGGCGAGTGGGTTGGATTCTACTCGCCAGTACATAGATGATGTGCTGACCCACGTTTTGTGGGCAGGTGCTCGTGCTTGAGATATTCTGTACACGAAGATTTGGATTGATCGGCTCCGCGGCATCGAAGATTTGTTGGGCATACAGAAGCTCTCCTTGTTCAAGATGATGTCTTCTGTTTATAAAGGGCATAATGTATGGAACATTGTAATCAGTTGTACCAGTGAGTTGTAAGCCAAGTTGGTATATCGAGTTGTATCCAATGTATCCAAGTATCAAATATAAGCTGTATAGCATTGTTCAGTTGGCTTTCAATGTAAAGTGAGATGTGTTGTAAGCATTGTACTTCAATACAAGTCTTGTACTCTTCTTCAATTATTAATAAAAAGAATAAAGTTCTATATATCTCTGTGTGACTTCAAGTTATCCTTTTATCTCTGCTGCTATAAAGAAACTGATGTGTTTCTATTCAATAATAATGATTGTCCTCATTAACTTCAATTTGTCTGCTTATGCCACTGTAATGTGTTCCTATTTGAAGATTATCACCTATGTACCATCTTTGCCTTGTACAAGTACAATACCAGACTTGTATGGCATCACGCCCAAGCGAGGACGATCGATTCCAAGAGATAAAATATGTCAATAAATGACTCAACGAATCGGGGCGTGACAAATTGGTATCAGAGCCAGGTTTTACGTCCTTGGTCTCTTCTTTGATTCGTTTCAAATCAAAGTTGCATCGACGATTAACCAAAGTTGCTTTCGCGATCACTCAATGTTGCTTCCGCGATTAAATCAAAGATTGCTTCCGTGATTATGCTGTTGTTGTTCTGTAATCATCCTATGTTATTTGTGTTTGAGAGTTCGTTGACCCTCTTGGCTTCTCACTGGATGTTTCATACAATAAGTCTAAATACATTGTGATGCCCCTGAATGAATGATTGTTGTTGGTTTGGACACAAATAACCCAACAATGACACGATGCCAAAGTATGCTATAGTATGAATGATGTTGGGAATTGTGGGAATAAAAGAAAAGTGGCTATGTATGCTGTAACAAGTTGAGAATTGCATGTGATATGGAGAAAGAATTGGGAATAAAATAATTGATGGATGTGTTCGACATAACTGGTGAGTCGACTCAGGGGTGATGGCTAGTGCTTTTGAGACCCTAAGAATGTTGGCTTGTGATATTGAGACCCCAAGATGTTGGCTAAGTATTGTGATCATTGTAGATCATGAATGTCCGGAATAGAATTGAGTTGGTATCGTTTAAGGATGGCTTCGTTTCTGAGTGGTATATTGCCTCTACCACCTCAGAACGAGATATATGTTGACCCTTTTCATAGGATAGCAAGGAGACTATCTGTGGGTACTGGGTAGTACTGAGACTTAGCTGGGAGTTATGTATTGTGGCTAGCTGGGAGTCATCTATTCCAATTCACGTAATCGATCACAAGGTCGTCTGACTTAACAATATGTTGTGCCCCGATCTCACGCGAGTCAGATTATCCACGGTGGGTACGAATCACCATGCACGCTCCCGCGAGATAATCATTCTCGTCGGGACGTAACTCTTGTTTTGTGTCTAGACTAAATTATTTTCGATGCGCAGATTGGACCTACTCAATCCTCAAGTTTTATTCAGTCATCAATCATAAGTCCTAACATTCTCGAGTTCTCCTTCGCATCAAGCCAACAAGTCGAGACAATCAAAGTTCTCGCGTCCTGATTTTCCAAGTTCGATCATTCCCGCGACATGAATCACCATGTTAGCGCTCACACGAAATGATCATCCCAAATCCGACGCAATGCATGTGCGAGGCTGGAGTCGCGCTCGCACAAGACAAGAATGTCGACGCTGTGGTTATCCGCATAATCATCAAGATACGATCATTTTCATCCAACATTCGTCTCAACCAAAGTCCTAAGTATTGCATCCATTTGGAACGATAACACTTGCGCGATCGTCATTCACCGTGTCAGATTACCCCCGAGTTATCGTATATCGTCTTTGATACGCCTCAATGTCATCGACGATATACGTAACCTGACGATCTTCGTTTGCAACGAATTTTGAGTCGTACGAATGATGATATCGTCCGACTGGATAATCTCCTCGACATTTAAATTCAATTTTGATCATTACCCCTCGAATCGTTCACAACATCAATTTCGACAAACCCAAATTCACGTATCGTTCAGCTGTCTATCTTAAGTCATCGACCATTGTATTTCCTCAATTCGTAATATTCCTTGCTAACTCAATCATCGAACGATATCCATTCCAATCCTCAGAGTCATTCGCGTAACTTTAAAATCGAACATTTCATGCACGCTACCTACCAGTCGTGTTAACTTTTCGTATACGATCCGTATCAATTTTCTCGATTCGATTTCACCTACTCAATCATTTTTGCGTTTCATACTCGTACAATCCTCAATCTTTCGTTCGAATGATTTCCAAGATGGACCATACACCACTCGGGATTTGAGTCATCCAATCTAGTCTAAATCACGTTCGCGTTATTCGCTAAGACATGTTTCGAATTCGTTCGACAAATCCCTAGCGTAATCGTTCACGTCGTATCGACGCACTAAGTCGTTCGCACCATTCCTCAAAATCCAAAACAATCTACCATGTACGCCTAAGTGTTAGTCCAATAGCGCTTCTATTAATATACACTCTAAGTGTATCCCCGTTCCCGACCGAGCGATACTTAATATTGCTCGCAACTCGTTTGCACCAAAAGGTCGAGGTGCACGATAATCGACACAAATTAGCCAAAGGCTGTGGGCATAACCATCCCATTCGAACTATACTTCGGTCTCGTGTGCTCGTTCGCTATTGTTAGCGTAAGGTCATTCAAGCACGCAACGTATTTGCTAACTTTTAGCACGTGTCTTCTATCAACTCAAGGTCGGCACCGTTTAGCCCAGAGGCCATCGCCTATCGATGCGTTCGATTGAACACTTGTACGAGCTTTTGAAAATATTAGACTTATTGTATGGACATCCCGTGCGACAATCGAGAGAGAGCGCACCAACGATATCAACTTTGCGGAAGCAACATTCAGCGTTCGCGGAAACATCAGAGTTAAAGAATTCAATCGATAGTCTAAGGACGTAAAGACGTACTTTGATACCATTATGTCACGCCCCGCTCCCGTATAAGCGATCGTCCTCGCTAAGGTGTGATGCCGCACGAGCCTAGATTGCGCTCGTGCAAGGCGGGTTCCATAACAGCCGATTACAGCGACAGCGACGGGGTCGTCGCACAGAAGTCCCAAGCAGAGACATTGAACACGCAGCAGAAATTTAGAATGAAACACAAGTTATTCAAAAGAAGCTCTTTATTGATATCGAAACAACGGTTACATCGGGGGCGCAAGACCGAGATTACAATCACTCAAATTCACTCGTCTCACATTACAAATCACTCTGCTCTCTCTCATTTCTCGATTATAATGCTTGAGCCAGCGGAAACTTCGGAAGGTGATGTCCATACATTATGTCCCATATAAGTCTTTAATCCATACGGCCACACGCTTCGAATCGCCAAGGAACTTCGTGCCTCGATGCATCCAAGCGAGCTCCGCGCCACAAGCTTCTACCTGCACCTGCACATGGAAACTGTGTGGGTGTCAGTACTCAACTGTACTGGTGGAGTGAGCTCCTCGCCCACCCATACAAAACCGACATGTTTTATTTTACTTTGTGCAATACAAGCCCCCTTTACGATTGTCTTTCTATTGTTGCCTTAGGATCGATTTTAGGACCGACGCCTTGGTCTATTTTGTTTCTCTAGACCGCCATCGTGCCTTGCACTAATAACGTACTCATACTTTACCGCTAGACCTTCTCGTTCCAATAACGTCAACGTATTGCCTCGTGCTTGCCCCTTCGTGCCTTACTCTGGGACGTAACGACTCGGTCGTACAATGAACTCGATTCGTGCTTTAGTCTCACCGAGGCAGTGCCTCCTCGCTTAGTCTTGCCTATACTCGTTTTGTGACAACGCGGCCAGGCCTCACATCTCGAGGTCGTGCCCAGAACTCAACATGACTTAACCAAAGTTGCCCTACGGCCCTTCTCGACTTAACTCGCAACGACTAACCCAACTTGTGAAATCGGTGTTGAGAACTCAAGCACAACGCCATATCTCGTGCCGAAGCATGTGTCTTTACATATAGCCGAATCGTAGGATTTATAATACCAAATGTGCATACCGTGCACACATTCCATAACTCATCATATACCATGCTTACACTTCCTTTGTTACAACCGACACCGTGCATGCGAATTCGCCGCTTAGCATGCCAAATATCTATATGAAAGGCCACTGGCATGACAAGCTATCGCGGACATAGCTCGGGTAGGCGACGGGTCCTTCAGCGTAGGTAGCGAGCCCCGTTGAAAGCCCCTGACTATCCATGCAATAAAAGCATGCGCTGCTATAACGTCTACCCCCCAGGATGACTGGGCCCGGTGCCCCGGCGTATAACCAGTCTAGGCAGAAAATCCTTATCGACAAGGTGTCCAATGACCACGCACCTACGAGACATCTAGACTCACGTAAATGCATGGCCTATTTGTTGGTACGACTGGAACTATACTTAGCAAATCGTGCTATGAACCACACTTTGCATAACGTGCATTGGGACCGAGAGACTCCCAACCGAGGGATCGCCTCATACTCCTTAACGTGGATAGGAATGCGAGACTCCCAACCGAGGGACCGCCTCGAACATCTTAACGTGGATAGGAACGCGAGACTCCCAACTGAGGGACCTCCTCGAACTTCTTTGAACTCGAGGGAACGACTTCTACATAGCCTTCTAACTTGAACAAAACGTGTTCCTTAAGTGCCGTAGACTGTGGCTAACTTTACATCGTGCCAACCGTGGCTCGTGCCCTTTTAACTGACTTACGTACTATGCGACGCTATAACCCAAGTCATACGTTATATGACGACCCTTGAGATCGTGGGACTATTTAACTTGACAACCGCAGAAAGAGCGGGACGGCACTTGGAATGATTTAGGTCGATCGGCATAACTTTGCCTAACTTACACTACAACAAAAAACCCTTTTAATGACGGCTAAAAAGCGTCATTAATGACGAACCATGACGCTTTTTTTTTCCACGGCAACCATTATGAAAACGGGTGTTATAAATATTTTTTAAAAGCGTCATAAAATAACCGTCATGAATAGTTTCTATAAAAGCGTTAGGAATAGTTAATATATAGTGCACAATTCAGAACAATTTTAAAACGTCATGAATAGATAATATGTATAGGCTCAATGTAGCACATTTATAACACTTTATACTATTCAAATTAGCACATTTATAGTGCTCTATACTGCATAGTATATATTACATTCCAAAAACTTAACATTATATATCACCATCTTTATTACATTTATCAAAATAGAGTACATATCAACATCTTCATTACATTGAATATCCAAATACAGATTGTACCCAGAAAATAGAAATAAATCTCATTTTTGCTAACCAAATTATTAGAAATATTTACTTAAGTAGATTCTGATCATGGATCTTCTTTCTGCCATCTCTTGAAGATATCTGGAGTCCCAAAGAGAAGTAGTGTCGCAGCTGAGCGATCTGAAGGAGCAGCCAAATCATCATTGCCAAAAAAAATTCTTGTTCTTCTTCTTTTCTTTAACTGCACTGACCTTGACTGCCAATTCTCCAATAGCACAACAAGCATTATTTGCTACTGATGCAGCCTCCTTACACTGACTTGGGTTTTGAAATAAAATATAAAGAGATCATAAATCTACATGGACAGTTACATTTTAAATAACATAGTACAAATACAAAAAGATCATAAATCTACAGAACCAAGCAACCAAGGATCAGAAGATAACATAGAAACATGTATGACAATATGAATTGAAGAACCAAACACCTTTGCCAATTGCTGAGTCTGGATAAGATTGATGCATCTCTGAAATACTGGCTCAGCAAACTGAGAAAATCCTGGGCCTAAAGCCTGAAATACATAAGCAAAATGAGAGCAAGAAATGACTAATTGGTCTTTCAAAGACAACTGGACAAGCAATTACACCATCCAAATCATAAAATCTATGAGATATATGGAAATGATTGTAAGAAATGAATGGTAAAAGAATAGTGTCAAACAAGGCACTCATTATGTTAGAACTACAATCATCTCCCTGTCAGAGAAATCACATAAAGGTATAATGTGGTCTAAGAGGAAGAAAGCATTAGGTATGTTCACATATAAATATTTTTTTACATCCAGGACAACGTTTAAATCAAAATATTGTGGTGTGATAGGGACTTGAGGCATGAAAAAATGAAAATGCTCAAAAGGAACCTAGTGTCGGTCCTCCGTGCGCCTCCGAGTTCGGCGGCCACCTCGAATTCGCCAACACCCGATCAAAGCTTTCAGAAGAAAATGATGGCCAGGAGTGGCGTTCATGTCCTCAATCAAAACAAACCCATTTTTTCTTTTAAAACAAAAACTATCAGTGGGCTGAAAGAAATCCATAACAAATTCAATGTGACTGTAATCGGAAAGACAGAAGGGCTCACATTGATGGGTCGAGATAGTGTTGAGAGAACTCGTCTCCGTCGGAGCTCGGCTTCTGCAAGGGGGCGCCCGACAATGGTCCCGGCGACAAGTAGAATATATCAAATTTGATCAAATTGAAATTTATCCAGGGAAAAAAAATATTGCTGGATACAACAATATCATACAAATGTTCACAGAATTTTATCGGTTTAAAAAATATTCATCTATATGGATATAACAGAGTAGTAGAAAAAAAAACAAATAGTAATTGGGCTCTAATAGAAAAATAAAGCATAAGCATACCATTGTCAGTCTCAACCTCACATTGGTAACAGAGATATAGTAAGGCGCTCAGCAGCAATATATACCAAAGAGGGGCATATGGCAAACTTACGAACCGTATGATTCTAACCGAAAGCCCAAAGTACTATAGAATCAAACCTTGCGCAGGTGCGGGCTTGGAGGGGAGCTCGCTGCTTGCGGCCTTCGGGGACTCCTCCGAGAGATGAACCTGAGCGAAATCAGCCTCCTTCGGGAACAAACCAAATTTATTATTCGGTTCGATTTCGGTTTTGGCTTATTCGGTTCGATTTCGGTTTTGAATTTTTAGAATTTTGGTTTATTCAGTTTTGACTAATTCGGTTTGGTTGAAACCGAATAGACGGAACGCTCACCCCTACATATATTTATCCACAAACAAGACATGTAATCGTGTAAGTAACATACCGCGGGAGGCGCTGAAGCAGCAGCAGGTAGCTGGTAATCTGTTGCAGGCATAATGATGACAGACAAATCAACAATTATTGCACCCTGTGTCAAAATAACACTAGTGAGAAGTGGAAGGAGGCATTCTACTTCAAGAGAGGGTGCCCTTCAACGAAATATTAATGTTTCCTTCATGAAAGATATCTATAAACGATAGATAGCAAGGTTGGTAGCAAAAAGAGAAACATAAAACCATTTAGAAATATTTTACCTATTTTTGTCAGAGTTTCCCAAAAATAAAATTATCAGAACTTTGTTGCTTGCAAGAAAAGTCCAAACAAATTAATATAGAGATAGAAACAAAAACAAATTGTCAGCATTCCCAAGTCACAACATGATATGTTATAGAAACCTAATGGAAGAAGGATTCTAAAAGATGAACGATACAAGGTTAAAACTTTATTGGATAGAGATCATTGATTAGGAACACACCGAGAGAAGAAGCGCAGTTTCAGCTCCTTGAGAATCTTTGAAGGTGACATATGCAACTTGAGACCACTCGTCCCCACTGCCACGATAGTAACGTAAAAGCTTAGTCTGCACTAATCACAGGATACAAGTACAAATACTGTGCTAGCAGGTAGAA
The DNA here is from genome assembly GCA_029216955.1 of Iris pallida. Taxonomy (NCBI): domain Eukaryota; kingdom Viridiplantae; phylum Streptophyta; class Magnoliopsida; order Asparagales; family Iridaceae; genus Iris; species Iris pallida. The sequence goes on from JANAVB010025198.1 coordinate 4,392,518, forward strand.
GTACAAAACCTTTGCATCTCAACATATTCGATGTCACCAGAGAAGGAAAAGAACTCCTTAATATCTTGTTCGGATGCACCAAGGGAAACATTGCTGACCTTCACTGTCCTGACCTACAAATTTAGAGGAACAAGTGCGCAGTCAGATTGTGCGATTACCAGCCTAATCCGTAATAATGTTAATAAAACTGAAAAAAAGCCTATTTCATATTTGCATTTCATAGCAATCGCAAAAGTGCTACTATAGCACGTTAGAACATTTCAAATGGAATCAGCAAGAACTATGAGTATGTCAAACATATTTATTTTACAGAAGTCAACAATCGGAGGCTCTGCTAAGTGCTAATGATGATGGCACAAGGGATGAAAGGATCTCATTGAAAGCAAGTCTGCTAAAAAAACCAATTTATCTACAAATGCTAGCACTTGGAGAACCAGTACAATAGACATCCCATAAAAGAGCATAAACCTTGGAAGAGAATGCTCGGAGATCTAGTGGGCATTAAGAACCGACCGAAAGAAATAAAGGGAGTAGGTACCTAGATGGGGTTTGTGATCCAGCGTCGATGCCGACGTATCTCCATGTCGAGGACAACCCCGACCGGATCCCGAGCCTACGCCTTCCCGAGCCCTCCTCCGACTCCACTTCCTGTTCTCGACCGAGCGTCGTCCCGTTCATCATGAGCACCGACCTCCCCGATCTTCTGAACCCGAAGCCACAACGCCTGGACGACCTCGACCCACCACATCGTTCCCGCTGCCGCCGTTTCCGTCGACGAGCGAGGGGTTGGGAGCTTAGGGCTTAGGGTTCGTGGAAGGAGGGGTTGGGGGCTTAGGGCTTAGAGTGAGACCTAGAGCTAGGGTTTAGAGTGAGACCTAGAGTTAGGGTTTGTGGGAGATTGAAAGGAGGAGATGGGAAATTTTAGGGTTTAGGGAGAGGAGGGAAGAGGGGGCAGAAGGAGAGCAAGGAGAACGAGAGTTCTTCTGAGTAAAATCGGAGGGGGGGATGGAATATATTACAGAAAGTTTATTACAAGTTTGCCACCGCTCTAAACTATTAATAACGCTTTGTTTAATAAACGCTATAAAAAGCCCAAAATTAGCCCAAACTGTCATAGAAAAAGGTATTTTTCAACTTGATAACGCTTATGTATCAGCCGTCATTAAAACTCATTGTCGAGCGTCATTAATAGGTCTTTTTGTTGTAGTGTTACCCAAGCCTATAACTTAACTCGAGGGACGAGCCAAGGCTATGCCAAGCCTTGTGCAGTGGAAACGTACATTCTTTATCGAACATTTATGCGGGTGACGCCTATGACCTAGGCTAACTCATCGTTTGTGTCGAGTACCAACTTTTCCTTCTTCCAAGCTGCAAAACGAAGGATCGAGTGTCATTTTCAAGCACGCTGAGCACCAACTCTAATCAGACCGTGGGACATTTTCCATGTTCTAAACTCGATTCGATCCGTCAGGATAATTTTCTTTAGCTATGTGGATTCGTCTCTTTTATTATTAAGCCTACTTGTGCAAGTTGAAAACACGCGATTTATTATGTGAAGGCAAAGATGAGGCAAGTTCACCGAAACTACCCCACCTAAGCGATGTCTTCGAGTCGCCGTTGTAAGGCCAAGTCCGAACATCGTTGGCCTTTCGATTCCTCCGATTGACTTCGCGGGACGGGGCACTACAACTTGTTGGATGGGATCAGAATATTGGACCGTGGCTTGTGTTGGAGATCAAGAGAGTTGAGACTGATGTAGTCTCTCTGAGCTGGCTAGACGGATTAAGTGTTGGAACGTGGCTCGCTGATGGAGCTACGCTTAGGGGGAATGTGTGTGCAACCAGAATAAGAAGACCCTTTTATGCAGGCAAGTGGAACTGTCCTCCTTCCTCCTTATTCCTGCATGCTTAATAAATAGAATAACATGATGCTATGAATATGTCCCTAATGTCTCTTATCTTGAATGTTGAATAATTATGATGCGATAATTTAGTTGCTAAATCGATAGAGATGTATATGCTGGAAATCATTGAATGAATAACACATGAACTATTGAACTGCTGATTGAATCATACTCGAACTACTAATGTAACTTGATGCCTGAGAATGAATCGATAATGTCCCTTATGCTTAATCTTGATGAAATGAATGAATCACTTGAATAATGAGATGCTGCATGAATGATACATGAGAAAAGAATTGAATATGCTATTGTTCCTATAAAATAAATAAAATGCTACAGGTCCCTTCGAAATTAATGAATGCTGTTGTTCCTCCTTAGAAGGAACGTAATGAGAAATGTTGTAATGAAACAAACAATGAGAATTGATGAGGCTTGGGATTGTTGAGATCACCAAATGAAATGATGGTAATGATAGAAATAAATAAGTCATTGAACATGACTTGAATGAGATGAATGATGATGCACTATTGTCTTTATTACAATATTTTACCATGCATTTTATGTTTACGATTGAGTCGGACACGCATTCGCATGGTCATAGGACAGCTTATGCATAAGAGATAGGGATATGTTTTCTCGGACGGTACCCTGGGACGTTAGGGCAACCGATCCGACCTAGGAGGAAGCATTGGCATGCTAGTAGGGGCACGGGTTTTGCGAGGCATCCTTTGGGGCTAGCTACCTTCTCTGGAGTCATCGCATTACCATTGAAGACCTATATGGCAACGTCCGTATGGTTAAACACCAGTGACCATGTAGTCAGGATGCATGCTAATGAATATCTTGTGCAGGCAGAGTAAGTATGTCTGCTAACCTGTATTTGATGCAGGTACGAGGGAGTTGGCTATCGGTAAGAAATCACTTAAATGTGATATACTTAATATATGTGTTGGGTTAACTTGCGTGCTTAACGTGTCAAGTAATTGATGCTATGTGCCTTTCAATTATGAGAACCTGCTTAACATGTTAAATTAAGTATGCTAGAAAGATGTTTTGCTATGAACACTGCTCAAATATAACGTACATGTTAATAGATGCTTGAAGTGAGAAATGTCATAACATGTTTAAGATGTTAATGTTAACGATGCCTCAATAATGCCTTTGCATGATAACACCAAGAATGCTATAATGATATGTCCACATGAATGTTGCTAAGAATATGTTTACATGCTTCACTATGATGATTGCCCATGAACTGTAAACTGATGCTAGGCCCCAGGTAGAAAGATTATTCTATTAAATGCTTGTTAAAATCGACCAGTTAGTGTTGGTTTAGGCGAGTGGGTTGGATTCTACTCGCCAGTACATAGATGATGTGCTGACCCATGTTTTGTGGGCAGGTGCTCATGCTTGAGATATTCTGTACACGAAGATTTGGATTGATCGGCTCCGCGACATCGAAGATTTGTTGGACATACAGAAGCTCTTCTTGTTCAAGATGATGTCTTCTGTTTATAAAGGGCATAATGTATGGAATATTGTAATCAGTTGTACCAGTGAGTTGTCAGCCAAGTTGGTATATCGAGTTGTATCCAATGTATCCAAGTATCAAATGTAAGCTGTATAGCATTGTTCAGTTGGCTTTCAATGTAAAGTGAGATGTGTTATAAGCATTGTACTTTAATACAAGTCTTGTACTCTTCTTCAATTATCAATAAAGAGAATAAAGTTCTATATATCTCTGTGTGACTTCAAGTTATCCTTTTATCTCTGCTGCTATAAAGAAACTGATGCATTTCTATTCAATAATAAAGATTGTCCTCATTAACTTCAATTTGTCTGCTTCTGCCGCTGCAATGTGTTCCTATTTGAAGATTATCACCTATATACCATCTTTGCCTTGTACAAGTGCAATACCAGACTTGTACGGCATCATGCCCAAGCGAGGACGATCGATTCCAATAGATAAAATATGTCAATAAATGACTCTACGAATCGGGGCGTGACAACGCATGATCTCTCTAGCTCACAAAGGATTACATCGTTCCATACATTATGCCTCTTTATAGCCAACAAGTAGTTTTCGGCCGAACATCTCTATGTTGCAAGTCCGAACGCCTATGCGGTAGCTTCTCTTGAAACGCTAAGGACCCCATGTCTCGGTACGTCCAAGCCAAGTCCTGTCCCAAGCCGATCATAACCTGAATCTGCAAGCAAACTAGTGGGAGATTAGTGCTTTCGTCCTTGCTGCACTGATCAAGATCCACTCGTACCCAACCAACACTAAGAATATTTAGTGAAACATGCATCTTAATTTGGTGATCTTTCTATTTAGCCTTAGGATCTGTTTCATGGCAATATCGAATGCATAGCAACTTATAATAAATGTGTCCAATACCGTGTCCCTGCGGCAAATACAGTTAGATATAATATAAACATAAACATAGTGATCGTGCTCATCTTCGTCTAATTTTGCCTAGCTTGCGATGGTTAGAACTTTACATAAAAATCATATAATTCACGCAACCTACCAACCATACATAGACATATGCATAAGGGTGGCAGGCCCTGTAACACCCAATTTCTGGAATGAGGATATTTTTGAATTTTTTAATTATAATTATTATTTATTGATATTTATTTCACATTATAATTTTTGGTGATTTTTAATAATTTTTAAACTATTTAAAAAACTGCTTTAAGTCATGACTTGTGATTTTGACATGCTGCTAGCGAAACCCTAGTGACTGCATGACCTAGAGCCTAACCATGTCATTAGGATATTTAATTATCATTTTTAGCCTAGGGGTAATTTGGTCATTTTGACTTATTTGACTTATTTGATTATTTATTGAATTAGTGAATTCTAGTTTGACTTTGACTTGTTGAGACCTAGTGGACTAGCCTAGAACCTAACCCTAGCCATGGTAACCCTAGTCTAACTTGAGTTAACCCATTTTAGTCATTAGAGATTAGTTTTAGAATGAGGAGATTTGGTTTAGTGAATTTAAGTCATGGCTTATGACTTCATGACTTAATTAATCATAACTTAAGCCCATGGGCCAATTTAAGAAACCCTAACCCTAATTCCTTCCTTTATGAACAGCCACATAGGGATCTCCACCCAATATAAACACTTATTCTCTAGGGCTTGCCTCTTTCTTTATTCATTTCAACATTGGAAAAGAAAGGTATTTGTTCCCCTTCCAAAAATTCCCATAAATCCATTTTAATTCCTTTTTAATCCTAGTTTCTTGCATTAGAACCTAATACTCTCCTATTTTCTGATTGTGGGGTTTAATCCCAGCTTTGGATCAATTTGGAGCTTTTGCCATCAAGAGGAAGAATCCCCCATTTGAAGCTTTTCCAAGCTTTTTGCACATATAGGTAAAATCCTTAAATTGATTTAAATTTTGGTTTTCTTTGCATTTAGGGCTAGATCTAGGTGTCTCTAAAATTTAGGTGGATTTCACGTCCGTTTGGTGTCCGTATCAGACACGTGTCATAGTGTATGTTAGGTGTTTGTTGAAATGCCTCAATGGATTGAATGTTAATGTTTTTCAAAACAAATTACATATTTGGAAAGCTTATTATATGTAGATTGTGTTTGTATATGACTAAGCACGATTCTGTGGATTTTTTGTGTCCAAAATGGACACGCACCTCGTGCACGACACTGCACACAGGCCCCGTGCGGTGTCCTGCTGCCACACGTTCATATTCGACACGACACGACTTGGTTGGACACAAAAATTGGTGGACACCTACGGGCTATGACTGACAGCACGCACACCAAATTTGAGGCCAAACTATCGAGTGGTTTGTAAGAAATCTCACTCGCACCGGTCGATGCCTGTCGTGCACGCACGTGTAAACCCCACTGATACGTGTCTCGTGCTCGGGACACGTGATACTAGGACACTGGTCAGGGTGACACACACGTACCCCTAGACCCCCTCTACCCTCTGACACGTGCACGTGACCCATGATTTACTGTGTAGTGTCCTAGGCTAATCGATACTTCAGTACGAGGCTTGGGTTGCACTGTGCACTGTTATTCCTGTTTTGGTGGCTTAGACACTTAGTGTCCACTGTGTGGACACGAGAACACTCACCTAGGCACGTACACATGTACACGATGTTTACCAACCCTCTAATTTTAGTTTAGATGTTAATTCCTATTTTAAATTCAGGCATTCCCGAATTCCTGATACACTGACTGAGTGAGGGAATTGTTCTTAAAAGCTGATTTTTGTATTTTCATTGTAGATTAGATATAGGATTTTGATTTTTGATTTAATGTATGTAATGGCACTGTGGGATGATGCTCTACAGACACACATTGTTTGGTTATTAAAAAATCTAAGATTTCCTTCTTTTCTGAAAACCGAAAACCCATGTTGAATTTCTTACACACACATGTCACTAAGTAGAAACTAAACCCTATGACACATTAAAAATAACTGAAATGATGAACCTATGAACTGAGTTTAAGGACTTCAGGTTTCACTCTCATTGAAGATTATTTCATGTGTAGTTACCTAGGACCAAAAGGACTGAGTCCAGACCACCCCCCTCTCACTCACTCTTTATACTCACCCTACATGCCACACACACAAGCACACACACACCCATACCCTTCAAAAACTGAGAACAGTTCATTTACACACATTACAACTTGTATCACACATACACATCACTGTTTCCTAAATTTTTGAGAACATGTACACTATTCACTACACACCCATTGGCTTAGTTTGGGCCACTTGGCCATAGGAAATGCATGGAGGCCTTGCTTGTTGTTTTGCAAGCAGCAAGCTCTGGCAGCAGTAGCTGCGAGCACTTGCAGGGGCAACATATGTAGGGCTCTTGCACTTGCATCTATAGCATATCTTGGCAGAGGTTGTGTTGGCATCATTTTTGATTATAGCTTAGTTCAATTATTCAGTCCCTTACTTCTTTTATTCATCCCCCTTTTGAATTGCAGTCCTATGCTAACACACTGTATCAGTCCACCATTCTCTCATGTTCAGATATTTACATAGGTTTTATTCCATGGTTTGATGTTTTAGTCCTTTCCATATCCTATGTTCAGTCCTCATGTGCAACCCTTATCATTCACCTCCTTTATGTGTTTAGTCCTATATGTTCAGTTTAGATTATGGCATTAGACTATCAGTCCTTGATATGATCAGTCCATTTATCTTAATGATTCAAAATTAATTTTTATGCTGAAATTGATGCATGTGTGAACCATGTTATTGCTCATTGCATTTCCTGAATTCCATAGGAATTAAAATCTGAGAATTTCTCACTGTCAACTGAAGGTGTAAATACTGAAATTGGTTATGTTTTTTGACTGATTATGATGTTTAGTCCCTGTTATTTGTACTTGTTTAGGATTACCATGGTAATATATTGTCCAGCCTTGAACATTGATCTACACATCTGAACTGTCACTGCCCTGTTAGGCTGTTGTAAATCCTGAGATGTATATGAGTTTCAAACCATGTTTTTTTCTCCATGTTAAATCACCATGTCGAATTTATTTATTCATGAGCTACTCTACTGCAATGTTGGTTACATAGTAGGTTGGAATGATATCAAGAGCATAGGGCCTTCGAATTTGGATTTTGGGTGTTAACTGTCAATTGTTCTCAGGAATTCCTGAGATTAGTTTACTGTCTTTCCTGATATCACACACTCATCTCACAACCTATCACCCTCATGTGACACTGTCACACATTTCTCTACTCCTCTCTCACACACACACATGTTCCTCTACATACCACACACCATGCTTCACACACACACAACTGATTTTGGGACTGAACTGGGTATGGTCACTGTTTTGATCACAATGATTAGATAGTCACTATTTTTTACTGTTTTTCCCTGTTTACTGAGTAATGTATTAGAGGAAGGGTAAGCGTTATGAGAGAGTATGTGTAGATACATGTATATGTGTGTACTATGTGATACCTAATATGTATATATATTTATATGTTATGTATATATATGTTGGTTAGTAGTAGTAAATGCCTTTAGACTAGTGGCTATATAGCCTAGTAGGCTGGTAGTTGATAAGGGATTTTGGATCATTGTAGCTTGGTTAATGTTCTGGTTGTGAGCCTTGGCATAGTTTAGCTATAGTTGACCCAATAGCCTAGACTTGACCTTTGACCTTGACTTGACCCTTAGTTGACTTGGTTGACCCAGAGTTGACCTAGTTTGACCTAGACAGTTGACCAGGTTTGACTTAGAGTTGACTTTGACCTAGATTGGCCTAGAAATCATGTAGATTACATCATAAACATCATCTGTCTTATTTTAAACACATTATAACCTGTATTACTCTGTTTAGGACATTGTGACTCCGGTGCAGACATCTGATATTTTACTACTCTTTTCAGAGTATCAGGCGAGTACATTCTCTGATAGTTCTCTCATTTACTTGTCAATTACTGTACTTCAGTTCTAGTTAGTTGTATGCGATTCTCTGTTACAACACGTATGGATATTCTTGATTCATGTATACGACACACATTTATTTTCTGGCCTCTATTACTGGTATCATCATTCCTGGCTTCTATTACTGGAATCACCTACTGGAATCACCCTGGAATCATTTACTGGTATCATTATATTTTGGCTGGACTCATCTTGAATCATTGTGTCAGATTTCTGGATTCACTTGCTGGGAGTGGAAATACTAGAGTAAGACATGTAGACATATCCCATTTCTGGAATCACCCTTTGCTGGAATCAAACTGGAATGATAGCCATCTCACACCCGGCCAGGTGTGTGATGTGTCAGATTACCTATAGCCGTTTACATGTCGATCTCGGTATTTTAAAATACACTGCTAGAGTATAGGCTGGACTCACCCTGGAATCATTGATCACTATGACTGGAATCGTCCCTTACTGGATTCATCTTGTATTAGATTCATCTTGTACTGGGCTTACATTGGAGTTACACTTATCTACATTATTGTCTGGACTTTATATCATATTACCCTGGTTCAGCTAGTTCTATTTTTACAGTCTTAATTGCTATGATTCTCCTCTTGTTTAGTTATTTACTTTCCTTGCACTTTATCTGTCTTTCTTACCATCACCTGAATATAAACTGCCATATTCATCAATACAACTGTCTATAACTGCTGTATAGTTCTCTGTCATTTACTTGGGTTTTCTAGATGAGATTGTGCTCGTTCCTGTCCTGACTGGACCTGTTGAAAATTTTACAGATGATTGCCCTGAGGACACATGCCCTACGTATTATGGTCCCTGAGACGGGATGGCTATCTTGGGCCCCGACACTCGGGAGTGATTGGGATTTAGTTTAGTAGACTTGTATTTGTTTTCATTTAGAGCTTGTTGTATAGAATTGAGTTTTGAGATGTATCTGAGATTGTTCGAGATGTTGTTATTATTTCAGTATTTATTGTTGTCTTCATTTTCTTAGTCATATTTCTGTGTTATCTTATCATGCTTAGACTGTGATTGAGTTACACCATTTCTTATACTTATCCTCCGTTCGGTGTTGATCATGATGAGTACATTATATACTACATGAGTTGATGGTTAGTTTGAGACTTAGAACAGCATTCTACCGCCGACACTGTGGCGTAGGCTGGGCGCTGTTACGTACTCGTACCCTCACAGTGGGTGTGGGTCATGACATGTTTTTAGTGGTGGCCCATGCAGGTCGAGAGTCACGTTAGTGCGATATCGTGGTAGTACGACGACTTAGTTGTACTGCTGCGAGCCTGCGATAGGATTGAGAGATAGGCTTTAACGGAGAGGTACTCAATCACAGTTAGGACTACTTGAGAAGATTCCTGGGATGACCCTTGAGAATCTCATTATGAACTTCGATTTGAAAATCCTTTTTCTCTTGTTTTGATTCACCCTCACTCCTTGATGTTTAAAGGATCTTAGACTATTAACTTCCTTCATCGTTATACTTACTTATATTTTGTCTATCTTATGTTGCTAATTTAGCACCAATTTTGCAAGCTTATCTTATTCGAGCTTGATCATGACATATTTTATTGGGGGCTGGCACCCACTAACATATTATCTAATCAGAACCGGTACATGATGGTCTGATCAACCTATTGCACTTTGGTTCACTTTTCATAGGTTATTCTATGTGGAGGGAGACATAGTTAAATTTGCCCTAGAGTCTCATCTACGACAGCTTTGGCAATTCTCTTTTGAATTATTTCTATCGCCTATGAACCACGTATTGTACTTAATAACATCGCCTTTGAACTCTTTATTGTTTTGCCTTTCACATATTTCAGATAGAAAAGACACTGTACTTGATAGATCAACCCAAGGTATCATGTTTAGTTTCCCTATCCAAAGGAAGAAATTGTCTTATTTCTATATCCTTGCATCATCCTTTAAATTCTAATTCTTTGATCGTGACCAGTTGACCGGGTCATCCTCCTTATCGTCCAGTATTTGGGGTCTTATTCAATTGAATTAATTCAATTGTGACATGGATATCAAATCCTGGATACTCGTGCTCAGACTTCAATGGCCTCGTTCTCTATCTTGCCCCAAATTTTGATATATCCTGAAATTGATCAACTTAGATCGTGCCGGGACTAAATCTTCTTTTATATATTGTATTATTGGATTTCAATGCTATTGACACTCGTACCTTAAACTTTCGGTTTTGATCATCTTGGAATGGTAATCCTTCATAATTAATTCCTAGTTGTCTTTACCAGTTTCATATAGGATGGTAGACTGTCCCACACCTTAATGATTTGTTGCTTCCTTATCTTTCCAGCAGAACACCCTATATTACTTGCATGTTGATACCATGGGACTGTTTTGATCTAAAATGACTAGTCCATCTAGATGAGACCTTCAACTGCTATGGTTGACTATGACTCTATATATTATTCTTCAAATTGTATGAGTTAGAAATTGTTTAGAGACTTTGATTGTGGGTGGTTGACCTAGAAGGAGTATGAACATTTTAATTTCGAGGACGAAATTTTTCTAAGGAGGGTAGGATTGTAACACCCAGTTTCTGGAATGAGAGTATTTTTGAAATTTTGTAATTATAATTATTATTTATTGATATTTATTTCATATTATAATTTTTGGTGATTTTTAATAATTTTTAAACTATTTAAAAAACTGCTTTAAGTCATGACTTATGATTTTGACATGCTGCTAGTGAAACCCTAGTGACTGCATGACCTAGAGACTAACCATGTCATTAGGATATTTAATTATCATTTTTAGCCTAGGGGTAATTTGGTCATTTTGACTTATTTGACTTATTTGATTATTTATTGAATTGGTGAATTCTATTTGACTTTGACTTGTTGAGACCTAGTGGACTAGCCTAGAACCTAACCCTAGCCATGGTAACCCTAGTCTAACTTGAGTTAACCCATTTTAGTCATTAGAGATTAGTTTTAGAATGAGGGAATTTGGTTTAGTGAATTTAAGTCATGGCTTATGACTTCATGACTTAATTAATCATAACTTAAGCCCATGGGCCAATTTAGGAAACCTTAACCCTAATTCCTTCCTTTATGAACAGCCATATAGGGATCCCCACCCTATATAAACACTTATTCTCTAGGGCTTGCCTCTTTCTTTATTCATTTCAACATTGGAAAAGAAAGGTATTTGTTCCCCTTCCAAAAATTCCCAAAAATCCATTTTAATTTCTTTTAATCCTAGTTTCTTACATTAGAACCTAATACTCTCCTATTTTTTGATTGTGGGGTTTAATCCCAGCTTTGGATCAATTTGGAGCTTTTGCCATCAAGAGGAAGAATCCCCCATTTGAAGCTTTTTCAAGCTTTTTGCACATATAGGTAAAACCCTTAAATTGATTTAAATTTCGGTTTTCTTTGCATTTAGAGCTAGATCTAGGAGTCCCCTAGGTGTCCCTGAAATTTAGGTGGATTTCGTGTCCGTTTGGTGTCCGTATCGGACACGTGTCATAGTGTATGTTAGGTGTTTGTTGAAATGCCTCAATGGATTGAATGTTAATGTTTTTCAAAACAAATTACATATTTGGAAAGCTTATTATATGTAGATTATGTTTGTATATGACTGAGCACGATTCTGTGGATTTTTTGTGTCCAAAACGGACACGCACCTCGTATACGACACTACGCACAGGCCCCGTGCGGTGTCCTGCTGCCACACGTTCATATCCGACACGACACGACTCGGTTGGACACAAAAATTGGTGGACACCTGCGGGCTATGACTGACAACACGCACACCAAATTTGAGGCCAAACCATCGAGTGGTTTGTGAGAAATCTCCCTCGCACCGGTCGATGCCTGTCGTGCACGCACGTGTAAACCCCACTGATACGTGTCTCGTGCTCGGGACACGCGACACTAGGACACTGGTCAGGGTGACACACACGTACCCCTAGACCTCCTCTACCCTCTGACACGTGCACGTGACCCAAGATTCATTGTGTCGTGTCCTAGGCTAATCGACACTTCAGCACGAGGCTTGGGTTGCACTGTGCACTGTTATTCTTGTTTTGGTGGCTTGGACACTTCGTGTCCACTTGTGTGGACATAGAACACTCACCTAGGCACGTACACATATACACGATGTTTACCAACCCTCTAATTTTAGTTTAGATGTTAATTCCTATTTTAAATTCAGGCATTCTCGAATTCCTGATACACTGACTGAGTGAGGGAATTGTTCTTAAAAGCTAATTTTTGTATTTTCATTGTAGATTAGAAATAGGATTTTGATTTTTGATTTTATGCATGTAATAGCACTGTGGGATTATGCTCTACAGACACACATTGTTTGGTTATTGAAAAATCTGAGATTTTCTTCTTTTCTGAAAATCGAAAACCCATGTTGAATTTCTTACACACACATATCACTAAGTAGAAACTAAACCCTGTGACATATTGAAAATAACTGAAATGATGAACCTGTGAACTGAGTTTAAGGACTTCAGGTTTCACTCTCATTGAAGATTATTTCATGTGTAGTTACCTAGGACCAAAAGGACTGAGTCCAGACCACCCTCCCTCTCACTCACTCTTTATACTCACCCTACATGCCACACACACAAGTACACACACCCATACCCTTCAAAAACGGAGAACAATTCATTTACACACATTACAACTTGTATCACACATACACATCACTGTTTCCTAAATTTCTGAGAACATGTACACTATTCACTACACACCCATTGGCTTAGTTTGGGCCACTTGGCCATAGGAAATGCATGGAGGCCTTGCTTGTTGTTTTGCAAGCAGCAAGCTCTGGCAGTAGTAGCTGCGAGCACTTGTAGGGGCAACTTATGTAGGGCTCTTGCACTTGCATCTATAGCATATCTTGGCAGAGGTTGTGTTGGCATCATTTTTGATTATAGCTTAGTTCAGTTGTTCAGTCCCTTACTTTTTTTATTCATCCCCCTTTTGAATTGCAGCCCTATGCTAATACATTGTATCAGTCCACCATTCTCTCATGTTCAGATATTTACATAGGTTTTATTCTATGGTTTGATGTTTCAGTCCTTTCCTTATATCCTATGTTCAGTCCTCATGTGCAACCCTTATCATTCACCTCCTTTATGTGTTTAGTCCTATATGTTCAGTTTGGATTATGGCATTAGAGTATCAGTCCTTGATAGGATCAGTCCATTTATCTTAATGATTCAAAATTGATTTTTATGCTGAAATTGATGCATGTGTGAACCATGTTATTGCTCACTGCATTTCCTGAATTGTATAGGAATTAAAATCTGAGAATTTCTCACTGTCAACTGAAGGTGTAAATACTGAATTTGGTTATGTTTTTTGACTGATTATGATGTTCAGTCCCTGTTATTTGTACTTGTTCAGGATTACCATGGTAATATGTTGTCCAGCCTTGAACATTGATCTACACATCTGAACTGTCACTGCCCTGTTAGGCTGTTGTAAATCCTGAGATGTATATGAGTTTCAAACCATGTTTTTTTTCTCCATGTTAAATCACTATGTCGAATTCATTTATTCATGAGCTACTCTATTGTAATGTTGGTTACATAGTATGTTGGAATGATATCAAGAGCATTGGGCCTTCGAATTTGGATTTTGGGTGTTAACTGTCAATTATTCTCAGGAATTCCTGAGATTAGTTTATTGTCTTTCCTGATATCACACACTCATCTCACAACCTATCACCCTCATGTGACACTGTCACATATTCCTCTACTCCTCTCTCACACACACACACACACACATGTTCCTCTACATACCACACACCATGCTTCACACACACACAACTGATTTTGGGACTGAACTGGGTATGGTCACTGTTTTGATCACAATGATTAGATAGTCACTGTTTTTTTACTGTTTTTCCCTGTTTACTGAGTAATGTATTAGAGGAAGGGTAAGGGTTATGAGAGAGTATGTGCAGATACATGTATATGTGTGTACTATGTGATACCTAATATGTATATATATTTATATGTTATGTATATATATGTTGGTTAGTAGTAGTAAATGCCTTTAGACTAGTGGCTATATAGCCTAGTAGGCTGGTAGTTGATAAGGGATTTTGGATCATTGTAGCTTGGTTAATGTTCTGGTTGTGAGCCTTGGCATAGTTTAGCTATAGTTGACCAGGAGTTGACCTAGCATGACTAGGTAGTTGACCCAATAGCCTAGAGTTGACCTTTGACCTTGACTTGACCCTTAGTTAACTTGGTTGACCCAGAGTTGACCTAGTTTGACCTAGACAGTTGACCAGGTTTGACTTAGAGTTGACTTTGACCTAGATTGGCCTAAAAATCATGTAGATTACATCATAAACATCATCTGTCTTATTTTAAACATATTATAACCTGTATTACTCTGTTTAGGATATTGTGACTCCGGTGCAGATATCTGATATTTTACTACTCTTTTCAGAGTATCAGGCGAGTACATTCTCTGATATTTCTCTCATTTACTTGTCAATTACTGTACTTCAGTTCTAGTTAGTTATATGCGATTCTCTGTTACAACACGTATGGATATTCTGGATTTATGTATATGACACACATTTATTTTCTGGCCTCTATTACTGGTATCATCATTCCTGGCTTCTATTACTGGAATCACCTACTGGAATCATTTACTGGTATTATTATATTTTGGCTGGACTCATCTTGAATCATTGTGTCAGATTTCTGGATTCACTTGCTGGGAGGGGAAATACTAGAGTAAGACATGTAGACATACCCCATTTCTGGAATCACCCTTTGCTGGAATCAAACTGGAATGATAACCATCTCACACCCGGCCAGGTGTGTGATGTGCCGGATTACCTATAGCCGTTTATATGTCGATCTCAGTATTTTAAAACACACTGCTAGAGTATAGGCTGGACTCACCCTGGAATCATTGATCACTATGACTGGAATCGTCCCTTACTGGATTCATCTTGTATTAGATTCATCTTGTATTGGACTAACATTGGAGTTACACTTGTCTACATTGCTGTCTGGACTTTATATCATATTACCCTGGTTCAGCTAGTTCTATTTTTACAGTCTTCATTGCTATGATTCTCCTCTTGTTTAGTTATTTACTTTCCTTGCACTTTATCTGTCTTTCTTACCATCACCTGAATATAAACTGCCATATTCATCAATACAACTGTCTATAATTGCTGTATAGTTCTCTGTCATTTACTTGGGTTTTCTAGATGAGATTGTGTTCGTTCCTGTCCTGACTGGACCTGTTGAAAATTTTACAGATGATTGCCCTGATGACATATGCCCTACGTATTATGGATCCTGAGATGGGATGGCTACCTTGGGCCCCGACACTCTGGAGTGATCAGGATTTAGTTTAGTATACTTGCATTTGTTTTCATTTAGAGCTTGTTGTATAGAATTGAGTTTTGAGATGTATCTGAGATTGTTG
Organism: Iris pallida; assembly: GCA_029216955.1. Lineage (NCBI taxonomy): Eukaryota > Viridiplantae > Streptophyta > Magnoliopsida > Asparagales > Iridaceae > Iris > Iris pallida. Next base: position 4,408,361 of record JANAVB010025198.1, read on the forward strand.
GAGATGTTGTTATTATTTCAGTAGTTATTGTTGTCTTTATTTTCTTAGTCATATTTCTGTGTTATCTTATCGTGCTTAGACTGTGATTGAGTTACACCATATCTTATACTTGTTCTCTGTTCGGAGTTGATCATGATGAGTACATTATATACTGCATGAGTTGATGGTTAGTTAGAGACTTAGAACAACGTTCTACCACCATCTCCTTCCCTCTTCTTCTTCGGCAGCCCGCGCCGCCCCGACTTGGCTGTGCTGCCGTTGCTGCCGTTCGTCCTCTCTGCCAGGGCCCGACCGACACCGGTGAGCCTCTCCTCCGGCCTCCCCTCTCTCTCAGTCTCCTCCTCTGGCCAGAGCCGCCGCGACCTGGCCGAGCCCCGAGCTCCTCCGTCTTCTTTCTCTTTTTTTCCTTTTCTGGCGACCATCGTCACTGCCGAGCCACGCTGGCTGCGCCAGCCTCGAGTGGCGGGTCGCCCTTGGGCCCCGTGCTGCTCGAGCAATGTACAGCCTTGGGTGTCGCGCTCTCCTCAGGCCGCGTGCATCCTTGACTTGCACGTTCCTCCGTTCTCCGTGCTTCTTGGGACGTGCACCTTGATTTATGTGCTATCTCGGTTCCCGTACCACCCCGATCCACGTGCTGTCTTGGGCAGCGGGACGCCTCGAGCCCCGTGCTGCCTCGGGCACCGTGCTATCTCGATTTGTGCACCGCCTCAATTTTTATGTCTCGGCCTTTGTGCCTACCTCGTTACCCGTGTCGCCTCGATTTACGTGTACGCACCGATTTATATGTCATATCGATTTGCATTTTATATTGTATTTTGTGTTGCCTCGATTTGCGTGCTCACTCTGACTTGCGTGCCGCGTCGGTCCTTGTGTTGTCTCGGTTCGTGTGCACGTCTCGATTTGCGTATCGTATGGTTCGTATACTATCTTGATATTCGTGATTTCCTCGATCTACGTATGCGTCTCAATTTACGTACACGTTGTCTTCTATTCATCTCGATCCTCGAGTCATCTCGATTCTCGTACACGTCTCGATATACGTGTGCATCTCGGTTTACGTGCCAGTATCAGTCTGCGTGCCTCGGTTTTCGTACCAGATCCCTACGCTAATTGTAGGACCCGTACGGTATAGCCTCCTGCCCTCCTTCGTGCTTTTTGTTATTATTTTATTATTTAATTCTAATGATTGTTTATTATGTGTTCCGAGGACCTCAATGGATGTGCTAGCCTGGATCCCGATCGTCGAAGACTTGCTTATCTAGCCGAGCCCTCTAGGCAAGTATCCCTTGCTCACGGACGGCTCTTGCCCTCTCTCCTGGATTTTATTTCATTAAATTAATTTGTACTTGTAAATTTTATAACCATGATTAGTGTAACCTAGTAATAGGACTGCCATGATGATAACTTAGGATAGCTTGGTCCGATACCGGGATAGACCATATCAGACAACTCAGATGGGTCATCCACACCTCCGAGGACACGAGCACGACTCACATGTATGGATTGTCCCTGTATGTCCGTGTCCGACTTGCGGTCGGGTAACGGCTTGGCGAACTATTCTTGTGGCTGTGATTGTGCTTGGGTTAGAACCATGGACATGTGCTGTGATGCGCCCTGCGAGGCGATTTCTTGTTATATGTGTTGGCATGGCGCCCAGTACGCATTGTAGTGGTGCTAGAGACCGGGACTTAGTGGTCTCGAGTTCGATTGTTCCCAGTACGCATCGTAGTGCTGCTGGAGGCCGAGACTTAGTGTTCTCGGCTATCGATTTGTTTTCAGTACGCATCGTAGTGCTGCTGGTAGCTGAGACTTAGTGTTCTCAGCCTGCGATTCTGCGATTCTGCGGCGGGTTGTGCCGAGTGGTTTTAGCCCCAATTCGTAGGGTGCTTCCATCCAGATCACAAAGAAGACTCTGTCGATTTCTTCAAAATTCCCAGTTGGGAATTTGGTTTGAAGGATTAGGCAGAACCATTCCTCTGGTTTGCTGGACTGGGCTCATGCATGTTCACCTTGGCATAGTTTACCTAATCCTATTGCCTGCTAGGTAGACTCCCGACTAGATTAGTCGCCTAGCGTCTTGACCTGTCTTGTCCGTCGAATAGCATAAGGAGAACGGTTCTACTCGGGAGACGGTCTGCAACCCTGGTCCTTGTTTGGTTTATGGGTTGTGGATCCGCTCCAGAGTGGTTCACACAATCCTTGCCACTTTTTCGGTGGCATTTAATTATATTCTTATCCCCTGATTATTCATCCTAGGAGTTATCCTAGTCCAGCTAGATAGGGCTGACAGTTGTCCTATGTATCGGGATTGTGACCTTGGATATGTATGAGGATTGAGTAATATATGAAGTATGATCTCGGGATGTTCAGTTGGTAGACTCACGTGGATACTTGGATAGTGCTGTCGATTCCTTTAGATGATGTTCGATTTTGATCAGATATGAGGGTTCCTGGATTTTGATTATTTGTTTGAGTGCTTCGCGGAACGAGGAGAATATCGAGGGTATTAGTATATGATTTTTACTCGACTTCCCAAGCGCCCAAAACCTGGTTTGTTTGCTATATCTTGGTGGTGGTGAGACTTATTTGCTGATAGCTTGTGATCATCGATTCAGAGGATTCTTGTGAGCCAGAGGGCCTAGCATTGTTATGGTGACGAGCTTGGTATTTGGTGGTTGTCTTTATTGACGTAATATTCACTCCATCATGGGTGAAAGACTCTTGATAGATTGATCTGGTGGATAGACCGACTGGATGATTGGAGCTCTAGGCTCCCATATATGCTTGAGATGTTATTATAAGTAGAGGTTCTAATCTTGTACTTGATCTGATATCCATGCCACTATGTGGTCAGATGACTTCTTGTGACTGACACATTTGTCCTTGTCCCAGACATGACTACTTGTATCCGTGCTATAAGTCCAGCTTACCCTTTGAGGTACTGGCCCTGACCTTGCACTGCGGTGCCCCTTGTCTACTGGCACTGTGAGGTGCTACTTCCATGATTATATGGCATTGCGATGCCATCTTGATATTCTAGCTATATTATATGATTACCTGCACAGGTATCTGGTAGTTGGCCTATAGTCTTAGCGTGGTTAGGATTGCTTGCTTGCTTGTTGCATAACACTAAGGATGGATCACAACTGGGACTATAGGTGCCGAGGTTGATTCTTACTTAGCTTTCTCATACTGAGGTACGACATCTAGGAGGATGATCATGTGACCACGGCATGTGATTCCGGATAAATGTATGGTTAATCTAGGCAACTTAAACTGGTAGAAGCATTAGGAGGGAACGAAATCCCGAGATCGTGCATTACCAGCCTAATCCCAGACATTAGTCATGACCTGCAGGCTGGCCGCCACGGATATTGTTACTATTCGCACTAGTAGATGGCAATATTCGGCTACTTTATGTACTATATATTATATACATGGCATGCTCGGCACGGTGGCCTTACGAGGGACCGGTGGTGACATGCAGAGCTCGGTGGTCTTGCGAGGGATCGGCGCTCATTTAGTCTTGATATACTTGGCCCTGCTAGCCCTGTTGGGACGACACGATCTGAGGATTCCTATATTGCATTGTTGGGGTAACCCAACCTCCACATAGAGAGCCGTAGGCATTTTGAGTGGCCATTTATTCTCCTAAAATTGTATGGCTTGTTGCTTGCTAAGCTGGTTGGTACGTAACGCTGTCCCGATGCGGTAATTCATTTCCTTGTTCTTATTTGATGTAGGGGTTTGTAACCTCCGTTAATTGAATTCTTGGATATTTTCGAAAATTGGTATTTTTATTTTATTTCGTATTTTTCAAAACTTTGAATTTTCTAAATCTCGAAGAACGTGCAATTTCTAAAATTTTGGGAAAACAATTTGAACGTGATTGCTATCGGTCCTTGTTGGCTTCGGCTTACTATTTTTAAGCGATTTTGTCCTATTAGATTTCCCTGTTACTTCTCGAATCAATGAGTTTTAATTATTTTCTGTATGGAAAACGTTATTGAATTTTGGAATTTCAAAATATAATTATTTACTAAATAAATAAATTCTAAATAAATTTAAATAATTAAGTGAATATATTAGTATTTTATTAATTAGAAAAATCTCGGCTAAATTGTAATTAGCCATTTGTTAATTAGTAGTAACTGGCAATTAATTATTATTTATAACTAATATTTATTTTGTGCTAATTATTGGCAGATAGTAAAATGTTAGTGGTTAGCAGTTAGTATGTTAGTTTCCACTATTTTCCCTATAATTCTATTACATTGTACATTTGTTAGGGTTTTCCCCACTCCCCTATAAGTAGCACATTTCCCAAGACCCACACAAATCCCCAAACCTAGAATTTCTAGCAGCCCCCATTTTTTCCTATCCCAATCAAAACCAAACCGACCCCCAGGCCATTCTCGGCCGACCGACCACCACCTCTGCCACCATCCATCATCACAGCCGCCACCCCACTGGCCTCAACTTTCCACCACCACCGATAACCACCGCCGCCGCCCCATCAACGACAACCCGACAACCAGCTCCGTTCATCATCTCCACCACCGCCACCACTGTACACCACCCGAACTACCTCCGCCATTCATCAGATCCATACCACCACAGATAACCACCGCCGCTGCCCCATCAACGACAACCCCTGCTACCACCGTTCACCACCACCACCGCCATCAAACCCCCTATTTTCCCAAAAAAATCCGACCAAAATCATCAGAGAGAGAGAGAGGGAGTGGACCTGACCGCGCCGCCCTGGCCGAGCTCGCGTCGCCGCGCGAACCGACCGTCCGCCGCCATGGCCGGACTTGCCTCCGCCGGAGCCCCTCCGCGCATCCACGTGGCCAGCGCCGGTTTTTGCCGCCTTGGCGAGACCCGCCCTGGCGCCCTGCCCCCGCGGCTGCTCCGCCGTGACTGGAACCCCGACCGCCCCTGTCGTCGCCACTCCGGTGCCGGCGCTCCTCCGCCGGCGAAGCCGCCGGCCCAAGCCTCGTGAGCCCCCTTCTCTTCTGCTGAGTGGGGTCAAGAACCCCCCCCCTTTTGTTTTGGCTGATTGTAGTGATATATAATGATTTATTATATATAATTTATATAATAATTTATTATATATAATTTATATAATGATTTATTATATATAGTTTAGATAATGATTTATTATAATAGTTTATAAATTAAAATAGTTTATTAATTATAATAGTTTATTAATTGTATTAGTTTATTTATATATAATTATATTAGTTTATATATATATATGTACATTTGTTAATATAATGTATATTTGTATAAAAAATGTATAATTGTTTAATGTAATGTATATTTGTTATATATATAGTATATATAATGATGGTATTATTATTATTATTATTATTATTATTATTATTATTATTATTATTATTATTATTATTTTTATTGGTATTATTATATTACATAATCACTTACTTAGAAAATATATAAAAATATATAATTATATTTCTAAAATAGTATTGGTTTATTGAGTTTTGGCCTAAATTCATATTTGATAAAATAGAATATTGGTACATAAACGATTTTCTGGATTTTGAAATATTATCTAAAAGATGTCGATTAATACAGATATAGTTTTTAACATTATAAGGATTTCCAATATTTATTATATTTTTCTGAAATCGTAAATCGTGATTAGGATAGTCATTTTCTATTCTTGATTTGATTAGTGTACCAAACCCTGATTTTAGACTTTTATATACCAAACTAGACTATTTGGACTACTCTGGACTCATTGGGACTGCCCGTGTCGTCGTCTGGGACCCTCTGTAGAGCATAGCAGTGTACCTACCTCGTGTCGATACGTTCGTGTCGCGCACGTCGACTCCAACCAATCGAGGCGAGTACATTCTCTGTTCTTTTCATACATGTCTGGATTATATTCTTGCTCTAGATTACTCTACTTGATGCTGACACGTATCTTCACGGATTAGTACTATATGGATCCTTTCCTGAGATGTTATCCCTCTACGGGTGCATCGGGTATTTCATGTTCATGTACTTTATCATGTGCATCAGGTACTCCTTGTACTCGTACTAGTTCATGTTTTTACATGTTCTTACGTGCTTCATGTGCTTTCATGTGCTTATCATGTGCCTCATGTACTACTCATTACATGAGTTCACGTATCTTAGCTGTATTCATGTGCTTATAACATAACTTGAACGGATCCTTGTGTATTGATTGGGGCGGGGTGAGTAGAATTGGTTATGTGATCACTATCCCCAGTAGCTGTATTCATGTGCCTCCTTATTTGTATTCATGTGCCCCCAAGCCGTTTACATAACCATTGTGCTCTAAATCACGTAGCCACTTACAGTCTCTACTATCATGTATTACTTTCAGTTACAAAATATCTTCTGTTTACTTGTACTTCCATTCAGCACTTCATGTATTTTACTCTATTGCTTGATTTATTTTTCTAACCTGCTATGAACTGTTTGAGAGATATGTGCTCGTTCCCGTCCTGACTGGACATGTTAAAAATTTTACAGATAGCTTGGAGGTTGCCTGCTAGCCTAGAGGAGACACAGTAGAGGTTGTATAGATAGCTAGGGTTTTGCTTATAGTTTATTTTCAATTGTCTGGAGTTGTATTTACTTTATGGATTACTGTATCTGAGTTTGGAGATTTGAGATGTATTTCTGGATTTGTGTATCTTAGACACTTAGATTTCTCTCTGTTGTACCTCTTTCGGATTTCATGTTTTATCTATCCTTATCATGCTCTACCTTAGATGTGATTGAGTCTGTATCTGCTATGTCACCCCCATTCGGGGAGTATAAACTGTTTAGCCTTATACTGTTAGATCCATGAGACTTAGGACAGCGTTCTACCGCCGACACTGCGGCGTAGGCTGGACGTACCCACGTCTCGTGTCCTTACTCTAGGGTGCGGGTCGTGACACGTTTTTAGTGGTGGCCCATGCAGGTCGAGTTTATGTAGTGGTATTCGAAGTAGAGTACCACTACAGCCTGCAGTAGGATTAGGATATATTTTGAAGGTACTCAATCACAGTTAGGATCCCTTGAGAGATTCCTGGGACGACACTTGAGAATCTTATTTTAACTTCGATTTGAAACTCTTTTTCCTTGATTTGATTTATCTTTATTTTCTGTTGTTAAATTTGACTTTGATGGATTATTGTTGAATTTGAGTTTGTATTTATTGATTTTGATGGATGATTGTTGAATTTTGAATCTTGATGTTCGTTGGTAAATTTGATTTTTGAGTATCCATTGTTGATTTAATTAAATTTTTGTCAAGATGAAATTATATGGGCGAGGTCATCTAAGTTTTGGAATCTAGTATTCTGTAGTCATATTAGCCAGCATGGTGAGGACATATAGTCTGATTTTGGATATATTTCTCGGGTGTGGGAATTTAAGATTTTTGCAGCCAAGCTAGCGGCATCGCGAAAATGTTAAATACCACGATTCTAGATATATTTGCCTTAGTCGAGGACTCTGTGATTATCGTAGCCTTGCTTATTAGTATGACGAGGATTTAGAGTACCATAATTTTGGATAGACGCATATGATTATCAGATTGTATCTTAAAAACTTTTGAACATGTTTTCTCTACTTTTGTTCAGTCTTTCAGAAAAAAATATTGGTTATTTTGTTTTGCTTCTCATTATTTAACTTAGGAGTAGGAGTAGGAGTAGCTTTAGCTGTTATTATAACCCTTTGTGTGACTTTTGCTATAAAATTCTTCATAATGCAATGAATCAATGATTTTTGCTAGACCTTATTTTGGATTGGTATTACAGTTCTGGTTTCAAAATGGGTTCCTCTTTAAAACAATAAGCAGAACAGATTCTATTATCATTCTTTCCTGCCAATATTTTTATTACCATCATTTCTTGTCTTATATAACTGTCCTGACTATGTCAATTCCGTCTCGTATCACATTCTGTCAGCTGTATTTGAACCCCTAAATCTTTATATCATTTTTATCTGAGAAATGTTGAGGAAGTGACGTGAATCATCTAGGTCAAAAATGACGTAATTGGTTATCATATGATAATTTTGTAGGAATCAAAATATTGGAAGTCAAATATGAAAATTTTGAAATGGAGATGTGGTAAAGGTTTAAAATGAAATCGAGGGATAAATGTTATCAATTTAGAAACAATCACAGAAATTTGGTTATGAATAATTCAGGGATGTATTTCAAAACTAATGAAGATATTCAAGGTCAACCTAGTTTTGAGAACTTAGAAAATCTTGGTTATTGATTCTGGGGAACTTTTACTCTGAGGCTATATAAAAAAAAAATTTAGAAAAAAGAGAATTTTTGGTATTCAATAATTATGCAAAATTGAACTAGATATTGTAAGAGGGTGACAAGAGACAGAGAGAACACAAGGATTTTAAGCTATAGGAATTATTTTTGATGATTGGAAAAATTATAGAATTCAAAAAGGATAATACTGAAGGTGAATGTTGAAGAAATACGAAGGTTGATTTATAAATAAAAATAAATTTTGTATGACATGGTGGTATTGGAGTTGAGTAAATACTAGATTTGATTTAAACAAGTCCAAGGATTTCATAAACTGGATTTAGAGGTTTCGGATCTAATTTAGAACGGGGTGAAAGAAATCGAAAATTTGATTAAATGAATACGTGATGATTCCTGAATAAGTGGGGGTATGTTTCATGGGAAATGTTTTAAAAGTTTGGAATTTTTGTCTATGGTGATCATGGTAAAGGTTAGATGACTGAAGGTTATAAAATTTCGATGATAGTTATATAACGGTTGATTTTCATATTGGGACTTGTGAGATAAAAATATGATTTGGCAAATGATAAACTTGATGGTATTAGAGAGAGATGATTAACTTGACTTCTTATAAAAATTTTCCTTGTTCCCTAAAATGTTACAATATTATTGAATCCTAGCTTCCTTAATCACGACCAAATCGACTTTGATCATCTTTCTTATCATATTGATATCTTGGGTTGTACTCAATTGAATTAAAATTTGATTGTGACCTGAATCTCCATCCTTGTATTCTTGTGCTCAGACTTCGATGACATTGTCCTCCATATTGCCCAAATCTTGGTTTCCAAAATTGATCAACTTAGATCGTGTCGCGACTAAAATTTCTTAATATTATTGTGGTTGGATTGCAATGCAATTAACATTCGTTCCTTAAACTTTTGATTTTGATTTTCCTTCAATAGTACCCTTTATCGTACCAGTAGTCTTGACCCTTGACCGTACTCAATTTATTGAATTCCATCGTGACTTGGATCTCTATCATATGTTGCTCATGCTCAAAAATCTCGATTTCAAATTTTTCGAACCTAAATTCAAATATTAATTTGCCTTATTCTTTATCGTGTCAATATTTTAATTTTGATCGCAATCAAACTTCGATACCCATATCACTCGTGCATAAAACTCTGATTTATTCTCGAAACGACTAAATTCTGTTCCAATCCCGATTTTCATGTTTGATCGTGCCTAGGCTACTACGATACTCTTTATCATATTTAAATACTATTTGACCAAGATTAGACTGACCTTATCTTGATCGTGTCAAATTCCGATTTTTATCATGTTGGGATTGTTGCACTCGTGCCTAAAATATTTTCTGACCATGATTTGATTTCCTAATATCATCTAAAATTCTCATGATTGTTCGTGCCTAAATGACCTGGCATGACGAAATCCATGGTCGTGATTCTAAAGATCATGACTATACGTACCAATTTTGCCTCTGGATCGTGCTTAAAATTTTGACCTTGATCGCGACTAACCGATTTGACTACCATAAAATTTAGTGATCATATCTGAAATAATTTTTCCTTCGTGCCTAAAATTCGATCCTCTAGTCACCGTGCTGCTACTCCTTCCTACTTCATGACGAGGTTTTGATTTTTGTCACTCTACTTACATCACGCCTAAGTGATTTTAGTCATTCTAAAGTTTTAAACCTCAATTTGGTTCGTTATCAAGTGGTTTGATCCTTAGTCATTGATCGTGCCGAACGTTTCATTATTCCTAGCGAAGACCAATCGCACCATTTTTGTATTGTCCGTGCATTAACAACCTTGATTCCGAAATCATGATTTTATCACCATTCATAACTAAGCTTGGATCTTGATCGTGCTTATACGACCTAGAGTCCGATTTTTCATTAAATCTAACTACCGATCGTTCTATACTTGAATTTCGTTCTCCATCCGTTTCTCTTAGCCGTGATTAAGATCATGACTAAATAACCTGAAATTATTCCTGATTTGTATCTAAACGATGTTAATCATACTATGATTCTATCGTGTTAAATCCATAGTCGTGCCCAAACAATTTCAAGTTGATTACCTTGATCGTGCCAACTCGTCGTTCTTTGATCGTGTCGGCCATACTGCCTAAAATTTCTATCATGTTTTAACCCCTTGCCAAGCTTTAATTTCGAGGACGAAATTTCTTTAAGGAGGGTAGATTTGTAACATCCGTTAATTGAATTCTTGGATATTTTCAAAAATTGGTATTTTTATTTTATTTCGTATTTTTCAAAACTTTGAATTTTCTAAATCTCGAAGAACGTACAATTTCTAAAATTTTGGGAAAACAATTTGACCGTGATTGCTATCGGTCCTTGTTGGCTTCGGCTTACTATTTTTAAGCGATTTTGTCCTATTGGATTTCCCTGTTATTTCTCGAATCAATGAGTTTTAATTATTTTCTATATGGAAAACGTTATTGAATTTTGGAATTTCAAAATATAATTATTTCCTAAATAAATAAATTCTAAATATATTTAAATAATTAAGTGAATATATTAGTATTTTATTAATTAGAAAAATCTCGGCTAAATTGTAATTAGCCATTTGTTAATTAGTAGTAACTGGCAATTAATTATTATTTATAACTAATATTTATTTTGTACTAATTATTGGCAGATAGTAAAATGTTAGTGGTTAGCAGTTAGTATGTTAGTTTCCACTATTTTCCCTATAATTCTATTACATTGTACATTTGTTAGGGTTTTTCCCACTCCCCTATAAGTAGCACATTTTCCAAGACCCACACAAATCCTCAAATATAGAATTTCTAGCAGCCCCCATTTTTTCCTATCCCAATCAAAACCAAACCAACCCCCAGGCCATTCTCGGTCGACCGACCACCACCTCTGCCACCATCCATCATCACAGCCGCCACCCCACTGGCCTCAACTTTCCACCACCACCGATAACCACCGCCGCCGCCCCGTCAACGACAACCCGACAACCAGCTCCGTTCATCATCTCCACCACCGCCACCACTGTACACCATCCAAACCACCTCCGCCATTCATCAGATCCACACTACCACCGATAACCACCGCCGCCGCCCCATCAACGACAACCCCTGCTACCACCGTTCACCACCACCACCGCCATCAAACCCCCTTTTTTCCCAAAAAAATCCGACCAAAATCATCAGAGAGAGAGAGAGAGGGAGTGAACCTGACCGTGCCGCCCTGGCCGAGCTCGCGCCGCCGCGCGAACCGACCGTCCGCCGCCATGACCGGACCTACCTCCGTCGGAGCCCCTCCGTGCGTCCACGTGGCCATCGCCGATTTCCGCCGCCTTGGCGAGACCCGCCCTGGCGACCTGCCTCCGCGGCTGCTCCACCGTGACTGGAACCCCGACCGCCCCTGTCGTCGCCGCTCCGGTGCCGGCGCTCCTCCGCCGGCGAAGCCGCCGGCCCAAGCCTCGTGAGCCCCCTTCTCTTCTGCTGAGTTGTGACAAAAACCCCCCTTTTGTTTTGGCTGATTGTAGTGATATATAATGATTTATTATATATAATTTATATAATGATTTATTATATATAATTTATATAATGATTTATTATATATAGTTTAGATAATGATTTATTATAATAGTTTATAAATTAAAATAGTTTATTAATTATAATAGTTTATTAATTGTATTAGTTTATTTATATGTAATTATATTAGTTTATATATATAAATGTACATTTGTTAATATAATGTATATTTGTATAAAAAATGTATAATTGTTTAATGTTATGTATATTTGTTATATATATAGTATATATAATAATGGTATTATTATTATTATTATTATTATTATTATTGTTATTATTTTTATTGGTATTATTATATTACATAATCACTTACTTAGAAAATATATAAAAATATATAATTATATTTCTAAAATAGTATTGGTTTATTGAGTTTTGGCCTAAATTCATATTTGATAAAATAGAATATTGGTACATAAACAATTTTTTGGATTTTGAAATATTATCTAAAAGATGTCGATTAATACAGATATAGTTTTTAACATTATAAGGATTTCCAATATTTATTATATTTATTTATTATATTTTTCTGAAATCGTAAATCGTGATTAGGATAGTCATTTTCTATTCTTGATTTGATCAGTGTACCAAACCTTGATTTTAGACTTTTATATACCAAACTAGGCTATTTGGACTACTCTGGACTCATTGGGACTGCCCGTGTCGTCGTCTGGGACCCTCTGTAGAGCATAGCAGTGTACCTTCCTCGTGTCGACACGTTCGTGTCGCGCACGTCGACTCCAACCAATCGAGGCGAGTACATTCTCTGATCTTTTCATACCTGTCTGGATTATATTCTTGCTCTAGATTACTCTACTTGATGCTGACACGTATCTTCACGGATTAGTACTATATGGATCCTTTCCTGAGATGTTATCCCTTTACGGGTGCATCGGGTATTTCTTGTTCATGTACTTTATCATGTGCATCAGGTACTCCTTGTACTCGTACTAGTTCATGTTTTTACATGTTCTCATGTGCTTCATGTGCTTCATGTGCTTTCATGTGCTTATCATGTGCCTCATGTACTACTCATTACATGAGTTCACGTATCTTAGCTATATTCATGTGCTTATAACATAACTTGAACGGATCCTTGTGTATTGATTGGGGCGGGGTGAGTAGAATTGGTTATGTGATCACTATCCCCAGTAGCTGTATTCATGTGCCTCCTTATTTGTATTCATGTGCCCCCAAGCCGTTTACATAACCATTGTGCTCTAAATCACGTAGCCACTTACAGTCTCTACTATCATGTATTACTTTCAGTTATAAAATATCTCATGTTTACTTGTACTTCCATTCAGCACTTCATGTATTTTACTCTATTGCCTGATTTATTTTCCTAACCTGCTATGAACTGTTTGAGAGATATGTGCTCGTTCCCGTCCTGACTGGACATGTTGAAAATTTTACAGATAGCTTGGAGGTTGCCTGCTAGCCTAGAGGAGACACAGTAGAGGTTGTATAGATAGCTAGGGTTTTGCTTATAGTTTATTTTTAATTGTCTGGAGTTGTATTTACTTTATGGATTACTGTATCTGAGTTTGAAGATTTGAGATGTATTTCTGGATTTGTGTATCTTAGACACTTAGATTTCTCTCTGTTGTACCTCTTTCGGATTTCATGTTTTATCTATCCTTATCATGCTCTACCTTAGATGTGATTGAGTCTGTATCTGCTATGTCACCCCCATTCGGGGAGTATAAACTGTTTAGCCTTATACTGTTAGATGCATGAGACTTAGGACAGCGTTCTACCACCGACACTGCGGCGTAGGCTGGACGTACCCACGTCTCGTGCCCTTACTCTAGGGTGCGGGTCATGACAGGGTAAGTTACTGTTCCGATGACAGACTATGAGTTCCAGTTGGCTATGCAAGCATTAGTGGATGTTAGGATGACTGTGATAATTGTTGGTTACTTACACTAGTCATGGATTGTTATCGTGCGTTGGTACCGGACGATCCCTTACCTTATTTACTATTTTTAGATGCTATTCCTGTCATATTTTATCCTGCTGGTTTTTCTTCGCCCGTCCTTGAGCCTTCCTTTCTGGTACTTGCTACGGTTGGCCTGACCAACCCTGGATTATTCCCAGATTGCCTGAGACCGACCATGTGGATCTTCCAGACTCGACTTGGAGGATGTGCTTCAGTTTCTGACCATGCTAGGAACTGTGGGAAGATATACTCATCTACATTATTATCCTGTACTGTAGATTCCTAATTTTCATATGAGTATTTCCTGTTTTCCATATGATTCTCTCTCTTGTTCAATATTTTATTGTGATTTGCCTGTGGACATGAGATCGAAATTAGGCCATAGATTGATTGCATGCTAGGATACCCAGCAAGACTTGACAGCCGTCATCGTCGTATAGCGTATTCGTACCTTATACGGTGTAGCTGGCCTACGTCGGTCCCCGTATCTCAGTACTGAGGCATGACATGGTTTTAGTGGTGGCCCATACAGGTCTCGTTTTAAGATTTTGCTGGGTATCACATGATTATTGATCTCAGTCCACTATTTCTTGGTATTCCTACTTGTTACATTTGTCCTTCGCTCTCTTGAACCTGTGAACTGGTCCTCATCTCTACTTGGACCTATCTTGCTTGGCCATGTCTTATTCGTATTATCTACCTCTGATCCTTGTTTGATAGATATGATCCTATAGTTGGTCATGTCGATCACCTTATTTGATGAGATGTTATCTTATCTCCATCATTTGGGTTACATGATTATTTATCTTGGGTTCCGTACTCTCTACCGGTGTTTCGCCTTGGTTGATTTCTTGTTATCCCTTTCGTGCGTTGACTTCGTGTTGACTTAGTATCATTATCGCCCTCTTCGAGCGTTGGCTAGATTGCTGTGGAATAAAGATTTCATCTGGACTCTGATATTGGATATTTTAACATTTGTTGAGTATCCAGTGGATATTCTTGTATGAATTCAGCTCCTTTGATTCGAGATATTTCCGCAATCAGGATTATCTGTTTCAGATATTATTTTGATTATAGATATATTTTGTATACATTATATTTTGATATGGATCCTTGGTTTGGAGTATTTTCTGAGAAAAGCTATCTTGTGGTTATTATTGAAGATATTTTTGGATGTGTGTTACGATTCACCTGGATTTTGGATTTTGATTGTTTTCTAGGACTCTCATTACATTGTTAGAGATTTTGTGATTTTAGTGATTTGGATATTTGGGTTATGGATTTGATTCGTTTTGGGTATTTGTCGAGAGTACCGGGTGACCCTAGTATACATTGACGGCGTGGTAACGAAAGTTGCAGTCGCTCGATTATAGTGCCCTGATGCATCTTTTGCAGCCATTCCAGATGGCGTGGCAAGGGATGATCATGACACACATTTTTTGGATATTAGGAACTACGGTCATCGGTTCGAGACAGATATCCTGTATTTTATGATTTTATGCGAATTTATTATTATTATTATTTTTTATGCAGTTGGGATTATACGTTATCTGATATTGTTTTCGACATTCTATACTTGTTTTGATTTATGGGGTTATTTTGTGTATGCGATACTTTGATTTTCGAGATTCTTTCGATGTTTTGGATTTACCTTGCGAGTTGACTTGTGTAGCTAGACCTTATTTTTCTTGATATTTTCATATCGAGATTTTTGTTAATTTCTTGATTGTATTACTTGATTTCTGTAAGGTGGGTAGACTTTTCATGGTATATAGATGTACTAGTTTTGAAAATCCTATTTTGATAATTTTAAAATTTCGAGGACGAAATTTTTGTAAGGTGGGTAGGATGTCATATCCTATATTTTTTTCAAAATATATATACGATCGTATTCAGTATTTAAGGTGATTTTAAAATTTTGAATTTATTTTTAATTCTTGGATCTTGATTTGGTCAGGTTGTTGAATCTTGATTTAAATTTTATTTTAATTCTTGGATCTTCATTATAGGATTTTTCCTATTATTATTGTTATCACCACCATTATTATTATTAAATTACCTAGCTAGCCTTCCCCAAATGTCTAAACCTAACCTCTTTCTTCCCTCTCTCACTCATCAGCCGCACCCCCCACTCTTTAACTCTCTCGCCCTCTCAACTCACTCTCTCTTTCTCTCTCCTCTCCCTTGCTGGAGAAGCCAGCCCCTTCCCTTTCTTCCCCGAGCTCTCTGTCAGCCACCACCGCCATGGCGACCATCCACACCACCGGCGTCGCCGTCGCCTCTTTCGACGGCTGCCATCATCGCCACCACCACTTCCGGCGCCGCCACAACCATCATCATCGTCGTCTCTATCATCTCCACCGCCTCCATGGTCGCGATCGCCACCCGCCACCACCCTCCAGCGTGGCCCCCTCCTCTGCGACCACCGCACCACCATCTCATCCCTTCTTCTTCTCTGGCGGCCCGCGCCGCCCGACTTGGCTGTGCTGTCGTTGCTGCCGTTCGTCCCCTCTGCCAGGGCCCGACCGACGCTGGTGAGCCTCTCCTACGGCCTCCCCTCTCTCTTTATCTCCTCCTCCGGCCGGAGCCGCCGCGACCTAGCCGAGCCCCGAGCTCCTCCGTCTTTCCCCTTTTTTCCTTTTCTGGCGACCATCATAGTCGCCGAGCCACGCTGGCCGTGCCAGCCTCGAGTGGCGGGTCACCCTTGGGCCCTGTACTGCTCGAACAATGTGCAGCCTTGGGCGTCGCGCTCTCCTCGGGCCGCGTGCACCCTTGACTTGCATGTTCCTCCGTTCTCCGTGCTTCTCGGGACGTGTACCTTGATTTGTGTGCTATCTCGATTCCCGTGCCACCCCGATCCACGTGCTGTCTTGGGCAGCGAGATGCCTCGAGCCCCGTGCTGTCTCGGGTACCGTGCCATCTCGATTTGTACACCACCTCAATTTTTATGTCTCGGCCTTTGTGCCTACCTCGATACCCGTATCGCCTCGATTTACGTGTACGTACCGATTTACGTGCCGTATCAATTTGCGTGTCACATTGTATCTTGTGTTGCTTCAGTTTGCGTGCTCGCTCCTACTTGCATGCCGCATCGGTCCTTGTACCATCTCAGTTCACATGCATGTCTCGATTTGCGTGTCGCATAATTTGTACGCTATCTTGATATTCGTAATTTCCTCGATCTACGTACGCATCTCAATTTACGTGCACGTTGTCTTCTGTTCATCTCGATCCTTGAGTCATCTCGATTCTCGTACACGTCTCGATATACGTGTACGTCTCGATTTGTGTGCCCGTATCAATCGATCGGTGTGCCTCGATTTTCGTACCAGATCCTTACGCTGCTTGCGGGACCCGTACGGTATGGCCTCCTGCCCTCCTTCGTGCTTCATGTTATTATTTTATTATTTAATTCTAATAATTGTTTATTGTGTGTTCCGAGGACCTCAATGGACGTGCTAGCCTGGAACCCGATCGTCGAAGACTTGCTTACCTATCCGAGCCCTCTAGGCAAGTATCCCTTGCTCACCGACGGCTCTTGCCCTCTCTCCTGGATTTTATTTTATTTAATTAATTTGTACTTGTAAATTTTATGACCATGATTAGTGTAGCCTAGTAGTAGAACTGCATAATGATAACTTAGGATAGCTTGGTCCGATACCGGGATAGACCTTATCGGACAACTCGGATGGGGATGGGTCACCCACACCTCCGAGGACACGAGCACGACTCACATGTATGGATTGTCCCTGTATGCCCCGTGTCCGACTCGCGGTCGGGTAACGACTTGGTGAACTATTCTTGTGGCTGTGATTGTGCTTGGGTTAGAACCATGGACATGTGCTATGATGCGCCCTGCGAGGCAATTTCTTGTTATATGTGTTGGCTTGGCGCCCAGTACGCATTATAGTGCTGCTGGAGACCGGGACTTAGTGGTTTCGGGTTCGATTGGTTCCCAGTACGCATCGTAGTGCTGCTGGAGGCCGAGACTTAGTGTTCTCGGCTATCGATTTGTTTCCAGTACGCATCGTAGTGCTGCTGGTAGCTGAGACTTAGTGTTCTCAGCCTGCGATTCTGCGATTCTGCGGCGGGTTGCACCGAGTAGTTTTAGCCCCAATTCGTAGGGTGCTCCCATCCAGATTACAAAGGAGACTCTGTCAGATTTTTCCAGAATTTCCAGATGGGAATTTGGTTCGAAGGATATGCAGAACCATTCCTTTGGTTTGCTGGACTGGGCTCGTGCATGTTCACTTTGGCATAGTCTACCTGATCCTATTGCCTGCTAGGTAGACTCCCGACTAGATTAGTCGCCTAGCGGCTTGACCTGTCTTGTCCGTCGGATAGCATAAGGAGAGCGGTTCTACTCGGGAGACGGTCTGCAACCCTGGTCCTTGTTTGGTTTAAGGGTTGTGGATTTGTTCCAGAGTGGTTCACGCAATCCTTGCCACTTTTTCGGCAGCATTTAATTATATTCTTGTTCCTTGATTATTCATCCTAGGAGTTATCCTAGTCTAGCTAGATAGGGCTGACAGTTGTCCTAAGTATCGGGATTGTGACCTTGGATATGTATGAGGATTAAGTAATATATGAAGTATGATCTCGGAATGTTCAGTTGGTAGACTCACGTGGATACTTGGATGGTGCTGTCGATTCCTTTAGATGATGTTCGATTTTGATCAGATATGAGGGTTCCTGGATTTTGATTATTTGTTCGAGTGCTTCACAGAACGAGAAGAATATCGAGGGTACTATTATATGATTTTTACTCGACTTTCCAAGCGCCCAAAACCTGGTTTGTTTGCTATATCTTAGTGGTGGTGAGAAGTATTTGCTGATAGCTTGTGATCATCGATTCAGAGGATTCTTGTGAGCCAGAGGGCCTAGCATTGTTATGGTGACGAGCTTGGTATTTGGTGGTTGTCTTTATTGACGTGATATTCACTCCATGATGGGTGGAAGACTCTTTATAGATTGATCTGGTGGATAGACAGACTGGATGATTGGAGCTCTAGGCTCCCATATATGCTTGAGATGTTATTATAAGTAGAGGTTCTGATCTTGTACTTGACCTGATATCCATGCCATTATGTGGGCAGATAACTTCTTGTGACTGACAGATTTATCCTTGTCCCAGACATGACTACTTGTATCCGTGCTATAAGTCCAGCTTACCCTTTGAGGTACTGGCCCTGACCTTGCACTGCGGTGCCCCTTGTCTACTGGCACTGTGAGGTGCTACTTTCATGATTATATGGCATTACGATGCCATCTTGATATTCTAGCTATATTATATGATTACCTGCACGGGTATCTGGTAGTTGGCCTATAGTCTTAGCGTGGTTAGGATTGCTTGCTTGCTTGTTACATAACACTAATGATGGATCACAACTGGGACTATAGGTGTCGAGGTTGATTCTTACTTAGCGTTCTTGTACTGAGGTACGACATCTAGGAGGATGATCATGTGACCACGGCATGTGATTCCGGATAAATGTATGGTTAATCTAGGCAACTTAAACTGGTAGAAGCATTGGGAGGGAACGGAATCCCGAGATCGTGCATTACCAGCCTTATCCCAGACATTAGTCATGACCTGCAGGCTGGCCACCACGGATATTGTTACCATTCGCACTAGTGGATGGCAATATCCGGCTACTTTATGTACTATATATTATATACATGGCATACTCGTCACGGTGGCCTTATGAGGGACCGGTGGTGACATGCAGAGCCCGATGGTCTTGCGAGGGACCGGCGCTCATTTAGTCTTGATATAGTTGGCTCCGCTAGCCCTGCTGGGATGGCATGATCTGAGGATTCCTATATTGCATTGTTGGGGTAACCCAACCTCCACATAGAGAGCCGTAGGCATTTTGAGTGGCCGCTTATTCTCCTAAAATTGTATGGCTTGTTGCTTGCTAAGCTGGCTGGCACGTAACGCTGTCCCGGTGCGGTAATTCATTCCCTTGTTCTTGTTTGATGTAGGGGTGAGTTACTGTTCCGATGACAGACTACGAGTTCCAGTTGGCGATGCAAGCATTAGTGGATGTTATGATGACTGTGATGATTGTTGGTTACTTACACTAGTCATGGATTGTTATCGTGCGTTGGTACCGCACGATCCCTTACCTTATTTACTGTTTTTAGATGCTATTCCTGTCATATTTTATCCTGCTGGTTTTTCTTCGCCTGTCCTTGAGCCTTCCTTTCTGGTATTTGCTACGGTTGGCCTGACCAATCCTGGATTGTTTCCAGATTGCCTGAGACCGACCCTGTGGATCTTCCAGACTCGACTTGGAGGATGTGGTTCAGTTCCCGACCATGCTAGGAACTGTGGGAAGGTATACTCATCTACATTATTATCCTGTACTGTAGATTCCTGATTTTCATATAAGTATTTCCTGCTTTCCATATGATTCTCTCTCTTGTTCAGTATTTTATTGTGATTTGCCTGTGGATATGAGATCGGAATTAGGCCATAGATTGATTGCATGCTAGGATATCCAGCAAGACTTGACAGCCGTTATCATCGTATAGCATATTCGTACCTTATACGGTGTAGCTGGCCTACGTCCGTCCCCGTATCCCGATACTGGGGCGTGACAAATGTTCTACCATCATCGCCCTATCGTGACCCGTACACTTGATGCACATCGCTTCAATTGTTCAATGTTCAATGTTTTATCTTAGTGTTCGACACATACTAAGACCTTTAACCTTTCGAGCCACGCTCGCTAACTAATGGCAACTTACGCATACAAGGATACATTTTATTAGACGTGAAGGAATAGGGAGAGAGAGTCAAGAACCTGCCCACCTTAAGCCGATACGCCTTGTCGTCTCACCGAGCTGGTGCGGCTCGATTCTATAACTTGCTTGCACGTCTAACTCTCCTGACTTAGCCATTCCATTGAACTATTCGACTGATTCGACCTACCGCGTCCATGCCACAATCCATTGCAAAGCGATGATTTGGTTCCACGGACATCATTTCGAATAAGGCAAAAATGTCGACCCTTTACAATCTAGCACAAAAATATAGCCTGCACACCAGATCAATTCGAAGTCCATACTTTGTTCAAACCGAACTTATGCTTTGCATCGATTCACATCGATACTTCATCAGGTCAACACAACTCTTTGAGTCAACGACTCATCGTAATGCATCATACGGAGCGGGGCATTACATTATATACCACTCAAAACAAGGTTCGTCCTCGAACCAATTCCTCTAGATCGTTTCACGATCTCATGCCACTATCGTTTGAATCATACAACTTAGTTTAGATCATACATATATTTTAGACATCCCACCAATATATGTATTTCAGCCAAGCTCAGTTGTAGGATATCGGGACAACTAACAAGCTCAACTTAAATCCTCAAGCACCAACTATTCCGTACTCAACTTGGTCAGATCTTAGCGCCTATTCCCAAAATACTTCTCGTATGCATTATTCCATAACACGTAATTATCTTCCAAATATTTTTGCATATAACTTAACTCAAAACTGTTACTTCGATCCCATAAGTTTCCCGCTGGCCATCTAACACTCGCATTGCATTAAGTCATTGCGCATCCGATCGCAATAATTCTCCGCAACGCCTATTCGCCCAACCATTTTCTATCTCTCACATAACTCAAGTCTTTTATCTAGTCGTTCATAACGTTTGGCCTCAACGGCATGGACTAAGTCCACCATGTCCAAACGTTTCTTGCATACCATCAGTACTAAGCAACGCACGCAACTATTCCAACACGATCCACATTCTCGAACTATCTACGTATCGCATCGGGGGCTACCCCCGCTAGGTAACTTATCTTGACATCGTGCTTAATCTCTTCTGACACAAGAGGTCAACTTGAGTCTATGATACTCAAAGACAATAATCTTTTCGACCCAAGGTCTCTTACTATACGCTCATCCCCGATTCTTGATTGAATAGGAAATGCTTACTCAATTTTTGAATCAATCCCAACTAATCCATTTCGTAACATAGATCGTGCGCTCAACACATATAACCTAATCGTTACTCAACCCGATCTACGACACAACTCTTAGGGTCATTCTACTACTCTCACTCTCGTGCATTGTAGAATTCTTGCAATCGCCTTACCGCATCACTATGCTAAGTACGTTCCTCAACATTTATTTGACCATCGACCAACTAAGCCTATTTACACACTTATTCGATCGATCATAATTTTCTTTTCTGACCATATCATTCTAGTCGAAGGCTACTCGCTAACTTCCGAAATACGATACTCACTCGCTTAGACTTATCCTCAACATGCACTATAACATCATTCATCCTCAACGAAATTTCTTATGCGACTTCATTGGGTCGTCCTATGGGACTTCAACATTAACTTGATTTGGCGGTCAAGTCTTCTAGGGTCATCTGCCCGAAACTACGCTCGATAATTGAAGATCATCAACGAGGGACAGTTACTACGAACCATGCTATATCCTATCGCAGAGCCAAATCAATTTCCGACAATTCCTATGAGACTTCATCCAATCCGACATAATTTACCAATCCATAATTTATCTACTCCCGTACAAATGATGTGCCGTTACTACTCGAATCACTCATGCACTACCATTGACAATCTCGTAACCGAGCAATATTCGTTCGCCTTGGGTGCAAGTCTATTTATCCATGATCAATATCCGACACACACTAGGCTTATCGCAACAATCCTCAAATTTACCTTCGCATCAAACCATAAGTCGAAGCATACAAATTGTCACGTCCTAATTTTTCGAGTTCGACCATTCCCGCGACATGAATCACCATGTCAGCGCTCACGCAAAATGATCACCCCAAATCTGACATGACGCATGTGCGAGGCTGGTGTTGCGCTCGTACAAGACAAAAACGTCAACGTAGTGGTTATCCATGAAGCAATCCGGACACTTTTGTTTTCATCCAAGTAATATCTATCCACTCTCCAATTCTCGAAGCGTTCCTATTACTGTCATCCAAACTGATGTACATCAACTTAACTTGCATCTTATTCATCCGATAATATTGCTTAACATAATTTTCGTTCATTTGATCAGAGTATCCCCGAGTTATTGTATATCGTCTTTGATACGCCTCAATACCATCGTTGATATGCATAACTTGAACATCTTCTTCTCTTATAAGCTCCAATTCATTGCAATCACTGTTATCATCCGAACTCGAATATGAATCAAGTCTTGCACCCATCAAGATCCATTTCGTTATAACTAACTACCATCACTGGGACACAATTTATAATTCATACATCCATTCTCATATTCCTAAATCGTACCTCCAAATCGTGCTACCGACTCATCGTGCTAACTCAAATTCGTTTGCACGATTCCTTCGTACCTACTCAACTCGGTCCGAGCAAGTCTTCGTACTAACTCAACGTAAATTTGACCGACTCGACTATTTTCTCAACGCAACATTCCTCGCTATACTCAGCCTATCGTTCGACTTATACTTAACGAACTCTCATCCAACGTATCATCCATGGATACGACTTCGCGTATAATCGTTCAACTCAATTCATCGAAGCATACTTGCATCGACTTCTATCAAATCATTCCCACTCGAGTTGTGGTACTACTCCGTCTGTTGAGGACAAACCTATCATAATCGACATAATCGTCTCGACGCATCCTATTGCAAGTCACCAAACGGCTTAACATAGCTATCGCTAAGTGGTATTGCATATACCACTCGAAATCGAGTCATTACTTGACTTTACACTCCGCATAGGTCCGACATCTAATTTCCAATCAACTATCCCATGGCGATCCTTTTCGATCCCGGCTCTAGCGTTCGCTTACTCGAGTTGGCACAATAACTGACCAACATAATAGTCGTTCGTCCAAGTTTGACATACATTCAATCGAACCGTGTCTTGGCGATCATATCGATTACACACGCAATATTCGCTTATTCAAAGCTCAACGCGACATTCGGCCAACATAAAACGTTCGCCTACTTCGAAACTTGATTCAATGCGGCCAACTTACAAGTTCACCTACTTAAACTCGACTTAGCGACCAACTCGACTCGTTACTATCGCATCCGCGATCTTCCAATCTTACTCTTTGCACCTCGTACAACGATTTATTCTCGATACTTAAGGTCGTTATTCAATCTCGTTTAACATATCGCTATCCATCCGTATAGCCATACAACATGTATCATACCATGTCGACTCGTTACACCGATGCAACGAATGATTCACGACTTGCTGCATTCCGTACGACCAACAATACATAACTATTTGTATAGCCACATAACACACATAGCCTCATATATCGACTCATTGCACTTCGTGCAACCAACGACACGTATCTCTTCGCACTTCGTGCAACCAATAATACGTATCTCATTGCACTTCGTGCAACCAACATCACCATATTCGTTGCCCTTCATGCAACTAATGACTCGCAACATTGTTGCACTTCGAAAAACTAACATTTCATAACACGTTGCACTTCGTGCAACCAACATTTCTGATGGCACTCGAAGGTAGCGTGATAGTCATGACATACTTGTGACAGAAGTACTCATTTAATATAGACTTATTATATGGAACATCCAATGTAGCATCGAGCAGATCCATGAGACTTGCGGTTGCAGAAACAACTTAGAGTCAACAAATTTTCGATATCGAAGTAATTGAGGGTCAAAGAGATTCGTTCATGGTCCAGAGGATGGAACCGCTCTGATACCAACTTGTCATGCCCCGATCCGAAAAATCGCTCATCCTCGCTAAATTTCACCCGAATCATTGTCCTCGCTGGAGCGTGATGCCGCACGAGCTTGGAGTTGCGCTCGTGCAAGACAAGATAACAGGTTCACATAAGATTATCTCAAATTGATAACATAAGCAGCGAAGGAAAATGGAGTATACAATAAGAATCAATTTTATTAATAATGAAGTGAAGGTTACAAAGGCTTGAATAGCCCAACTGAATATGCCAACTGGCTACAACGCTCATGATCTCTCTAGCTCACAAAGGATTACATCGTTGCATACATTATGCCTCTTTATATCCAACAAGTAATCTTCGGCCGAACATCTCTATGTTGCAAGTCCGAACGCCTATGCGGTAGCTCCTCTTGAAACATTAAGGACTCCATGTCTCGGTACGTCCAAGCCAAGCCCCGTCCCAAGCTGATCATAACGTGAATCTACAAGCAAACTAGTGGGGGATTAGTGCTTTCGTCCTCGCTGCACTGATCAAGACCCACTCACGCCCAACCAATACGAAGTATATTTAGTGAAACATGCATCTTAATTTGGTGATCTTTCTATTTAGCCTTAGGATCTGTTTCATGGCAATATTCAATACATATCAACTTATAATAAATGTGTCCAATACTGTGTCCCTGTGACAGATACAGTTAGACATAATATGAACATAAACATAGTGATCGTGCTCATCTTTGTCCCATTTTGCCTAGCCTGTGATGGTTAGAACTTTACATAAGCAATCATATAATTCACGCAACCGACCAACCATACTTAGACATATGCATAAGGGTGGCAGGCCCTGCGCCTGCACCCAACTCTAATCTCAGCCCACCGACCCAATCTATATAAAGGTCACGATGTTTCACACCGTAATGGACTTGGCATCCTTATGTGTAAGCCTATGATTGCTCCAATATGGGTTGCTAGCCCAGTATCAGAAGGATCGCAAACTTACTTGATATCATAGCTTATCACAACACTGGCCGGTCGCAATCTACCCTAATGATGTGTGTCACGACCCGCACCCGCTTTTCGGGCGTGAGCTCGTG
The DNA here is from genome assembly GCA_029216955.1 of Iris pallida. Taxonomy (NCBI): domain Eukaryota; kingdom Viridiplantae; phylum Streptophyta; class Magnoliopsida; order Asparagales; family Iridaceae; genus Iris; species Iris pallida. The sequence goes on from JANAVB010025198.1 coordinate 4,433,962, forward strand.
AGCAAGCCAGCTACGTATCGAGCGGACTCCAGCCCGACTCGAGTACGTATAAGCTGTCAAGGGCATGGGTATCATGTCTAATCTAAACTATATCTCAATCCACATGAATCATATAAACAAGAATGAACAAGTATGGGTCATGGTCTGCAGCCCATTAGCATATTGTTCGATTAGACCCCAAGAATGATATGAGTCTATAAATAAGCAGAATATATCATGATACAGAATATAAAGCACGAAAAGATAATAAAGAAATAACACAAACAAATACCTGTATCACAAATCGTAATCCTCCACCATCCCGCTCTACTAACTAACTCCATGCAATCGCTAAACCTTAAGAGATCATCAGGTCCTCAGAGGACTAGCAAGATACATAATATACAGGCTAACATGTAACAGTAAAAAGAAGCAAGAAACAATCAAGGATATCCAACGAGACAAAATGAACCAAGACACAAGATCTAAACACGAGGATCCTAAGACACTGGCATGCCATACTAGAAATGGCTGGCTATAAACTGCAATCAAGGCAAGTACTCACAATCTATAGTATCTCAATCGCTGTCAAGGCAAGTACACACAACCAAGACGGTAGCCAATCCTAGTATAAAATCCTATAGACCATAGTCAAGGTAAGTACTCATAATCTATAGAATGTCAAAGTCAAGGCCCACTCAAGTCATGTCAAGTCAAGTCATAATCAAGTCAAGAAAATCGTGGTGTGGGACTAGACGACTCTATCAAGCAATACGTATGAGACTAACATAGTGTAACAGACAGAAGTATCACAACAGAAAGGAACAAGAAACTAGAAACATATAAAGTAAAACTATAACAGGATGAGTGTACCAGGCATGGAATAAAGTAATCACGAATGTAAGAAAAAGAACAATAGCAAGAACGAACATGCATATAGATGATACTGTACAAGTTGGCAAGGTATACTTGCCTGGATGTTTGTCCAACTCCGTGCTGAGATCGCATTACTGTATGCCAGTTTAGGCCTAACCTTGAGGTAGAGTTGCTATAGTCTCCAATTCACTAGAGCCCAAATCAAACAACCAGGTGTCATATAACAATTTGATGCCACTATATAATTTTATAATCTCCTGAATTTATATTAAGGTAGACAAAAATCCTATTAGTGTTAATTATGAAAATAATCTTTTTAACCAAAAACTTGTATGTACTAAGACCCTAATACGGTTATACTAAATAAACTCTAAAGAAAATCTAGATATTTAGATAACTTAGTGATATTTAGGTTATACCTATTTCTTTTATAAAAAGAAACTTGTTGCTCTTAATTGAAAGTATATAAATGTTTATACCTATATAAATACATATTCATATAACCCTACTCTTATATATATATATATATATATATATATATATATATATATATATATATATATATAAAATATATATATATATATACATACATATATATATATATATATATATATATATATATATATATATATATATATATATATATATATATATATATATATATATATATATATATATATATAACTATTCCTGCATACCATAATTATGAATATACACTTATATTAGTATCTATCTTCTGCTAAACACTTTTATAAAAGACATATATATATATATATATATATATATATATATATATATATATATTTATATACAAGAAGATCACACATGCCTATAATATAATATTTATATTTGATTTCTTATTCAAGCATACAGGAAAGTAAATATTGAAAGGAAGGGTTGACCGTAGTTTACCTTTCTCCTCCTGGAACAGCAGCTGGTAGGAAAGGAGAAGAAACGTTCTCCACTTCAACCCAAGAAGAAGAGCAAGTTCTATTGGTGCTTCTCCTAGCACCATGCATTTCAATTATGCTCATTTTCTTGGTGCAGGAAGGAGAGACTTTCGACTCCTCTACAGTTTGCCAAGAGTGTGGCAAAGCTCGATGCCATGCCGAAGACCCTCCTGGCTACAGTAACACAAAGGTGCAGCACTGGCATTGTCTCAGCAGGGCGATAAGTTGGGCCCAATGCAACAACCTGTCGCTTCGATCGGGTGTTGTTACACCGTTCGAGACACTGGGACGTGCCTAGGGTGGAGGGGTCACAGGACCAAGGATGGACGGGATGCCCTAGCGGTCGCCAATGTTGGGTGGTGGATCGACCTGCTAGGCACGACGGTGCTCGATCTGGCCACGACGTTGCCATGCCGAATCCGATCAGGACTGTGGTTGCTTCACCGGCAACCGCTGGCACTCGGGTTGGACAAGGAGCCATTCCGGTGAACTGACTGGGGGTATGTCGAGTTTGTATGAGGGGCCGGGCAAGTCGCACACATATAAGAAGATGGCAGTAAGTTGAAGGGGGATGCGGTGGCTCAGTTGGCGTTCGGTCGACGGAGAACGAAAGGAGCATGGCACGATAGAGGCAGCTTCGTCGTTCACCACGAAGAAGCCAGGAAGTTCCAGCAACAATGCGCTAGGCCTCGGGGACGCGCTAGGCCTCGGAAAGAATGGTACTTGATCCTCAAGCCAGCGTCGCTGTTGACGAGTGCAAGGGAGACGCTTGGATGGCGTCAACCAGAGTTTTCGATTGCTACGATGGAGGTGAAGACAGTGGATGGTTGCGGGGGTCTTGCTGGAGGCAAACTCGTTAAGGATGGATGATGACCGGCCTCGAGATTGACCTGGCATTTGACTGTATTGAGAAGTCGAAGGCTGCACTGGTGCCGTCAATTATGAGGCGGCTACAGAGGTGAGATGGAGGAGGGAGTGAAAATATAGTTTGCGGTTAGGGTTTGATATGCATGAGGAAACCTAAGGCTTAGTTTGATATATATAGGGTGTGGCTTCCCTGCTGTTAGCGGATTGCGAGGGAGTGCCCGCTCGGCTGAGCCCATTGCTGAGGTTGTAGGCCTTAATTGCAGCTGGGGTCGGTTTGTTCGGGCCTGGGGACTCAGCTGGCTGTGGGGCTTTTGTTTGGTTTGTTGTGGGGAATTAAGCTGCACTGGCAGTTGAGAGTTTGGTCTGGGTTCACGGGCTGGGGAGTTGGGCTCGGCCTGTGAGCCCAGCTTTGGTTGTTTTTCTTTTCTTTTTTTTTAGTCCCATATAGCAACTATTGCATATATATATATATATATATATATATATATATATATATATATATATATATATATATATATATATATATATATATTTATATATACATATACATATATATGTATACATACATGTATATATTTATATATTTTTTTTTTACATACATATATATGTATACATGTATATATTTATATATACACATACACCTATACGTATATATATACATATACATCTATACGAATATTTATTCATATACACATACATTTATATTTTTTTTATACTCATACATTTATATATATCAATACATATATATTATAATTTATATACATATATCCACATCCGTATATATATATATATATATATATATATATATATATATATATATATATATATATATATATATATATATATATATATTCATATATTTATACATACATACTTATATATATTTACCATGAATACAAATAAATAATATACACAACATTTTATACAAAATAATATTGTTTGATATATATACGTATAAAAGCCTATTTTCATGTACTGTGAATATATTTCTATACATATACACCTGCATATATAATCTAGACAAATTTTAAAATCCAACGTATTTATTAAGGAAATTATTTACTATGATATTAATAAAATATTATTTAATACTAAGAACTCATAAGATAGATATTTAACCACAATTTGGGAAAACGTCTACTAGGTTACTGAATTAAAATACTACCACCCAATGCATGTCTACACGGTCGTCTTGGGATGCCCTACATGACTACCTGGGCTTGGGCTTGGTTTGGGTCCAGCCTGGCCAATTTGGTTCAACCGGGTCACTCAACGTCAAATAATATAATAATAATAAATAATTAACTATTTATAATAGTCATGTCACAACTTGGCCTGGTTTTCCTAGTTAGGACATCCCTATGGCTAGGTTTCCCCGGACATGACTAGTACACCAGTCAAGGCACACTGCTACATCTCCCGTGCCACAAATCCTAGTCGTCTAGTACTTCAAAACTCAACTATGGTTAAAGTCATATACCGTAATAATAACTAAATAATTAATTCTAAAATTCTAAAAAATCATAATTTAAATCAAATAAATAATTCAAAAAAAAATATTTTGAAAAAATCTCCGGGAAGGGAAGCTACAATGTGCACCATAAATACTGTCACGCCCCGCTCCCGTAGGAGCGATCGTCCTCGCTAAGGCGTGACGCCGCACGGGCCTAGGTTGCGCCCGTGCAAGGCTAATCCCAGAAATTGCCGATTTGAGCTAGGCCACAGAGTCGCACAGAGTGTTTCCATTTGCAGCAGAAAGTAAATGAACACAAATTGAAGCGAATTCAAACTCTTTGTTGATATTCAAGAAGTTTACAAGCGGCGCTAGGCCGAGTTTACAAGTCTCTCAAGATCTCTCTCTCTGAAACATAAAAGGCATGCCAAGTGGCTTAAAACATGGAATGATTCATGACGATGTTTCGATACATTATATCCTATATACGGTGCTTCAGCTCCTTACAACGCTCCAAGGCTCCAGAGTTAGCTCCGTGCCTTAGCACATTCGAGGGAAGCTCCGTACCCGACGACGTCTCCTGCTTCCTGCAAGCAATCTGTGGGGTTATCAGTACATTGTTATGCACTGGTGGGGAGGTTAGCTCGCCCACAATACTATCATTACCAAACACGTTCTATTTACTTTTGTGCACCGTCTATCATTCATTGTCTTTCTAATCTTGCCTTAGGATCAGTTTCATGGCATATTTCATAACCTATCCCGTGTTGTCGAATTCAAATGTGTGCAGGGAAATGCATGCACGACTTACCCATACTTACCGTCCGGTCTTTCCTGTCTAAAGTAAACCAAGTTAGTCAACAATTCATATAAACTTTCAATGTCAAGTGTGTGTCCCTGCCTCAAGTTCTAGCACGTCGTAGGCACGTTCTCAAACTCATTTGCATGAAGTACTCTTTATCATTTGGTGTGTTACATTTCAAGCATGTTCAGAAGGCACTTCATTTAGTTAACTTAGACTACTTGTTTCAATGCAAGGACTTGTACGTGGATTACCACCAGCATAGCCCACGTAATCTACATGCACGGTTCGCTGGCATCACAAGCCATTTTGGACATATTCTCTTTGGCATTCTCACCTATCGAAGCGTGATGGCTGGTACACCTTGATAGTCTCTTGAAATACTTGGCCTTACGTCTCCTTGAGTGGCCAAGCCCCCACTCAAAGCAGCCCGTAAGCCCCCTGTATGATTCTGCCTAGGCCGGCCACAATATACCTCCCCTTCGATCGTGCCGCGGAATCCTTCTTCTTCACGACCACGGTATTCCCCCCATCGCCCGTGCTGGTTGTCCACGACCATTTTGTATTGACTTGTCATTTAACTTAACGGCTGTCTTTGAGCCATAGGCTGTCTCTAAGCCATAATGCGTTATCGACTAGGTTGGTCTCCTTGCAGCGCGGGTAGCGAGCACCGTTGCACGTGTCCGTTATACCTGTCGCTAACCATTCTTTCCTTTCTTATCTTTTATTCACTCTTTCATTTCTTTCTTTCACTTGTTCGTACATTCATTCATTCTTCCCGTATTTATTCATTCATTCGTTGATTCTTTTATTCACTTATTCGTTCATTCATTCATTCACTTATTCATTCATTCATTTATTTATTATACAACTCCCCGTGTGGTAGTCGCCTTGGCGACCTATCGGTCCCGAAGTCTTCCAATGTTGCTATACTCTACTCGGAACGACTATGTCGATAGTCTTCCGTTTCTTTGTTGTAAACCGTTTATTGTTTCATTGTTGAACGCATAGGAAACTTGAATATAAGCTTGTGCCTTAGCACGAGCGTAGAGCGCGGTGCGAGAGTTCTCATATTTTCCATATTCTATACAAGCATACAAGATAGGATTATTCCCTTAGCTAGGTGCGTTGAGTCATTTATTAGCATGTGCGGTGTTATCGCCTAGCGATTCTAGCAATAGTATCCGTATTGTTATGTGTCTAGGCTAAGCAAAGACGGGTTCATCGGAGCCACCCACCTTAGCGATGTTCGTATCGGCCGAGCGTTACTCCGAGCGTGCCTCTGACAGTCTAAGTCTGGATTCATCTTGACGGGCCAATATAAGCCTTGCATCGATTCTTCATCAGGTCGATGCCAACTCTTCGGGTCGATGGCTCGTTTGAGTCGTTGCACTTGCCGTTTGAATCGGCATTCCGCTAGGGCAGAACGGATCATTACATAATATACCACTCAAAACAAGTCTCGTCCTTGAGACTTCCTGAGTGTAGGTCATCCTACCGTTCCTTAACCCATGTCGTGTACGTATCTTAGATAATTTCTATGGAATGGCTTTACCGCTCGATGGCATCGAACTATACTCGATACCTTTCTAAGTTCCGTGTCGCATACGTTTGGTCGATTTTATTGAATTACTTTTCATTCATTTTAGAGTTGATGGTACTTATTCAATTCAAGTGTTTCTTCGTCTTGGTTGCTATTTCTTCGTGTCATGGGGCTGAAATGGTCGTACGGTGTCACCCACAATTTTTATGAACAGGAGTATTTTGGTAATCTTCCACTTTAAAATTATTTTAGAATTATTTATTTATTTATTGTATTATTTTGGGGTTATTTGAGTCGGGTTCTAATTTCAACTCATTCCGACTTGTATCGGGGACCCGGGGTAGTTTTGACTCTAGCAGGCCCACACACTAGTTAGCCATGGCCCACATGTTAGTTATTTTAGTTAGTGACTAGGCTAATTATTTTGGTTAGTATTAATTTGGATTAGTGTTTTAGGATTGACCAAACTACCCCCGACTTAACCCCTTACCAATGTATTAGCAAATAGATTAGTGTAGGGGCTTTTGGACTTTTCCCAAATAGGACAAAAACCCCTTTATGGCCGGCCACACATGTGGGGATTGGAATAACCATTCATCATTTCCACTTTTTCTACTCTCTCTCTTGTTCTTCCCCAAATTGATTTGAGAGCAAATCCCTAATCAAATCATCACCAAATCTTCCCATTTCTTCACCAAATCTTCTTCCTTCCTTCTCCATTCTAGCCAAGCAAGGAGCTCCCCAAGTTTGAGAGGATTCGGAGCTTGTTTGTGTCCGTTTGGGATTTCTACGTGTCGGTGGCATTTCGGGATCGATTCGAGTCACCGGAAGGTATAAATCCCTTCTCCTTCTCATTCATTTCATGTATTAGGATGGTTTTGACCCATAGGAATGGCCCCCTTGGTTTTGTGTCCATTTGAGTCCATTTAGTGTATATTTGGACACTTGTAGAGGTGTCCAATGTGTAGGATCGTGTCCTAATGGGAAAACCCCCTATTTGGACACATGTAAATTGTTTGTGTATTAATTTTAGGTTGTTCTAATATTATTCCAGATTTTACTATGTGTTTAGAATGTGTTTTCCCTATGTATCATATTGTATCATATTTCTAAATCAATATATGTATATATATGGTGATATATATTAATATATATATATATATATATATATATATATATATATATATATATATATATATATATATATATATATATATATTTTAATATATATATATATATATATATATATATATATTAATATGTATATATATATTAATATATATATATATATATATATATATATATATATATATATATATATATAAATATAAATATATATATATATATATATATATATATATATATATATATATATATATATATATATATATATATATATAAGGTTGTGAATGTGTGGCTTTGTGATTTGGTTTTGAGGAAGGGTCGGCCAAGTTTGTGTTAGTGGGAGAGCATGTGTATTGATGTGTGTGTGTTGGAATAGAAGGGGATTAGATTGTGTAGGAGAGGTGTTTGTGTAATTGTTTGAGTGTGGGTACTAGAGGAGATGTTGAGAGTGGTTTGTGAGTGTTTGGAGGGGAGAGGGAACACCCATGAACAAATTCCTGCTGCCCATAACAGCAGCTATGTGGCTGTCAAATGACAGTCCACATTTCTCCCAAATGACAGTCCTAACATACCCACAGTGCTGTCCTATTTGCTACAATTTCAGTCCCACACAGCCCTTTGGCTGTCCCATTTGGCACCTTAACATCAGCCAAAACCTGTCCCATTCAGCCACCCTTCAGTCCACCCTAGTGGCTGTCCTTATATACCACAAATCAGTCCAGTTTTGGCCATCAATGGCTGTCCATTTCACCCTTGCACAACCCATGTAAACCTGTCATTACCCTGTCCCAATTCAGTCCAGTTTTGGCCACCAAGTGACTGTCTATATAGCCCAGTTTTGGCCACCTTGCTGTCCCATATTGGTCCCCAAATTTCAGTCCCATACACCCCATATCAGTCCTACCCAATGCCCAACCATTCAGCCATATGAGTTGTAACACCCAGATTTCTGAAATTAGGGTATTTTTTTAAAAATTTATTATTTTTATTATTTATTAGTGGTATTTTAGTCATGGTATGATTTTCTGGTGATTTTAGTTAAGTTAAACCATTTCTAAAGTCATGCTAAGTCATGACTTATGACTTTGTGATTTTGGTTAGTATAACTTAGTGTAAACCCTAGTTTTCTCTAACCTAAAAGTTGCCATGACCATGAGAACTTGACCATAGGCTTAGAATATCATTTTAGTGATTTTTAGCCTAAGGGGTATTTTGGTAATTTTCTAAGAATTAAGTAGGATTAGTGAGATTTTACTATTCATGGACTTTTGATTAGTGACTTGATAATCCCTAACCTAGTTACCCTAATATAGAGGTTAGTTTCTAACCTAGAAACTAAGAGGATTAGATATTTCATGGTAGTCAAAGCTATACAAATATCTAGATATTTACTTATTGATATTTTGCTTGATTTATGCAAAATATCTTAAACCCTTTACAAAAGTCTTTAGCTTAGCCATGAAGCTTTGAACCCCCCCATGCTTGCGGCCGGCCAAGACACCCCCATGACACCCCCTTGCCCCCCCTCTCTCCTATATAGCTAACACTTAGTTCACATTTCCATGGTTTCATGAAAAATCAAAACTAAGAAAAACCCAAGAACCCTTCCACTCTTTTGACCATAACTTTCTCATTTCTCAAGCTTTGAACCTCTAGTTTTCTCCATTAGGTCACCTACAATCTAAGGGAGCCTAGGGAAGTGAGCTACTTAAGTTTCACCAAGGAAGGACAAGTTGAGGCTAGAGGATACACACCCTCATTTAGTGAAATTCAAGACCTTGCACACATAGAGGTAAATATATCTAAACCTAGTTAATATACTGTTTTTTCTTCATTATTGCATGCATATAGTTATAACCTAGCTGTAGGTAAGGTTTGGTGAAATCTAGAAATTGTTTGGTGTCGTATCGGACACGTATCCTACATATAAAAACCCTAATTATGCTCACTGTTTTTGTTCACTGTCATAGTGTAAATACACACTGTTTTCCAAAACTTTTTGAACCAAAACCTAGCCTAGCTAACCCTAAACCTAACCCTAAAATACTGAGCACAAATTGGGTTGTGTCGTGTCCAAAATCTGGACACGAAGCTCTCAGTTTCACACACTGGACACAGTGCACAGTACACTGTAAATGTGCCCTGCTACCACCCCCTTGGTTCTCCCTGCACAAGACACTAGGACACGAGAAAATTTGTGGACACGAGGGGGCAATGTCTGTGCACATGCCCCCAAAATTTGGTGTCGCCTCGTGTCGTGTCGAGTGAGAAAAGTCACTCACACTGGACACGGGCTGACAGTGCACACATGCACAGAGCCAACTTTGAGCGTGTCGTGTCGCATGGACACGACACTAGGGTGTCTCGTAGTGACACGGGCATGAAGCCCTATTCGTGGCGTACACGTGGACACGAGCACGTGGTGCTTCGTGTCCTGTGTCGCGAGCACGAGACGTGTGCATCTCTGCACGACGCGGTCCAAACCGCACGTATCAGTCGAGTTTCCTCGACTGATACGGGTCTCGTGTCGACCCTATACGACACGTGGACACATAACAGAGTGTCCATCGTGTAGCCCTATGTGTGGGCTACACGTGTGTGTGACCACGAGTCGTGTCGTGTCTCGTGGTGTGTCCACGAGACACATGAACACGTGCACGACGCTGTGCACTATGTTCGTGTATCAGTGTTTCCCCGAGTCGTGTTTTTGCGTGTTTGGACACGTGAAACTGTGTCGTGGTGTCGTGTCAGTGACCTAGGACACTAGTGTATGTGTGGGGCTTTAATTACCAACCGCTAGTGTCGAGTCTTAGCTTGGTTTCGTATGTAAAATCGAGTTTTCCCTAGTTACCTATACACAGTCCAGTATTTCCAGATTTAGGATTAATTTCCAGTTTTCTAATTTGAATTTCAAATCTATTTTCATTATGATTTATGCATGTATTAGTATGATTTAAGTGTATATATATGTAGTATATATGTATGTATGTGTGTAGGTGGGTTTTTAGAGTGTATACATGTATATACATGTGTATATACATGTATGTATATATGTGACTGTGTGTGTGTGTGTATGGGGCTGGATTTGGTTCCAAAAATTCTGGGACCCCCTCCCCTTTCCTGTCTACTGTTAGCCCTCTCTCTCTCACTATTCATTCACTCTCTCTTTCACTTTATGTCCCACTCTCATTACTTCTCTCTCTATATATATATTGTATATAATATATATTAGGTATATTATACATATACATTATGTATGTATATATGTTATATATATATTGTAGTGTGTATATATGGTTATATATATATATGTGGGGTATATGGGTATTTATATATAGTGGCTATATATATAGGTTTTACATTATATAGTGTATGTATATATATATCTATATAGGTAAACCTAGAACTAGTTGACCTAAGCTACTAGCCTATGGGCTATAGCTATTAGCCTATGGCCATTAGGCCTAACCCTAATTGACTAGTAAACCAAGACTTAGCTAGTTTGACCCCAATTTGACTAAGTGTTTAGCTAGTTTGACCCCAATTTGACTAAGTGTTGACCAAGGTCAACCTTAGGTCAATTTGAACTAGCTTAACCTAGTCTTGACTTAAACTAACCTAGAATGACTAGTTTGACTAACCCTAACTAGTTTAACATTGTTTGACCTAACTTGGACTAGTTTGACCAGTTTGACTTTTAGTGTTGACCAGGGTTGACCAAAGTCAACTATAGGTCAAACCTTGACCTAATTGACCTAGAAAGGATTTAGATGAACTCTAAATGACTTAATGATCTAGGTTTGACTAAATCCTAGACTGTTGACTAGTTGATTATGGTTTGACCCATTCATGGGTAAATTGTGACTAAAGTTAAATGAGTAGTCCTATGTAAATGAAGATGTGTATGGGGTTAAGTAGAATACTTAGGAATTAAGTCTTGATTTGAGTTAGACTATGGTTTTAGCTTGATTTTAAGGTTAAGGTTGTATTGTACTGTATATTTATATGTGGTATACCTTATATAGGAAGTTGGTTATACCTTAGCTTTGTATTATGGTATCTTAGGTAACCTAAGACAAGTTAGCCTATGGTTAGTTGAGTTAACCTTATAGAGTTGACTTGGATAGTTGACCCTTGACCCAATTACCTTGTTGACTAATCTAAAGTTGACCAGAACCTTGATTAGTCTAAATTTGACTTAAGTTGACTTAGTTTGACTGTTAGAATTGTCTAGAGTTGACCAAGTATGACTTCCTGTGATCTAGTTTGACTATTAGAGTTGACCAAGAGTTGACTTTTGACCAGATTGACCTAGAATCATGTAGTATGCATTGTATACTTTATTTTTACCATTGTAGATACATTGTGACTTATATTGCTCTGATTAGGAGCCATACACCTCTCCTCAGACAGTATATCCTCTTCAGACATTCAGTTATCAGGCGAGTACATTCTCTGACCGTTTCATACTTGTTCAGGCTTTACTTTTTGCTCTAGATTACTTTACTTGTTGCTGTCACGTTGGTAACACGGATTGGTACTATATGGATCTTTACATGAGATGTTATCCCCCTCGGGAGCATCGGGTACTTCATGTTATGTGTGTTTCACTATCATCATGTACTCCCATGCTTCTATTATTCATGTGCACTCATGTGATCATGTACTCTCATGTTTACTGAGCTTTCATGTATACTATCATGTGCACCCTTTCATGGGCCCCATGTGATATCATGTACAATAACGTAACTTGTATAGATCCTTGTGTATTGATTGGGGTAACGGGGGAGTAGAAGTGGACATGTGAATAATTCCAAAGTAGTGTAATCATGTGCAAACTCAGTAGTGTAATCATGTATAAATTCTAGCCATTCACATGCCTATCTTGTGCTCTACATCACTAGTCACTTACAGTTCTCTATATACAGTAGATATTTCATTACAGCTATCTCTTTTACAGCGTATATTTCCTTTCAGCAGTTCATGTATCTTACTCTATTGCCTGTATCGTATTTCCTAACCTGCTATGCACTGCGTGAGATGTATTGTGCTCGTTCCCGTCCTGATTGGACCTGTTAAAAATATTACAGAGGATGAGGATGAGGCCCTGGTGTCTACCTATTATGGAGCAGGACTAGATGATACTTATGTTGTGGACCCTCAGCAGGATCCACCTGCAGCTGAGGATATTGCCCCAGTAGTCTAGACCAGTTTAGTCTAGGCAGTCTTTCTATATTTACTTTTTGTCTCACATTCTGAGTTGTATTTTGAGATGTGGAGATGTATAGACTCTTAGACTTATTGTATTATGAGTTGACATTCTGGTGTTATGTTATCCTAGACACTTGGACATTTTCATCTATGCTATGGTTCTCTTTGAGTTACTATCTATCTATCTGTTCTTCATTCTTCTATCCTAGATGTGATTGAGATGTATATTGTTATGTCACCTCCATTCGGAGAGTATAAACTGTACAGGTACCTTATATTGTTAGATGATTGACCTAGGACAGCGTTTTACCGCCGACACTGCGGCGTAGGCTGGACGTACCCACTTCTCGTGTCCTTACTCTAGGGTGCGGGTCGTGACACGTTTTTAGTGGTGGCCTATGCAGGTCGAGTTTATGTAGTGGTATTCGAACTAGAGTATCACTACAGCCTGCGATAGGATTAGAGGAATAGGCTTAGAGAGAGTGGATACTCAATCACTGCTAGGATACCTTGAGAGATTCCTGGGATGACCCTTGAGAATCTCATTTGAAATTACGATTTAAACTCCTTTTTCCTTGATTAAATTTGATTTTGGAGGATTCACTGTAGAACTTTGAATCCTGGTGTTAGTTGATAATTTTAAAATTTTTGTAGTTGTTGATTTTAATTTCTTAGTGTTAGATTAATATCTTTTATTTTAGGGTACTCAATCACATTTATGAGAAAACTCTTATCTGTTTCTTGCCATCTAATCCGCTTGCTAATTGCTTTTCATTGAAATGATCTGTCCCCTCTATTTTTGCATCTTGCTCAACTCCTACTACCAATCTATGTGACTGTAACCCAAACCTGACTTACTCGACATTTCCTCAAATCAAGACTTTATTGAGACCTTCTAACCTTGACCCTTGATTGATCGAACCCTAACTATATTCATCTAGTAGCCTATCTATCCCTATGACTGTGTTCCTAAATTTTTTACTAGATTCCTGATTAATTTTATTTCATGAGTTAATTTGACCTTCTTCAATTTTTGCATCAATTTGTCACGTCTCGAACTCCCACTTTCTATTCTAGATCATTGAATGTCCTTTACCGTGACTTAGATATTCAGAGTATAATACTAGCTGTTACCTCCCAACAAACTTCACATGTAAGACCTAGACTAGCTTACCTTCATGTAGGTATTCCATGTCCCACTAAAACCCGTCTCCTTGTACTCTATTTCCTTGACATGATTTTCTGGTCAAATGGCTAAACCCTAACCTCTACCATGATGCTAAATTGGTTCTTATTTCAGTTAGAGATCCACCTTGGCTCAATTCTTTCGACCTGGCATGTGATGGTGTTCTGCTTGAACCCTCAAATACTTAACCTTGTACCTTACCTTGAATGCTTGACCCGATTGGTTAAGAATCTTGGACTATGTATCTTCTTTCATCATTTCCACCCTTACTTATATCTTATGCTATGAATTTATCCTTAGTTTTACAAGCTTATCCTTTTTGAGCTTGATCATGATATATTTTATTGGGTGCGCACCCACTAACATATTGTCTAATCAGAACCGGCGCATGATGGTCTGATCAACCTATTGTATTTTGGTTCGCCTTTTCATATATTAATCTACGTGGATGGAGACAGTCAAACTTGCCCTAGAATCTTGTCCGCAACAGCCTTGACAATTCTCCTTGGAATTATTTTATCACCTATGAACCTCGTATTCATATCTAGTTGGATTAAATTTAATCATGACCTGGATCTTCATCATTGGATGCTCGTGCTCATACTTGATTTCATTGATTTTCCATCTTGCCCAAATCCCAATTTATCTTGAAATTGATCAACTTAGATCATGTCAAGACAAAAATCTATTTGTGATTGTTGTACCTAAATTTTCAATTTTCTTTTTATGGAAGGATAACTTTAATGATTTCTCACTTGTTAATGACCTATTTTCATATGGGATGGTAGACGACCCTATAGCCTTGATGATTGTTGTTTCCTTATCTTCCCAATTAGGACACTTTAGATTGCTTGTACGTTTTGATATCATAGGACAGTATTGATCTAGAATGACTGAGTGCACCTAGATGAGACCACAGACTGTTCCATTTAACCTGTCCCCCTGGTACCACTATTCATCATGATTTTGGTTCAATTTAGGCTATAGACTTTTCCCACTCTAAATTATGATCACCGTAGACACATTACCGTAACTTTTAAATTTGGAGCACAAGACTAGTTGTTTTCTCAAAACTGACTTCACATACCAGACCTAGACATGACATACTACACCTATGACCTTAGTGTCCCACTCAGGCATACCATTGTATGCTTCATTGCTTAGACGATTTTCCTGACCCGAGGCTCCATCCTGATTTACCCCATGGAGTTACTTTTGGCTCCGATTTGATTTAAGGAAACCCTATGACCTAAGACTGCCAACTAATTTTTGGACATGACCCAGTATAGGTCTACTACCCATATTTTGCTTGTTGACCTTGTATGTTGCCTAGGTAGTGGCTTCGTCCCGGATTGTTGGAGGTTTGACCTAGGAGGAGTACGACCATCTAAATTTCGAGGACGAAATTATTTTAAGGTGGGTAGACTTGTAACACCCAGATTTCTAAAATTGGGGTATTTTTTTAAAAATTTATTATTTTTATTATTTATTAGTGGTATTTTAGTCATGGTATGATTTTCTGGTGATTTTAGTTAAGTTAAACCATTTCTAAAGTCATGCTAAGTCATGACTTATGACTTTGTGATTTTGGTTAGTATAACTTAGTGTAAACCCTAGTTTTCTCTAACCTAGAAGTTGCCATGACCATGAGAACTTGACCATAGGCTTAGAATATCATTTTAGTGATTTTTAGCCTAAGGGGTATTTTGGTAATTTTCTAAGAATTAAGTAGGATTAGTGAGATTTTACTATTCATGGACTTTTGATTAGTGACTTGATAATCCCTAACCTAGTTACCCTAATATAGAGGTTAGTTCCTAACCTAGAAACTAAGAGGATTAGATATTTCATGGTAGTCAAAGCTATACAAATATCTAGATATTTACTTATTGATATTTTGCTTGATTTATGCAAAATATCTTAAACCCTTTACAAGTCTTTAGCTTAGCCATGAAGCTTTGAACCCCCCCCATGCTTGTGGCCGGCCAAGACACCCCCATGACACCCCCTTGCCTCCCCTCTCTCCTATATAGCTAACACTTAGTTCACATTCCCATGGTTTCATGAAAAATCAAAACTAAGAAAAACCCAAGAACCCTTCCACTCTTTTGACCATAACTTTCTCATTTCTCAAGCTTTGAACCTCTAGTTTTCTCCATTAGGTCACCTACAATCTAAGGGAGCCTAGGGAAGTGAGCTACTTAAGTTTACCAAGGAAGGACAAGTTGAGGCTAGAGGATACACACCCTCATTTAGTGAAATTCAAGACCTTGCACACATAGAGGTAAATATATCTAAACCTAGTTAATATACTGTTTTTTCTTCATTATTGCATGCATATAGTTATAACCTAGCTGTGGGTAAGGTTTGGTGAAATCTAGAAATTGTTTGGTGTCGTATCGGACACGTATCCTACATATAAAAACCCTAATTATGCTCACTGTTTTTGTTCACTGTTATAGTGTAAATACACACTGTTTTCCAAAACTTTTTGAACCAAAACCTAGCCTAGCTAACCCTAAACCTAACCCTAAAACACTGAGCACAAATTGGGTTGTGTCGTGTCCAAAATCTGGACACGAAGCTCTCAGTTTCACACACTGGACACAGTGCACAGTACACTGTAAATGTGCCCTGCTACCACCCCCTTGGTTCTCCCTGCACAAGACACTAGGATACGAGAAAATTTGTGGACACGAGGGGGCAATGTCTGCGCACATGCCCCCAAAATTTGGTGTCGCCTCGTGTCGTGTCGAGTGAGAAAAGTCACTCACACTGGACACGGGCTGACAGTGCACACACGCACAGAGCCAACTTTGAGCGTGTCGTGTCGCATGGACACGACACTAGGGTGTCTCGTAGTGACACGAGCATGAAGCCCTATCCGTGGCGTACACATGGACACAAGCACGTGGTGCTTCGTGTCCTGTGTCGCGAGCACGAGACGTGTGCATCTCTGCACGACGCGGTCCAAACCGCACGTATCAGTCGAGTTTCCTCGTCTGATACGGGTCTCGTGTCGACCCTATACGACACGTGGACACATAACAGAGTGTCCATCGTGTAGCCCTATGTGTGGGCTATACGTGTGTGTGACCACGAGTCGTGTCGTGTCTCGTGGTGTGTCCACGAGACACATGAACACGTGCACGACGCTGTGCACTGTGTTCGTGTATCAGTGTTTACCCGAGTCGTGTTTTTGCGTGTTTGGACACGTAAAACTGTGTCGTGGTGTCGTGTCAGTGACCTAGGACACTAGTGTATGTGTGGGGCTTTAATTACCAACCGCTAGTGTCGAGTCTTAGCTTGGTTTCGTATGTAAAATTGAGTTTTCCCTAGTTACCTATACACAGTCCAGTATTTCCAGATTTAGGATTAATTTCCAGTTTTCCAATTTGAATTTCAAATCTATTTTCATTATGATTTATGCATGTATTAGTATGATTTAAGTGTATATATATGTAGTATATATGTATGTATGTGTGTAGGTGGGTTTTTAGAGTGTATACATGTATATACATGTGTATATACATGTATGTATATATGTGACTGTGTGTGTGTGTATGGGGCTGGATTTGGTTCCAGAAATTCTGGGACCCCCTCCCCTTTCCTGTCTACTGTCAGCCCTCTCTCTCTCACTGTTCATTCACTCTCTCTTTCACTTTATGTCCCACTCTCATTACTTCTCTCTCTATATATATATTGTATATAATATATATCAGGTATATTATACATATACATTATGTATGTATATATGTTATATATATATTGTAGTGTGTATATGGTTATATATATATATGTGGGGTATATGGGTATTTATATATAGTGGCTATATATATAGGTTTTACATTATATAGTGTATGTATATATATATATATATAGGTAAACCTAGAACTAGTTGACCTAAGCTACTAGCCTATGGGCTATAGCTATTAGCCTATGGCCATTAGGCCTAACCCTAATTGACTAGTAAACCAAGACTTAGCTAGTTTGACCCCAATTTGACTAAGTGTTGACCAAGGTCAACCTTAGGTCAATTTGAACTAGCTTAACCTAGTCTTGACTTAAACTAACCTAGAATGACTAGTTTGACTAACCCTAACTAGTTTAACATTGTTTGACCTAACTTGGACTAGTTTGACCAGTTTGACTTTTAGTGTTGACCAGGGTTGACCAAAGTCAACTATAGGTCAAACCTTGACCTAATTGACCTAGAAAGGATTTAGATGAACTCTAAATGACTTAATGATCTAGGTTTGACTAAACCCTAGACTGTTGACTAGTTGATTATGGTTTGACCCATTCATGGGTAAATTGTGACTTAAAGTTAAATGAGTAGTCCTATGTAAATGAAGATGTGTATGGGGTTAAGTAGAATACTTAGGAATTAAGTCTTGATTTGAGTTAGACTATGGTTTTAGCTTGATTTTAAGGTTAAGGTTGTATTGTACTGTATATTTATATGTGGTATACCTTATATAGGAAGTTGGTTATACCTTAGCTTTGTATTATGGTATCTTAGGTAACCTAAGACAAGTTAGCCTATGGTTAGTTGAGTTAACCTTATAGAGTTGACTTGGATAGTTGACCCTTGACCCAATTACCTTGTTGACTAATCTAAAGTTGACCAGAACCTTGATTAGTCTAAATTTGACTTAAGTTGACTTAGTTTGACTGTTAGAATTGTCTAGAGTTGACCAAGTATGACTTCCTGTGATCTAGTTTGACTATTAGAGTTGACCAAGAGTTGACTTTTGACCAGATTGACCTAGAATCATGTAGTATGCATTGTATACTTTATTTTTACCATTGTAGATACATTGTGACTTATATTGCTCTGATTAGGAGCCATACACCTCTCCTCAGACAGTATATCCTCTTCAGACATTCAGTTATCAGGCGAGTACATTCTCTGACCGTTTCATACTTGTTCAGGCTTTACTTCTTGCTCTAGATTACTTTACTTGTTGCTGTCACGTTGGTAACACGGATTGGTACTATATGGATCTTTACATGAGATGTTATCCCCCTCGGGAGCATCGAGTACTTCATGTTATATGTGTTTCACTATCATCATGTACTCCCATGCTTCTATTATTCATGTGCACTCATGTGATCATGTACTCTCATGTTTACTGAGCTCTCATGTATACTATCATGTGCACCCTTTCATGGGCCCCATGTGATATCATGTACAATAACGTAACTTGTATAGATCCTTGTGTATTGATTGGGGTAACGGGGGAGTAGAAGTGGACATGTGAATAATTCCAAAGTAGTGTAATCATGTGCAAACTCAGTAGTGTAATCATGTATAAATTCTAGCCATTCACATGCCTATCTTGTGCTCTACATCACTAGTCACTTACAGTTCTCTATATATAGTAGATATTTATTACAGCTATCTCTTTTACAGCGTATATTTCCTTTCAGCAGTTCATGTATCTTACTCTATTGCCTGTATCGTATTTCCTAACCTGCTATGCACTGCGTGAGATGTATTGTGCTCGTTCCTGTCCTGATTGGACCTGTTGAAAATATTACAGAGGATGAGGATGAGGCCCTGGTGTCTACCTATTATGGAGCAGGACTAGATGATACTTATGTTGTGGACCCTCAGCAGGATCCACCTGCATCTGAGGATATTGCCCCAGTAGTCTAGACCAGTTTAGTCTAGGCAGTTTTTTCTATATTTACTTTTTGTCTCACATTCTGAGTTGTATTTTGAGATGTGGAGATGTATAGACTCTTAGACTTATTGTATTATGAGTTGACATTCTGGTGTTATGTTATCCTAGACACTTGGACATTTTCATCTATACTATGGTTCTCTTTGAGTTACTATCTATCTATCTGTTCTTCATTCTTCTACCCTAGATGTGATTGAGATGTATATTGTTATGTCACCTCCATTCGGAGAGTATAAACTGTACAGGTACCTTATATTGTTAGATGATTGACCTAGGACAGCGTTCTACCGCCGACACTTCACGTAGGATGTAGCAGATACCCCATTACCAGTTATCCAGGTTGGATGGCATGACTCTCCATTGAAGACACCGCGGATTGCCGGGCCAAGTGGATAACCATCTCTTGCTTTCCTAGCCGATTACATATCGCTCTAATAGTTCAAATCACCTTTTTACATTTATTAGCGTATCTTATATTCCAGTTCAGCTTTACTTTCTGTACTTCTCACCATGCTATGATTCTATTACTCACATGCTCTATCTGTCTTTATACTGTACCATGATTTGAGACTAAGTCATGTTTGAAAGAAAGGTTACAACTCTGGTCCTTGTTTGGTTCAAGGGTTGTAACTCGGCTTTCAAATGGTTCCCAAGTCGCCTATATCTTTGTCTTGTATTTCATTATTGCTGTCTCTTATAGTATTTCTCAATTCATATAGAACTGCTATTGGTGTTTGTACTTGCTCATTTTTCTGACAGGATACCTTTGACAAATTTTACAGATGATTCAGAGGCTGATTGTCCGACCTACTATGGGGTTGAGTCTGATGGATTAGATTTAGATCGTGGCTTGTTGGTAGAGCCACTAGACTTTGCTCACCCTGAGTAGCATAGTTTAGTTAGGATTGCCTGGCCTGCGAGCCAGCTAGTATATTTCAGTTTTGTAGTATCTATTATATATATTTTCTGAGACTTGGATGTTTGTGTTTAGCTCTGACTTGTGGATTTTGGACTCATTTTCTGCTTTTTCTATCATATCTCTTTCCCATGCTATCTACCTTAGTTTGATATATGTGATTGAGACTGTATTGCTATGTCACCTCCATTCAGAGTGTATATACTGTACATGTACATTTATCTGTTTTAGTCGTAGTATTTACAAACCCTATGTAGTGCCCCGTCCCTACATCGTGCCCCGTTGATTCGTCCACGGGGTGCGCGAGAAAGGAACACTGTTGCTATCGACTTGGTCGGGACCGATAGGTCGGGATCGATCGAATCGATCGAACGGGAACGGTTGAATTAAGATCCATTCCACGTTATGGGATGGATTCTTCGGAACCAAGTCCCATATTCAGCGGGTTGCGTCTCGAGGATTGACTTTGCGGCTGAGTCGGGAGAGACCTCCCGTTGCTCTGCTTTTCACGTCGCTTGCGTTGGTTTTGGCTTTGGTTTTCCGAATGCGTTTTCGTGAATGTTTTCGATGGTTTTCATGGTTTACATTTCGAGCTCGCATTTCCTATCGAACTCTTGCATAATACAGTGTTCTAATCGGTTGCTTGTGCGATTTCAGGTGATCGCGTAGGCGACGTCTAGCGCAGCCAACAAGTCCCTCGCCTCAAGCAAAACTCAAGGTGAGTGGCTGACCCCCCTTCGTCTCGACCCTCTATTTCAAATGAGAACTCGGGTAATGTTACTAAAAATTGAATGAATTGCTTACAGAATACAAGTCCTGTATGTTAGAAGTGAAGAAGAATGTGTTGTGTTGAAAAGAGATAGAATTATTTTAGGCTTGCAAAACGAACAAGTAAATGAATTGATTACTTAACAAGCCCCAACGGTATCTTAAATACACCATGTTAACCTATCATGGTCATGGACAACTTGTCGACAAGGGCGATGGTTTCTTCGAGCGGCAACCCGGGGCCACGGGACCGACTCGGCCTAGGAAGAAACAGGTTATAGCCGAGCTGGGTAATAGGCAATCGGTAAGACGGGGACTTGCATCGGGGCTCGCTACTTGCGTTGCAAGGGTCCCGTATTGCGAGGCTATGTCCAAGATGGCTAGTTAATGCCAGTGACCTCCATATCAAACACTTGATATAAATTGTTATCAACTAACAAGGAAAGTGAGGGTAAGTTTTTATGTCGCACGGTGCGCTCTGCCGGAGGAAATCTTGATGTAACTTAATGCTTCTTATGAAAATATCTAGGATGGTTAGAAAGACCACTAAAAGCAAGTTGTATGATTTTTATCAAATTCTTGAACCAAATGAGAGCCTGGAAATTAATTAGCCACTCGCCAGTACATGTTGATTGTACTGATCCTCGCTCTCTATACAGGTGCGGTAGATCTGGAAGGGCGTGCTACGTAAAGGGAGGCAACGCTCGTGTTTTAAAGCTTCGTCCGTACATTGAAGCTTGGATCAACCCTTTTGAAGACTCCGCTGTTGAAGCATCGAAGACAGATGGAGCGCCTTCCCACCATCCCAGGTGGTTTGTAATTTTGGTTGTAAAGTCAAGGGATGAATGTGTGGAATGGCTATCTCGTCGACGTTCATTTCGTAATGGAGTCAGTTTGTAAAAAGCCCGCGCGGCGCCTTTGTATCGAGTCTGTAAAATGATGTTTCATTATCAATAAAGCTTATGTTTCCTTCTCTATAATGTGTGTGTTCAATTTACTCTGCGCATTCTGCTGTTGTTGTATTTCGGATAACAATTATGACTATGCCTTGTGCAAGCGCAACTTAGGCTTGCACGGCATCACGCCCGGGGGACGACTATCGATTCTACGGAATCGGGGCGTGACATAATGGTATCAGAGCACGGCTTTACGTCCTTGGCCTCTAGTGTCGAGTTTTCAGTCTCAAATCGTTGGTCTCGTGTCGATGAGATACGTCGTTCCATACAAGGGAGTCCGTAATAAGTTTGGTTACTAATGTATTTTTACCTTCAAAATCCTAGAAGGTGCGACGGTGAATGTGGCGAACGAAGAAAGTGCTTCGAGCGGCTCGAGTAGCTCGAGGCCCGGACCCTCAAACGATGCCATGGGACGGATGTTGCGCATGCTGGAAGCGCAACAACAACAAGCTCTGGAGAATCAACGCCTGAATGAGCAACATCGACGGGAGACGGAGGCACATCGACGGGAGGTAAAGGCACGCCAGACCCAGTTCGAGGCCCGATTCGATGCACAATTCAAGTTGCAGCAGAAGCAGCTTGATACTCTTCAGCAAATTGTTCAGACAGTAGTGGCCAACAACAACAACTCCGCGACCACTCCTGCCGTGACCGAGCCTGCGGCCAGACAAAGTGAAATCGAACCGGAGGTACCCGAGCTTATGCCTGCGGCACCGAGAAGTTCCAACTTCGACGTGTCAAAATTCACAAAGAGCTTCCGTACTTCCTTTTGCGGTACTGAAGACCCTTCGTTGGCGATCGATTGGCTGGAGGAGTTAGAGGACCGGTTCGAGCTTCTGGGTGTCGATGAGTCCAAGAAAGTCGCATGCACTCAACTTCTACTCCGATTGAACGCGCACGACTGGTGGGCCGTGCAAAAGCGAGCAATCAGACGCGACGACGAGACAGCGATAATATCTTGGGCCACCTTCCGAGAGGCGTTCGAGATCGAGTACCTTCCCGATGCTATTCGACAGGAGAAGGAGAATGAATTTATGCAGCTAAGGCAAGGGAATATGACGGTGCGGCAGTATGCAGCAGAGTTCAATAAGTTAGCCAAGTTTGCTGGACAATACCTGCCTTCCCTGGCGAGTCGTGCACGACGGTTCGAAGTGGGCCTACGACCATCTATCGCCGCCCATGTGTCTGTTCCCAAATACCAAACGATGGGGGAGTCTCTCAACCACGCCCTCCGCCTTGAAAGCCAATATCCTCCAAGTGCTGCCGGCGCTGTGCATACCTACAATCACAAACGCCCTAGCCACACGGGAGGAAACAACGTGACCAAGCGTCCGAACACTAGGTCCCAAAGCGGATATCAAGGGCATAACCCAAAGCCCTACTGCAACCGATGTCATAATATCGGCCACACGATCGACGATTGCCAGGTACCAGAGGGTGGATGTTGGCACTGTGGCAAGAGGGGCCACAGGCGTGCTGAGTGTCCAACCAGAAGGCCGAACCCAACGGCGCCCCAACAGCACCGTCCAGCAGCGCCCCAGCAGCATCGTCCAGGAAATCAAGTTCTAGCGCCTCGAGCCCATCAGCCCGTACCGCAAAATGGCCAAGACCATCGCCCCAATGCCCAGGGCCGCGTCTATGCCATGACCCGAGATAAAGTGCTTGCGTCAGATACGGTCGTGACAGGTATACTTAGTTTCAATAATGTGCCTGCTCATGTACTATTTGATTCAGGTGCTTCACATAGTTTTATATCGGCGGACTTTGCCGCCGAGCACAAATTTCCTGTAATATCATTAGACCTCGACCTTAGCGTAAGCACACCTTCCGGCACACCAATACTCACAAACTTAGCCTGCGCTGACGGGATTATCTGTATCGGCGGTCAAAAGATAGGTCTTGATGTGATAGTTCTAGATATGAAGGACTTTGACATCATTCTGGGAATGGATTGGCTCGGGCCGTGCAACGCAACCATAGACTGCGCCAGAAAGACGGTCACCTTCCGCATTCCAGGGGTGCCTGAATTCTGCTTTTCGTGTGGTGAGGCGTCGTCGACCTGCATGTTGATTTCGACAATTTCTGCTCGGAGGATGCTGCATTCTGGGTGCGAAGGCTATTTGGCGTCCGTCCGAGACATGCGACAGGATGATGCAAACGCGGGTCAGACCGACGTTGTGGCAGAATTTCCCGATGTGTTCCCGGACGAGCTACCCGGCATGCCCCCCGACAGAGAAATCGAGTTCAGCATCGACACATTCCCCGATACCCGACCGATTTCCAAGGCCCCGTACAGAATGGCTCCCGCCGAGCTGAAGGAACTCAAGGTCCAACTACAAGAGTTACTCGATAAAGGGTTTATTCGGCCTAGCGTTTCACCGTGGGGAGCGCCCGTATTGTTCGTAAAGAAGAAGGATGGGTCCCTGCGTCTGTGCGTCGATTACCGGGAGCTGAACAAAGCCACCATCCGGAACAAGTACCCATTGCCCCGCATAGACGACTTATTCGATCAACTGCAAGGCGCCTCGGTATTTTCGAAGATTGATCTCCGCTCAGGTTACCATCAACTCAAGATAAAGTCAGACGACGTGCAAAAGTCCGCCTTTCGCACTCGTTACGGCCACTACGAGTTCCTGGTGATGCCATTCGGCCTGACGAATGCCCATGCCGCCTTTATGGATCTGATGAATCGGGTATTTCGACCTTTCCTTGATAAATTTGTGGTAGTCTTTATTGATGATATTCTCGTCTACTCGAAAGACAGGGCGCAGCATGCAGAACATCTACGGGCCGTGCTCCAGACACTTCGAGAACACGAGTTGTATGCAAAGCAGAGTAAGTGCGAATTTTGGCTCAGCAGCGTATCCTTTCTGGGTCACATCATTTCGTCCGAAGGTATTGCAGTCGATCCGAAGAAGGTGGAAGCCGTTGCTGATTGGAGGCGGCCTGCGTCTGCTAGTGAGATTCGAAGCTTTCTTGGTTTGGCGGGATACTATCGACGCTTCGTGAAAGACTTCGCGAAGATAGCATCGCCATTGACTCGCCTCACTCAAAAGGGAGTCGCGTATGAGTGGTCGGATGACTGTGAAGCTTCATTCCAGGAGCTAAAACGGCGATTGATTTCGGCACCTATACTCGCGCTTCCGGATGGGCCAGAGGGTTTCCAGATATTCAGCGATGCTTCAGGCCAGGGCTTGGGATGTGTGCTCATACAGCGGAACAAGGTGATATCCTTCGCCTCGAGACAATTGAAGCCGCACGAGAAGAACTATCCTACGCACGACTTGGAGTTAGCGGCAATTGTGTTCGCGTTGAAATTGTGGCGTCACTATCTATATGGTGTGGCGTGCGCGATCTATACCGACCACAAGAGCCTCAAGTATCTCTTCACTCAGAAGGAGTTGAACTTGCGACAGCGGCGCTGGCTCGAACTGATAAAAGACTATGACTTGACGATCGACTACACTCCGGGCAAGGGAAATATGGTGGCGGACGCTCTGAGTCGGAAATATCTTGCCTCACTATCCATCAACCGCAGACTACTACAAGATTTAGAAGAAATGGGCATCGATCTCCGGGTTCGATTCAGGGATATACGGTTGGCGCAGCTGCAGTTAGAGCCGAGTTTGCTGAAAAAGATCAAGACCGCTCAGAAGGATGATCCGTACCTGAAGAAAATACGCGAGCGAATTTCAACAGGTAGTGCGACCGACTTTGCAGAGGACAAGACCGGCGTACTGAGATTGAATGGCCGACTATGTGTTCCGGATGATTCAGAACTACGAAAGGAGATAATGTCGGAGGCCCATTATACGAAATATATATTGCATCCAGGCAGTACCAAGATGTATAAGGACCTCCGTACGACCTTCTGGTGGCACGGGATGAAGAGAGATGTGGCACTCTTCGTGTCGCAATGCATGGCCTGTCAGCAGGTGAAAGCTGAACATCAACGACCGGGCGGGGAGATGCAGAACCTTGCCATTCCAGAGTGGAAATGGGATCATGTCACGATGGACTTTTATGTTGGCCTGCCGAAGACACCACAGGGGAGCGACGCTATCTGGGTCATCGTCGATCGACTAACCAAGTCAGCGCACTTTATTGCCATCAAAGTTACTTGGAGCGTTGATCGCCTGGTACAGATTTATCTTGACGAGATAGTACGGCTGCACGGAGTTCCAGTATCCATCGTCTCTGATCGGGATTCACGGTTCATGTCGCGATTCTGGAGTAGCCTTCAGTCGGCGCTGGGTACCAAGTTGCAGTTCAGCTCAGCTTACCATCCTCAGATCGACGGCCAAACGGAGCGCGTTAATCAGATTCTCGAAGACATGCTACGGCTCTGCGCAATTGACTTCAAATCAAGCTGGGACGTCCACCTACCGTTGGCGGAATTTGCATACAACAATAGCTATCAGTCCAGCATCCAAATGGCGCCGTATGAAGCTTTGTACGGCCGGAAGTGCAGATCGCCCATTTGCTGGGATGAAGTCGGGGAACGGTAGATACTCGGCCCGGAACTGGTGGAACAGACTGTGGAGAAGGTCAAGCTCATTCGGGAAAGACTGAAGATTGCACAGAGTCGGCAAAAGAGCTACGCCGATACCCATCGAAGACCGCTTGAGTTCCAGGTGGGCGATCATGTGTTCCTGAAGGTGTCGCCTATGCGAGGAGTTACTCGGTTCGGCGCGAAGGGGAAGCTGAGTCCGAGATTCGTTGGGCCGTTTGAAATACTCGAGCGGGTCGCCCCAGTGGCCTATAAAATTGCCCTACCGCCGGCGCTCGAAGGTGTGCACAACGTCTTTCACGTCTCCCAGCTGCGGAAGTACGTGCACGACCCTAGCCACGTGGTGGATTTTGGCCAGCTGGAGCTAAAGTCCGACTTATCCTACGTCGAAGTGCCAGTTCAAATCTTAGAACGCAAGGATAAGCTGCTGCGGAATCGGACGATCCCTCTCGTTCGCGTACTTTGGAGGAACCATGCGGCAGAAGAGTCGACATGGGAACTCGAGTCTGAGATGAAGGAAAAGTTTCCTTCATTGTTTTTATAGAGGTAGGTTCTGTTCATAAGTTTCGAGGACGAAACTTTTTCTTAGTTGGTTATGGTGTAGTGCCCCGTCCCTACATCGTGCCCCGTTGATTCGTCCACGGGGTGCGCGAGAAAGGAACACTGTTGCTATCGACTTGGTCGGGACTGATAGGTCGAGATCGATCGAATCGATCGAACGGGAACGGTTGAATTAAGATCCATTCCACGTTATGGGATGGATTCTTCGGAACCAAGTCCCATATTCAGCGGGTTGCGTCTCGAGGATTGACTTTGCGGCTGAGTCGGGAGAGACCTCCCGTTGCTCTGCTTTTCACGTCGCTTGCGTTGGTTTTGGCTTTGGTTTTCCGAATGCGTTTTTGTGAATATTTTCGATAGTTTTCATGGTTTACATTTCGAGCTCGCATTTCCTATCGAACTCTTGCATAATACAGTGTTCTAATCGGTTGCTTGTGCGATTTCAGGTGATCGCGTAGGCGACGTCTAGCGCAGCCAACAAGTCCCTCGCCTCAAGCAAAACTCAAGGTGAGTGGCTGACCCCCCTTCGTCTCGACCCTCTATTTCAAATGAGAACTCGGGTAATGTTACTAAAAATTGAATGAATTGCTTACAGAATACAAGTCCTGTATGTTAGAAGTGAAGAAGAATGTGTTGTGTTGAAAAGAGATAGAATTATTTTAGGCTTGCAAAACGAACAAGTAAATGAATTGATTACTTAACAAGCCCCAACGGTATCTTAAATACACCATGTTAACCTATCATGGTCATGGACAACTTGTCGACAAGGGCGATGGTTTCTTCGAGCGGCAACCCGGGGCCACGGGACCGACTCGGCCTAGGAAGAAACAGGTTATAGCCGAGCTGGGTAATAGGCAATCGGTAAGACGGGGACTTGCATCGGGGCTCGCTACTTGCGTTGCAAGGGTCCCGTATTGCGAGGCTATGTCCAAGATGGCTAGTTAATGCCAGTGACCTCCATATCAAACACTTGATATAAATTGTTATCAACTAACAAGGAAAGTGAGGGTAAGTTTTTATGTCGCACGGTGCGCTCTGCCGGAGGAAATCTTGATGTAACTTAATGCTTCTTATGAAAATATCTAGGATGGTTAGAAAGACCACTAAAAGCAAGTTGTATGATTTTTATCAAATTCTTGAACCAAATGAGAGCTTGGAAATTAATTAGCCACTCGCCAGTACATGTTGATTGTACTGATCCTCGCTCTCTATACAGGTGCGGTAGATCTGGAAGGGCGTGCTACGTAAAGGGAGGCAACGCTCGTGTTTTGAAGCTTCGTCCGTACATTGAAGCTTGGATCAACCCTTTTGAAGACTCCGCTGTTGAAGCATCGAAGACAGATGGAGCGCCTTCCCACCATCCCAGGTGGTTTGTAATTTTGGTTGTAAAGTCAAGGGATGAATGTGTGGAATGGCTATCTCGTCGACGTTCATTTTGTAATGGAGTCAGTTTGTAAAAAGCCCGTGCGGCGCCTTTGTATCGAGTCTGTAAAATGATGTTTCATTATCAATAAAGCTTATGTTTCCTTCTCTATAATGTGTGTGTTCAATTTACTCTGCACATTCTGCTGTTGTTGTGTTTCGGATAACAATTATGACTATGCCTTGTGCAAGCGCAACTTAGGCTTGCACGGCATCACGCCCGGGGGACGACTATCGATTCTACAGAATCGGGGCGTGACACCCTATATACAGCGTTCTACCGCCGATACTGCGGCGTAGGCTGGACGTAACCACGTGCTCGTGCCCCTCTTCAGGGTGCGGGTCGTGACACACGGGGAACGTTGTAATTCGTCAAATACGAGGGTCGTAGGCTGAGGCAAACTCATTTTCGTTTATCTCGGTCATCGAGATGACCCGATTCGCTTCTCAAGCATTCTTGTCCACGAATCAGTATGATTTCTTCTTAGCGGGGTCGACTAAGTCTAAGTAATTTCCGTCCGATTCAAGACCAAGTATTGCACTATCATCGAGTATATCTTCCTATCAGTGGTTCAATTTGTTATACCAACTTTTACTTGTACGATATCGATTCCATATCATTTACTTGTTTAGGGCCAATCTCGTTGTCGTTCATGCACACTCCGCTCACACATTTCTTTGATTCCGAGCCACGCTCGTACTAGTATCATTCCTTTCTTTTAACACGATCTCAATCCCCGATACTTTCCATTCCTCAAGTCTCGTTTGGAATTTAATGTGTCACTTGGTTGGATCGTGCACGCATTCCAGGCATCCCCAAAATACATGCATTCACCAAACCGCGTGATAGAGAATTCATCATTCTCACTCGAGTCGCATCGTGCACATACTCCAGCGTCCCTGAAATATATACATGTCAGCCGAATCTCGTGAGGGGTATTCCTATATTCGTGATTCACACCATCCATCCATACCAATCCTTAATGTCAATCTTTCGATTGCTAACTATTGAAATAGGTGCGTCTCGCCTAACCGCTAGGCCATTTTTCAAGGCTAAGTCAATGTCAGGATTGGAATCATAGTTTCCCAACAATAATGCCAACACTGAGCCCAATCCTAGGGTCAAACCAAAGTCGGTAGTACGAGGTTTTCTACCTGAGCTCGCGTCACTCAGATTTCTAAACATCGAGCATGATCGCCTAATTCGAATCAAGGCATTCGTCGTACAGCACAACGAATTCAAATCCATTCAAATTACCAAATCGACATACTTTACATATCCATTCTAACCAATTCATGTATTCGATCTCGAGTTCATCTAGCTTTGATAATATGTTGCTCCCCAATCTCACGTGAGTCCGATTATCCACGGTGGTTCATGAATCACCATGCAACTCTCTCGCAGAATAATCATTCTTATCGGGACGTAACTCTTGCTTGCGTCTAGACTAATTCATTCTCGATACGCGGATTGGACCTATGCAATCCTCAAATTCAACCGTCACGTACGCTAAGTCATTCTCGAGTCCGTATTTGCGTCAAACCACAAGTCGATGTATCAAATTTGCCATGCCATACAAGTTCGATCACCCCCGATGTATGAATCACCATACCAGCGTTCATGCGGAGTGATCGCCCTAATCGGCGCGATGCATGTGCGAGGCTGGAGTTGCGCTCGCATAAGACAAGAACGTCAATGTTGTGGTTATCGTCAAAGCAAATCCAAATATTTTATTTTTCTCCAAGCCCAGATCTCTATTCGATAGTCCGTCCGTCATTCATTCAACCAGAAGATCCTCGAGCCAAGTTTATCTTTTCCTCGATACGTTTTAATATCCCGAGTATAGCATCCATCGGAACAATGACATTTACACGATCGTTATTTGCCGAGTCAGAGTACCCCCGAGTTATCGCATAACGATCTTTGATACGCCTCAATACCATCGACGATATATGTAACCTGACGATCTTCCTTTGTAACCAATTTTGAGTCGTACGACTGATGCTATTGTCCGAACTAGATATACCACAATTCTATTCGATTCAATCTAAGATCAAGTTCGATCGCCATTCCTCAAGCTAGCTTTAATATCGTTCTCCATAATTCAAGTCACATTTTATCTAACCCAATCCGAGATCACAAGTGCTATCCTCTAGCTTCCTCGATTAAGACATACATTTTTATTCATTGTTCCGAGTCATTTTCTAACTTGCGTTGTCCATTGACAAGTTGTCCGTACGACATCTCGTTCGGGACATTCGAAGTCACGACCAACTAAGCGTGACGCGTTCTAAAGCTTTGCGCGATCGTATCATCTCGCCGACATACTCGCTATATCCGTAAATCCTTTAGTCTCGCTCGAACAATTTCTATAATGTCCATACACCACTCAGGGTTCTAGCCACTCGACTAGTCGTCGACACTCATCCTTATTCTTCTTCGAAGCTATCAGATACACCACTCAGGGTCAAGTCACTCTACAAATCCTCAAAAGGTTATTCGATTCCCATTCGATATGTTCAATCGCGCGTTCGTCCGTTCCTCAAAATCCAAATCAATCTTTCGTGCACGCCTAAGCGTTAGCTTGATAGCGTTCCTATCGATATACACTCTAAGTGTAGCTTCGTTTCCACCGAGCGGTACTTGATGTCGCTCGCAACTCGATTGCACCAAAAAGTCGAGGTGCGCGACACTACTAAAATAACCCCATTTAGCGACGTCAAAAGACGTCGCTAAATAAGGAAAATCCGTCGCTAAAATCTATTTGCAACGTATGTAGCGACGAAAATTGGATGTCGCGTATAGGCATGTCGTAGATGACAATTTCGTCGCAGAACGTCGCTTTTTGCGACGTCATGTTTAGTGTCGCTAGACGTCGCAAAATTTGCGACAGATAGCGACGTAAACTTACGTCGCCAAAATAGCGACGTAGAGCGACCACTTTGCGACGCGGTAAACATTATATATGATGACATGGCATGGCAGCCACGTGGGCGCTTTAGCGACGCCTAGCGACAAATTTAGCGACGTCCGCTCTCAGGTTGACATATCCCACGTCAGCAGTATAGCGACTGCTAGCGACGTTACGTCACTGTACGTCGCAGAACGTCGCTATACGTCGCAGATATAATAAAAAAAAATTAAAAAAATATAATTGGTATTTTTGTTATGCTGTGTGTCTGTGTTTACAGTGTGTGTGAAGTGCAGTATTCGAACCATCGACAGTTTTGCTTACTGTTCTATGTTTTATCTTGGATAGAAAGAGCAACAGTTCAGGGTGTACTTCTCAGAGCTTCCTCTTCACGTCCTTCACCTTCTCGGGATCCTTTACGACGTCTCGAGAAAGTGAAGGACGTGAAAATGAAACTCTCAGAAGTACACCCTGAACTGTTGCTCTTTCTATCCAAGATAAAACATACAACAGTAATCGAAACTGTCGATGGTTCCGAACACTGCATTTTACATTCACTGTAAACACAGACACACATTATCATAAAAATACACATTATATTATTTTTAAAATTTTGGCAGCACCTCCTTTGTATATCAGATCATCGCTTATAACCCAGCGTAGGTATATTTGTCATCCCCGTCGCAGATGTCATAAAGTAAATATCACAATAAAAATAGGAGGCAGTGCAAAGTAAATATCACAGACACACATCCTCACAAACATCCAATAGAGTCGAATAAAAATGGAAGATGATAAAAAGTCTCCCACCAAGTGTATAAACAAAAGTGTACCAATAAACAATTTGTCCATAGGGCCAATACATACAAGTCATAAAAAAATCAATAAAATTACTGCGGACCCCTGCCGCGCAACTGGGATAGAATGTAGTCATACTACTCCTGGGTGAGCTGTACCGTAGGGGCAGTAGGAGGCAGTGCAATGTCTGAAGTCGACGCCGTCGATGGACCAGGAGGACGTATCTGCTCCAGCTCTCGCATTTGCTCACCATAAACAGCAAGGGTACTCACCACCCTCTCAGTACTCGCCTCAAGCGAAGCCGAAACCTGAATGAGTGAGGCAGACATGCTCCTCTGCGATCCCTCCAGCTCGATCTGTCTACGCTCTGTGCACTGTGTAGACTAGGTGAGCGTATGCAAGCTGGTAGCTGTAGCCTGATACAGACTCATCAGCTCCTGTATACTACGCTCGATCGCATCAAATCGTCCAGTGACGATCGGAGGGTCGGATCGTCGCTCGACCGTATCAAAAATCTGCTGCTGCAACTCGCGACGCAGCTCTTCGATCTAACATCGAACATCCTCAGCTCGTGATGATGCCTACGAAGTCGGAGACTGCGCACTGACAGAGGGGGCCTGGGAAGACTCTGAAGCCAAATACGCGTCGTAGGATCCCGTACCGTAGTACGTAACCTTCTGAAGACCGCCAACGGCGGTCATCCAGAGCTCATCCGGCGATGGAGCTGTAGGCGACTGGAAGGAAGTACCAGCCCCTCCCTCTGCTTGCGCACTTGCAGCAGTAGCCGCCTCCTCCTGTAGCCGAACAAACTCGGCCTAGAACATGTTTGCTAACGTGTAAGTGTTTGCTAAAGTCTATATTGATATCTATTTTCCTGTTTTCTAAATTATAGTAAATTAATATAAAGAATAGAAGGTATATATGCCTGCGTCGCCCTCTCGTCAATGAACTCCCTAGCCCTCCGATGGGTGACCAGGAAGACGGTCACCATGTTCGGGTCCTCATCCTTTTTTACCTGTTAAAATATATTATCTATTAATAGTATTAAACATTCTATCGAACTATATATAAATTAATGTCCGTCATAGGAAACATACCAGACGACGAAAATGCTCCGTCATCGGAATGGAGCCACCACACCACTTACCGACGCTCGACCGTGCCACCTTGGCCTTGTCAGACCGCTCTTGGTACTTGGGCTCGCTGAATCTAGCCTTCATCGTAGCCCACTGATCTAGCGTGATCCAACCATGTATCGGCTCTCCGGAGCGATCACGACACTTCTGGTCGTGGATCGCATCACGGATGAGCTTGGCTGCGACGGCAGAAAATTGGCCCTCGATCCTCGTCGCCCGGTGTGGTGGATAGAAATAGGTCCTCTACAAGAAGTAAAATACAAAAGTTGTATAATATACGCAAATGATTATTAAAATTTAAAAATAAATAATTTTTTTACCTTGAAGTGGGCGAACCAAAAGGCCTTCCTATCTGCGGGAGCATCTGAGTAGTTAATCCAAGGTCCACCAAAGTTCTGCCTCATAAATACCCCCAGCTGTCTCTGTACTACAGAAGGCCGATATCTATACAATAATAATTTTTCATGAATATATATGTACATATAATCATTTGAGAAATATATATTAATTAATTAACTTACTTCATAGGCCCATTCGTCCAAATCTTCATACGCATCTCGCCCGGGGGAGCGCATGGAGGGTCGCTCTCACCTCCTGTCTGGGCAGGATCAGTCTAATTGCCGTCCTCCATATGCTCACCGTCGGCTCCCCCAATAGAGCCATCGACAGGAGGAATGCTGGACGGGGGATCAGGGATGCTGGACGCAGGATCAGGAAGGCTGGACGACGAGGGAGGAGTCGGCAACCTGCTGGAACTTCTCTGTCCCGGTAATGGACCGGGAACAGAACGATACACTGGCGTACTCGGAGATGAGGATGAGGGTACGGAACTGCCCTCTCCATCCCCAGGCCGAGGCTGACGGAACTGCCTAATATAAAATCCTCCGTGTGGTCCTCCTGGTCTAGTCATACCTGCTAATAACATATGACAATAAAACAAAAATACATATTTATATGATAGACATCACAGATTTTTGAAAAATATCATGGTCACAGATAAAAGTGTCACGGATTTATTATTACAAAAATACATATTTATATGATAGACATCACAGATTTTAATCCTCTTCTGAAAATTCATCTAGTTCGTTTAGCTCATCATCTTCTTCTTTTTCCTCCTCTACATCTTCACTTTCATCTGCATCTTCCTCTTCAGATAATTCTACTTCTTCTACACAATTAGATGTGTAATGAGGAACTTTCGTCGTGTCCACTTCTATAATATTTGTTACAAGAGGTTGACTTGAACCTAAACCCATTAACACAGTAGCTTGGCCATATTTTTGCAGCATAAATTGGTCCCTTGGCTAGCGTTCTAATAGACTCATTCTCAAGTCTTGCGTATGGACGATCGACCTAAATACCACGAAAGAAGCAATTAAGCTCATTCTCAATCAAGTGCATATACAGAAAGGTAATTACAGAGTTCTGAAGTCTTACATATGCACTCAACCATGATGGAAAATAATACCTCATTTCTTGTTCTAGTTCTTCTTCTGTTATGTGTGGCCTACCTGACCTCACATCATCATTAAATATGCTAAAAATAACATCGTGCAATTAATGTAATAGTATAATAATCAACAATATTAAAATAATATAGACGTATTATTTACTTACCCCTCCAATTTCTCTACTTCCTCTTCGTCGCAGTTGAGTAATACATACATCTGAGCAGCCCTTAGCTCATCATCGTTCAGATATCTCTTCTTCATTTTACCCGATAGCTTTCCTGGAGCATTGAATACCTTCAGTATTGTATCATTACTTTCATGATCTCCGTCGTCGTTTCTGGAAGCTCTCGTTCTATTAGTTGCAACATGAGGCTTGAAATACATCGAACAAAAGTTTGTAATCTCCTCGAGAACATAGGCTTCACAAATAGAACCCTCGACCCGTGCCTTATTTTTCACCCTTCTATTTAGGTGATTCAAATGTCGCTCGAACGGGTACATCCATCGATATTCGACGGGTCCACCAACACGTGCCTCATAGGATAGATGAATCGGCAAATGCTCCATAGAGTCGAAGAATCCAGGAGGAAACACCCTCTCTAGCTTGCATAGTATTACCGCAATGTCGTTCTCTTGCTTTTCTAGACGATCAACGAGCAATTTCTTAGAACAAAGATCCCTGAAGAATATGCTAAGCTCCGTCAATGGATCCCAAACTGCCTGCGGTAAGAATCCCCGAAATACAATCAAAATTAACCTCTTCATGAATACGTGACAGTCGTGGCTCTTCATACCCGTCAATTTATTTAACTTCAGATCGACACATCTTCTCAGATTTGACACATATTCGTCTGAAAATTTTAGGCCCTGGATCCACCGACAAAGTCTCACTTTATCCTCCTTGTCCAGCGAGAAAATTGACTTCGACAGGAACTGTTTTCCATTCTGCTGTATCAAATGCAACGCAGGGCGTTTGCATATTTTTTCTAAGTCCAACCTGGCCTTGGGATTGTCTTTCGTTTTTTCCTTTACATCCATCACAGTATTAATTATGTTATCAAACACATTCTTCTCAATATGCATGACAACAAGATAATATCTGATCAGATTGGTACTCCAGTATGGCAGATCCCAGAATATGCTCCTCTTTGTCCAGTTATGATCTCTACCAAATCTATCGCACTTGTGTCCAGTTGTAGGATCTTCGATAGCACTTGGAAAATCTTTAACCTCCTCCCATATCGTGGCTCCGCACCACCTTGGCGGTGGATCACCCTTCTCTACAACGTCGGTACGGAATGTATTCTTATTCCTTCTGAACGGATGATCTTTTGGCAGAAATTGCCGATGACAATCAAAAAAGCACGATTTTCCTCCGTATTTCAAGCGGAAAGCCTTACTACGGTCCATGCAATACGGACATGAGAGACGGCCATGAGTGCTCCATCCAGATAACATT
Source organism: Iris pallida (assembly GCA_029216955.1). Lineage (NCBI taxonomy): Eukaryota > Viridiplantae > Streptophyta > Magnoliopsida > Asparagales > Iridaceae > Iris > Iris pallida. The sequence continues at coordinate 4,470,533 of JANAVB010025198.1, forward strand.
CCATAGGCCGGAAAGTCATTGATGGTCCACATAAGGGTTGCCTTCATCTGAAAATTCTGCTTCCTGGAAACATCGTACGTGTTAGCGCCTACTTCCCATAACTGATTCAACTCATCTATGAAAGGTTGTAAGTACACGTCAATGTTCCTCTTGGGATTGTTCGGACCAGGAATTATAACGGTTAGAAACATGTACTGAGTCTTCATGCACATCCAAGGCGGTAGGTTATACGGAGTGACAATCACAGGCCAGCACGAATACTGGGATCCCGAAAGACCAAAAGGAGTAAAACCGTTAGAAGATAGTCCCAACCTGACATTATGCGGATCTGAAGCAAAATCAGGATACACTCAATCAAAGTGCTTCTACGCTTCTCCATCGGATGGGTGATCCAACACTCCTTCAATCTGTTCTCGCATGTGCCAACTCATATTTTCGGCCGTCTCTTTCACCATAAATAATCTTTGCAACCGCGGCGTTAAAGTCAAGTAGTGCATTGAATCGGTCGGTCTTCTTACACCGGTAGACCTTCCTGTACTAGTTGTCTTATAGCGATTAGCTCCACAAAATCTGCACACATCTACGTCCTTGTCGTTTTTGTAGTACAACATGCACCCATTGCGATAGGAATCGATTTTCTCGTATCCCATCCAGAGCGATCTCACCATCCTCTTAGACCGGTAGAAGTCTTTAGGTAACTTAGCACCCACCGGCAAGATCTCTATAATGAACTCCAACACTCGGTTGTAGCATTCTTGCGACATGTTAAAATCTGACTTAATGCTCAACAGTCTTGTAACCACCTCCAACGGTGAATAATCCTCACAACCAGGATACAATGGAGTCCTTGCATTCTCCAGCAACTCCATGAATTGTGCAGCATCGACGTTCGGTGCCTCCTCAAGTGCATCATGAACGAAACTAGGCCCCGCAGCGTCAAAACCATGTTGACGCACCCGTCATCGTATGCATGATTATCTGAAACAAAATTAGGTCCCACATGCATATACGGTTCAACGTATGGCTCCGGCTCTGATGCTAAAGACACAAGTTCTCCATGTGCGGTCCACTGATAGTAATTAGGCGTGAAACCCCTCGAGTACAAATGATATGTCACTTCCACTTCTGGATAATATTTCACATTATGACATTTCACACACGGACACTTAATTTTGGTGCCATCCATGTACTGAGGGAACGCCTTAGCAAACTGCAGGAACTGCTCTATTCCTGCTATGTATTCATCCCGCACACCACACATATCATCAGAACGACGATTGTACATCCATGAACGATTCCACAAGTAGTAATTCATATCCATTTGGAAATAATTCTGCAAAGATGGACACACATTATCCAACAGGCACAAATTCGTATATTATGTCTTATTATGGGACACACATTAGTAGCGGACAGTTACTAATAACAATGATATGCAATCTAGGTCAAACTAGGTTGTACTAAGTCAAACAAAGTCAAACAAGGTCAAGCTAAGTCAAACAAAGTCAAACAAGGTCAAACTAGGTCAAGGGTTGACCTATAGTTGACTTTGTCAACTCTTAGTCCAATCTAGGTCAGATGTTGACTCTACTTTGAAGTATCGGCCGAAACCATGGTATATACATGGTTTAAAGTATTGGCCGATACCGATCCGATACGGCCGATACCGATACGGTTTGGCATGTTCCGATCCGATACCGACCGATACCAAATATTGACCGATACCGACATTGGAGGTCTTTGTTCCGATCAATTCGGCAAAACCAATCGGTAAGGGTGACTACTATTTCATATAATTTCAAAACTACTAAGAAATGTGTATTTATATATATAGGTATATATGTATGTATTGTGTGTGTGTGTGTCCTGTGTCACAGAGTCGTGTCCGAAATAGGGTTAGGGTCCTGTCCCCTGCCCCCTCCCCCCTACCCCTGCCTCCTCCCCCCTATAGGGTATCCTATTACCATAGACTAATCTAGGACACTCTTAAGATACTAGGATATCTAACTATCCTAGGATACCAAATTCTAGCCAAGATACTAACTTAGGGTACTAACTTCTAGCCCATATCCTAATATCCTATTATCTTGATACCCTCAAGATACTAGCATAACCTAACTACCCTAAGATATCTAACTTAGGATACTAACTTATCTAGGATAAATAGGATACTAACTAACCTATCCAAGACACTAACTAACCTATCTAGGATACTAACTTCTAGTATCCTAAGATATTAACTCACCTATCTAACTCTAGGATACTAACATCCTAAACAAGATATTAAATTAGTGCATAGGATACAATCCTAAATATCTAACTTAGGATACTAACTTATGGATACATATCTAAATCCCTCTCACCTTTCTCACTCTCAAACACACACACACACACACACACACACACACACACACACACACACACAAAATCTAACACTTATCTCAATATCCCTCTTCACTCACACTCACACTACCATACTACCACACTACCACATCAAAACAAGCCATCAATCACACAACTACCTTTATATTTACTATATATATATAGGCATACATATATAGGTTAAGATATTTACATATACTAGGCTATAACCAAGGGGACACAATATATACATTCAACAATTTATGCATTTATATACTAGAGAGATAGAGAGTGTATAGTGTCAAGTGTGCATATACAAGTGTCATGTGTGTACGTGTCTCCCAAACCAAACTCGTGTCCAAATTGTCATGCCCCAGAACCAGAATACTGGAGAGCGGGGGCAGACATAGCCAGCTACGTATATTGAAATAGAATACATCTCAACTATACGGTCACGGCTGTCTAGATATGAGGGTTTACTACAAGCCAGCAGTCTCTTAAGGTCAAGCCTATTGTCTCAATCTCAAGCAATTAACAGAGTTACAAGATGTTAGAGCATCAAATATATATATATATAAGGCGTCCCAAATATTACATATCGGATGATCATGAAGCTAGTTGTACAAAATGATAGGACTAGCAAGAGTTCGGTCATACATGATCAATCCTAGGATTTGTTACTCATGTTTACATCCCGTAGGCAGACAGTAAGTAAATATGCATCGAGCTAACAGGTGCTCGTCGGCTAAACGTCTCAAAAGAATAAATTTACATATAAGTGGGTGAAACAAAAAGGAAAACCCACTCTTGGCCCGGGTTCCGTCTAGTTGTCTCCATTGGGCTGGAAGCTCGGTAGATCCTCGGGAGCTGCTCCGAAATCGGGCCACACAAAACCAGCTGGGTCAAACCCCAGAAAGAGCAAGTGCCACAAAGGAGGCCACAAATAAGAACAAAAACCAGCATATCAGAACATAAAGAATAAAAGAAAGTACAAGTAGTAAGGTACACAGGGCGATAAACGACTAGGGACGTGGAACCATTCCGGGAGCCAGGTTACAATCCTTAAACCAGACAAGGACCGGGGTTGTAACCCTTCGCCTGAATAGCTCACTGTCTCTACTCATTTATCGTTAAGATAAGTAAAACAAACATGCTCAGGAGATAGCAGGTACTGGAGCTAGACAAGACTTAGACAAGGCTGGACACCATCCATTCACAATTGGCCAAGCAAGTACTACGGCTTACTACTTTAACTAACTAGGGTTATCACAAGCCTAATTACTAACAAGATGCAAGTGAGAAACTCCCAGTCCCAAGCCCTGCAGACTATCCAGTTATCCTTCCGCGGGTTGAGAGTTATAGGTGGGTACATTGCCCGGGAGACAAATGTACCCTTAGGTGACTTAGAGGGTGCAACACATGACAGTGTGCTGGAAATGTGCTCTACTCGTCGGCAAGCTACAAGTCCATTAAAGCGCCCAGATAACGAGATTGCCTGTGACTGGGAATTTTCCATGTTCTAGTTTGATCTAATCATTAGCCTAATCCAATTTAGCGCGAGTCCCTGGCCGTGGTACCCAGGAAGAAACGTCCTAGACATGATGCGAGACAAGACAAGTGGATTGTACAAGCAAGCAAGCAGGAGCACCCACGGTGTCAGGGCAAGTCAAGTCAAGTCAAGTCAGGAGTGCACCGCCACGGCCACTATCAAGTTATCAAGATAAATCATGTCAGGGTGCTTGTTAGGAGTGCACCACTACGGGTCACTGTCATGTCAGGTTGGTCATGTCAGGAGTGCACCACTACGGATCACTGTCGTGTTATGCTAGTTCCTTGGATTGCGCAGGTGTCAGTTGCGCAGGGTGCCAAGTGCGCAGGGGCACAGGGCACAGGGGCAGATTGCGCATGAATAGACTGCACAGAAGTGAACTGCACATGGGTGGATTGTGTAGGAACAGACTGCGCAGGAGTTAACTGCGCATGGGTGGATTGTGCAGGGGTTACTTTGCGCATGGCTGGCTTGCGCATGGATGGCTTACGCCAGCGCAATCCAGCGCAGCGCAAAGCACTGGCTGAGGTCATGCGCAATCGGCCCTGTGCTAAAGAGCACAAGTCGGGGGTGCGCAATCGGCTATGCGCTAAAGAGCGCAAGGCAGAGGGATGTTCTTCCTGGCCGAGAGCAGGTCCAAGAATACCAAGAACTTCAATTCTTCATAACTTTGCCAAATCAAAACCAAATCTAGATTTTCAAAGTTCTAACTTGAGTAAAATCGAATTCTCTTCCACATGGAAGCATCAAAACATGCAAAAATCGAAGTTTAATAGATCAAAACCAAGGATTTTCGAAAATGGTTAAAACCTAGATCTAGAAGAATGAAAGCTCCAAATCATAAAATGTCAAGTTCTAAAGTTGTTCTCCATGGCCTAATCTAGTTAATGGACAAATAAAAAGTGGTGCTTATTTGATGGCAAGGTGCACTTGCCTATGAGTTGGGGAGTTGTGTGGAAGAAGGAAGAAGAAGAAGAAGAAGTTGAAAGAAATTAATGGAGTTATAGAGGAGAGAGAAGAAGTTGGTGGGTTTTAATGAGGGTAGTTGTGATGGAATGGAGGGGGAGAATAGGCTAAGGTGTACCACTCATGATGAACCAAACCAAACCAAACCAACTCCACAAAATAAAACCAAGCCATGGTCCAAAACCTATTTACGAGAACCCGAATCCACAAGTCGAGAAAATAAAATACGTTCCAAAATCAAATTACGAGTACAAATACGAAATACAGGAAATGGGGGTGACACAAATACTCAACACAATGTGTCCAAAAACAAACCAAACTCAACACATCCAAAACTGGACACGAATCCAATGGGCACGAGTCTTTGGGGACACGAATCCAATGGGCACGAGTCTTTGGGGACACGAATCCAATGGGTACGAGTCTTTGAGAACACAAATCCAATGGACACGAGTGTTTGGGGACACGATGTGTGTCCGTGTGTCCGTGTGTGTGTGTGTGTCCGTGGAAGAGGAGGAGGAGGAGGAAGGAGAGGAGTTAGGTTAGGGTTTACCTGAGGAAGAGAAGGAGGAGCTCAGATTGGGGGAGTAAGAGCTTGAGGAGGAGGATCTCGAGGAGGAGGAGCTCGCCGGAGGGGGAGGGAGTCGCCGGGGGGGAGGGGGTCGCCGGGGGGGAGAGGGCACTGACAGAGGGGGAGGGAGTCGCCGGGGGGTGGGGGGAAATTAAAATTTTTGAGTATTTTCGAGTGAGAGTGAGGAGGAAAGAAGGAAACGATGTGCCCTAAGTAAAAAAAACTTAGCGACGTCACGTGTTGAAGTCGCTAAACATCGCAAAAATTACGACATATGCTAATAATATGTCGCTGAACGTCGCTATTCAGCGACGTATTATACTTCTGTCGTAGAACGTCGCTAGGCAGCGATGTTTTACGGCATGTTTATAAAGTTGTCGCTAAATTACATAACTAGCGAAGTCATTTCTTGCCGTCGCTAAATTACGTCGCTATTTGATGATATTTTAGTAGTACGACATGCGGCACAACTTAGCCAAAAGGTTGTGTGTATAGCTATCCCGTGCGGACTATATTCGAGTTTGCACGCTCACTTAGTCTCGTTCGAGCGATAATCGATATCGCTCGCAACTCGTTTGCACCAGAAGGTCTAGATGTGCGATACTCCGCACAACTTAGCCAAAAGGCTGAGTGCATAACCATACCGTTCGAACTATACTTTGGTCTCGTGTACTCGTTCGCCATCATCAGCGTAAGGTTATTCAAGCACGCCTTGCGTTTGCTAACTTTTTAGCATTTTGGTTTTCTTTCGACTCAAGTTTGTCGCAGTTTGGCACAAAGGCCTTCGTCTATCGATCCCGTTCAATCGAGTACTTGTACGAGCTTTTGAAAGTATTAGACTTATTGTATGGAACATCCCAAGATACCACGAGAGAGAGCGTACACTTCTTTTGTTTCAAAACGAGCTTTCAAAACTGAGAGAATCGAAATGAAGTCCAAGGACGTAAAGCCGTACTCTGATACCAATCTTTTATGCCCCGCTCCTGCAGGAGCGATCGTCCTCGCTAAGGCGTGATGCCGCACGGGCCTAGGTTGCGCCCGTGCAAGGTTAATCCCAGAAACGGCCGATTTGAGCTAGGCCACAGAGTCGCACAGAGTGTCCCCATTTGCAGCGGAAAGTAAATAAACACAAATTGAAGCGAATTCAAAATCTTTATTGATATTCAAGAAGTTTACAAGCGGTGCTAGGCCGAGTTTACAAGTCTCTCAAGCTCTCTCTCTCTCTGAAACAAAAAAGGCGTGCCAAGTGGCTTACAATATGGAATGATTCATGGCGATGTTCCGATACATTATGTCATGTATACGGTGCTTCAGCTCCTTACAACGCTCCAAGGCTCCAGAGTTAGCTCCGCGCCTTAGCACGTTCGAGGGAAGCTCTGCACCCGACGACGTCTTCTGCTTCCTGCAAGCAATCTGTGGGGTTATCAGTACATTGTTATGCACTGGTGGGGAGGCTAGCTCGCCCACAATGCTATCATTACCAAACATGTTCTATTTACTTTTGTGCACCATCTATCATTTATTGTCTTTCTAATCTTGCCATAGGATCAGTTTCATGGCATATTTTATAACCTATCTCGTGTTGCCGAATTCAAGTGTGTGCAGGGAAATGTATGCACGACTTACCCATACTTACCGTCCGGCCTTTCCTGTCCAAAGTAAACCAAGTTAGTCAATAATTCATATAAACTTTGAATGTCAAGTGCGTGTTCCTGCCTCAGGTTCTAGCACGTCGTAGGCACGTTCTCTAACTCATTTGCATGAAGTACTCTTTATCATTTAGTGTGTTACATTTCAAGCATGTTCAGAAGGTACTTCATTTAGTTAACATAGACTACTTGTTTCAATGTAAGGACTTGCACGTGGATTGCCACCAGCATAGCCCCCTTAATCTACATGCATGGGTCGCTGGCATCACAAGCCATTTTGGACATATTCTCTTTGGCATTCTAACCTATGAAGCGTGATGGCTGGTACACCTTGATAGTCTCTTGAAATGCCTGGCCTTACGTCTCCTTGAGTGGCCAAGACCCCACTCAAAGTAGCCCGTAAGCCCCCTGTATGATTCCGCCTTGGCCGGCCACGATATACCTTCCCCTCGATCGTGACGCGGAAACCTTCTTCTTCACGGCCATGGTATTCCCCCCCATTGTTCATGCCGGTTGTCCACGACCATTTTGTATTGACTTGTCATTTAACTTAACGACTGTCTTTGAGCCATAGGCTGTCTCTGAGCCATAATGCGTTATCGACCAGGTTGGCGTCCGTACAGCGCGGGTAGCGAGCCCCGTTGCACGTGTCCGTCATACCTGTCGCTAACCATTCTTTCCTTTCTTATCTTTTATTCACTCTTTCATTTCTTTCTTTCACTTGTTCGTACATTCATTCATTCTTCCCGTATTCATTCATTCATTCGTTGATTCTTTCATTCACTTATTCGTTCATTCATTCATTCATTCATTCACCTATTTGTTCATTCATTTATTCATTATGCAACTCCCCGTGTGGGAGTCGCCTTGGCGACCCATCGGTCCCGAAGTCTTCTAATGTTGCTATACTCTACTCAGAATGACTATGTCGATAGTCTTCTGTTCCTTTGTTGTAAACCGTTTATTGTTTCATTGTTGAACGCATAGGAAACTTGAATGTAAGCTTGTGCCTTAGCACGAGCGTAGAGCGCGGCGCGAGAGTTCTCACATTTTCCATATTCTATACAAGCATACAAGATGGGATTATTTCCTTAGCTAGGTGCGTTAAGTCATTTATTAGCATACGCGGTGTTATCGTCTAGCGATTCTAGCAATAGTGTCCATATTATTATGTGTCTAGGCTATGCAAAGACGGGTTCATCGGAGCCACCCACCTTAGCGATGTTCGCATCGGCCGAGCGATACTCTGAGCGTGCCTTTGAAAGTCTAAGTCTGGATTCATCTTGACGGGCCAATGTAAGCCTTACATCGATTCTTCATCAGGTCGATGCCAACTCTTCGGGTCGACGGCTCGTTTGAGTCGTTGCACTTGCCGTTTGAATCGGCGTTCCTCTAGGACAGAGTGGGTCATTACAAATACCATACATAATTCTCTCCTAGGCCGAACGGTCCAGGTGTCCCGGTCGTAACCGTCCGAGGAAAGCCGCACCCGTGTACGGGCCATCCGAGTCTATTGTCCATACAATACGTGCCATAGCAAACAAGTCATATCATTCCAACATATCTTACGTTCCATAAACATAATTACGTTCCATAAACATATTTCATTATCTCTATCTCAAGTTCCATTGGCATTATGTCCCAGCACATCCGTATTGATGCACGACGCCTAACGGCTTAGACTCATCGTAATAAGCCGTGCGGAGCGGGGCATTACAGTAGTGAGGCTTGTGGCCCAAGTGGTCAGAAGATCAATTTCTGGTGGAAGCGTTCTCCACAATTACCTTCTTCCAAAAAATAAATAAATTTATGTAAGTAATATCTTTCAAAAAATTATATTTCCTTATAAAATCTCTTTATTTGCTCATATATATATTCCTAAAATTAAATTGTGATATGATTAAAATTATGTAAGAAATATCTTTCAAAAAATTAAAATTTTCTATAAAATATCTTTATTTGTTATATTTCCCATGCATCCCCATGATAACACCCGTTAGATCTTGTTTAAGTCATCTAATCTTAACCGTTAAAAAATTAACGGTTAAGATTAGATGACTTACATAATCCATTAGATGTGAAAGAGGGGATACAAAAGTGAGGGAATGCGGATCCCTCCTTATATGAGGAGGGATCCGCATCCCCTCACTTTTGTATCCCCTATGCATCCCCATGATAACACCCGTTGGATCTTGTTTAAGTCATCTAATCTTAACTGTTAAAATATTAATGATTAAGATTAGATGACTTAAACAAAATCCAATGAATGTGAAAGAGGGGATGTATGGGGGATGCAAAAGTGAGGGGTTGCGGATCCCTCCTCATATATATATATATATATATATATATATATATATATATATATATATATATATATATATATATATATATATATATATATATTTATATATATATATATATATATATATATATATATATATATATATATATAAAATATATATATATATATATATAAATATATATATATATATATATATATATATATATATATATATATATATATATATATATATATATATATATATATATTCTACTATCTATTCTACTATATAATATTAAAACTTGGTGTAAAACTTTTGAATTCCTAAAATACCCTCGAGTATTTTTATAAAGACTTGCATGTTATTTATGTTTAAAATCAAAGCAGTAAAGTTTGCATGTTATGAAGTTTCCTTTTTTCATACAACTCTTAATGTTCCAATGGTAATAAATTTTTTTGTTCTTACCATTTTTAAAGGTTATTATTCTCAGTAGAAATTTTAAAAAAAGAACAAAATTCATACTTCAAATATCTTGGTATTGTAAAAAGAAAACACACGCACATGAATAGTCACCTGAAAAAGACAACAACTGATCTTATGATATTTTAATTAAACTACGTGCAAAGCACGTACGTATAGACTAGTGTATATAATAGGAAAACTTGGTGGTGAAACTTTTGAATTCCTAAAACACCCTTAAATATTTTATAAACATGATGTTATTATGTCAACTTGCATGTCATTTATGTTTAAGAGTCAAAGCAATAAAATTTGCATGCAAGTTTTCTTTTTTTATACAATTTTTTATGTTCCAAAGGTAATAAACTTTTTATCCTTACTATTTTCCAAAGATTATTATTCTCAATACAAAATTACAAAAAAAAAAACTTGTACTTTAAATCTCTTGGCATTGTAAAAAGAAAACACACACACACACATGAATAATCACCTGAAAAAGTCGAAAAGACGACAACTGACCTTATGATATTCTAATTAAAATACGTGCAAAGCACGTACATGTAGACTAGTATATATATAAGAATAAGGGAGGTAAGGTGCCACCTTATGGGTGGTGACTCTGTGTCACCCTCCCATGCTATCATCATGCATCAAAAAGTGTACAAATGCATGATGATAGCATGGGGGGTGATATATAGCCATATCAACGTTGTTACGTCCCGGCCTGAAAAATCGCTCGTTCTCACATCGATTTTATCTGAATCATCGTACTCGCTGGACGTGATGCCGTACGAGTCTGGAGTTGCATTCGTACAAGGAAAGATGACAAGTTCTCAAATGGTTATCTTTGATATTGTTATTTGGCAGTGGAAGAAACAGAGTATACGAAACAATTTTCTTTATTCGATAAATAAACTGAGATTACAAAGGCTTTCAATAGCCAAACTAAATTTGCCAGATTGGCTACAACACTCAGGTTCTCTCTTGTCCACAAAGGATTTTACCATTCTATACATCATGTCTTCTATATCTCGGCCGTATCAATCATGTTGCAAGTCCGAGCGTCAATTCGATCGCACGCCTCAAAGCGCTACGATATTTTATGCCTCAGCGCGTTCAAGCAAAGCTCCGCCGCGAGCAGATTATACCCTGAACCTGCAAGCAATTTGGTGGAAGATCAGTACTAATCCTCTCGCGTACTGATCAAAGACCCACTTAACTAAACCGACAGTAAGTAATGTATTAATTCATGCAGCATAAAATTTAGTAATCTTTCTATGTTCTCCTTAGGACCAGATTCATGGTGTCACTTCCGTTTTTTGTTATACATATTTTCAGTATATGTGTACGGATGTTTGACCCGTATTTTGACTTGTCTAGCTTGGCTTGGCTTGGTTTGGTCTTGTTTTAGCTCGGCTTGGTTTATTTTGGCTTGGTTTGGGCCAAGTGGTTCATCATGATAAACCCCCTTTATAACCCAACCCCCTTTTCTCTCTCCTCCTTTACTTTCATTTATTTCCCTCATCAACTTTCTTCTTCATTAATTCTCTCCCAAATCCTTAGGCAAGTGTAACTTGCTTCATGGAGGAACTCTATTTTATTTGTTCCATTGTCTTCCCTACAAGCTTCTAAGACTATTTAGTACTTAGCATTTTTGTCTTTGGAGGATTAATTCTTGTAGATCTAAGTTTTCTTAAATCTTGGTTTTCTTGGGTTTTGATCTATCAAACTTCTTTATTTTCAAGTTTTGATTGTTTCATGTTGTAGAAAATTTGATTTTACTCAAAATAGACCTTTAAAAACCCGGATTTTGATTTGTTTTGAGTGATTTGTGAACTTGGAAGTTCGTGGGTTCCATGAACTCATCTTCTCGGGTTGGAGAAGAAGAACAGCGTAGATGCATGGCAATTTATGCGACCATAGTAGCTTTAGCCTTGGGCGTATAGCCCTTTATATGTGCCTAAGCTCCATGCCCTCTTCTGCTTGGGCGCATAGAGTCCTTTCAATATGGGAGCATAGCTATGGTTATATGTCTATTTAGCCAGTGAAGATAGTCTCCAGACTTATCTTCCAAAGCACCCTGCCTCATACATGTGGGTGCATGCATGTAGGCGCATAGACCATGGTCGTATGTATGTGGGCGCATAGACCATGGGCGCATGTACTCTTTGGTGTATAACTTCTATAGCATATGCTCTCCATGATGTATTTAGCCTTGGGTGCATGCATGTAGGCGCTTAGTCCTGGGTGCATGCTCTCCATGTCACCCTATTGACCCCTTGTGCCTTCTCTTGTAATTATCCATATTTGTCCCCATGGTCCTTAGTGTGAGTTGTGACTTTGCTTGTACTCTTTACTTGACTGGTCCTATAATGTTATTTTCCATGTTGTACATATACTCTGAGTTTTTAAAATACGATCTTGGTATGACACGTACACTCTCTAATAACTCCTTGATAGTGGCCCACGGTGGTGCACTTACATGAACACGACGTGACAATATGACTTTACATGAAAACTCTTGATAGTGACCCATCGTGGTGCACTCTTGACAAGCAACATGACATGAAATAATCTTGATAGTGGCCTGCCAAGGCACACTCTTGACAAGTAATCTTGATAAGTAACCTAACATGACAAATCTTGAGATGCTGTTGCGACGGCTATCTTGACTTGCTAAGTAACTCTTGTCTTGACACCATAGGTGTTTGTGCTTGTATAAGCTACATGTCTCATCTTGCATCATGTCTAGGACATAGATTCCTGGTTACCACGGTCAGGGATTCATACTGAATCTGACTAGGATAATGTCTAGATTGATCAAGTAGTTCATGAAGAAATTTTCCAGCTACAGACAGTCCCGTTATCTGGACACTTTAATTGGACTTGTAGCCTGCCGTCGAATAGGGCACATTTCTAGCATACTGTCATGTATTACACTCCCAAGTCACCTAATTCAACTCTCTCAACTTGCAACTGAATAACCTGGATTAAGTCTGCAGGGCTTGTGGCTTTGGAACATCTCAATGCATCTTATTAGTAACTAGGCTTGTAATAACCCTAGTTAGTTAAAGTATCAAGCCGTACTCATTACTTGGCCGTGATTGATGGATGGAGTCCAGTCTAGTCTTGTCTAGACAGCGCCAGTCTATGATTACTTCAGTGCATTTACCGTTTATGCTTTACCTTATCGATAATCGGTCAGAGACTAAGTTCTGTTCAGGTGAAGGGTTACAACCCCGATCCTTGTTTGGTTTATGGGTTGTAACTTGGTTACCGGAGTATTTCTTAGTTATCTTATCGTTTATTCCCTGAATTCTTAACTCCAAGTTTTTTTGTCATTATTATGCCTTGTGATCTAACATGATGGTTTTAGTTCTTAAGTGAAGCCTCCCTTGTGTCACTTGCTCTTTCTGGATTTTGACCCAACTGATTTTGTATGGCCAGATTTCGGAGTAGCACTCGAGGATCTTCCAGCCTTCCAGCCAGATGGTGAATACTAGACGTAACCCTGGCAATGAGTGGGTTTATTTTGCTCTCCCACTCTATTGTAAATTATTCTTTTGAGGTATTTAGCCGCCAAGCAAGTGTTAGTTCGTATTGAATTTATATTTCTGTCTGCCTAAGGGCTGTAACATGATTGACAAATTCTAGGATTGATCATGTATGACTTTAACTCTTGCTAGTCTTCGTATTTTGTATGACTAGCTTCATGATCATCTGAATATGTAATGTATGGGATGCCTTACCTTGTATGTCTGATGATCTACCATCTTGTTACATTTACTTGCTTACTTGAGATTGAGACACTAGGCTTGTACTTGACCATAAGAGACTAATGGCTTGTAGTTAAACCCTCATGCATCTAGACAGCCGTAACCGTATTGCGAGGTGGGATTCACTTCAATATACATAGCTTCTATATGCGCCCACAGTCCCTTCAATATGGGAGCATAGCTATGGTTATATGCCCATTTAGCCAGTGAAGATAGTCTCCATATGTAGTGCCCCGAAATTAGTAATATATATTTTTACGTGTTCGTATTTCTGACCTGTATTTCTCTTTTCCTTGATTAGTTAGTTGTGGTTTATTTTCATATTTAGCATTGTGGTTTAATTGTCATTTATCGTTCATGGATTAATTCTGATTAGTGGAGCTTAGTTTTATTTGGATAGGAGGAGGATTGGGTTGGCTCAGTTTGGCCTGGCTTGGTTTGGGTTGGCTTGGTTCGATTTGGGATTGCTCTTGGTTCATCATGAACCAAGCGGTGAACCCCTACCTACCACCACCACTCATATTTATTACCTATTCTTCTTCTCTCTCTTCATTAATCTCTTCTTTCTTCTCCATTAAACCCACCACCAACCAAGAACACCCCTTAGGCAAGTGCATCTTGCTTCATGGAGGAACCCGAATTTTATTGTTCTATTCTCTTCTTTGCAATATTTTAACTTACTTTAGTACTTGACATTTTCTCTTTTCATGGCTAGATTCTTGTAGATCTAAGTTTAAATTATTTTCAAAAATCTTGGGTTTTGATCTACTAAACTTTGTTATCTTCGAGTTTTGATGGTTCTATGTTGTTGAGAATTTTATTCTACCCAATTTTGACCTTTGAAAAGTTGGATTTGGACTTATTTTGACCAAGTTATGGACTTTTGAAGCCTTGGGTTCAACCATGGAGTTCTTGCTGATTTGGAGAAGACAGTGAGCAGTGCACGAGCTTTTTAGCTTGTGCTACTGAGCTGCACGCGCTCTTTAGCGCAGCGCAGTCGACCCCATACGCTGCCTTTTGGGAGCGTATGACTCGCATATGCTCGCTTGCTTGACAAGGAGTCGTATCGACCCCATACGCTGCCTTTTGGGAGCGTATGATTTGCATACGCTCGCTTGCTTGACAAGGAGTCGTATGGACCCCATACGCTGCCTTTTGGAAGCGTATGACCTGAGCGTAGCTTGACCTGAGCGTATGCTGTCTGAGCGTATGCTGCCTGAGCGTATGCTGCCTGAGCGTATGCTGCCTGAGCGTATGCTGCCTGAACGTATGCTGACCTGAGCATAGCTTGACCTGAGCATATGCTGCCTGAGCGTATGCTGCCTGAGCATATGTTGACCTGAGCGTATGTTGACCTGAGCGTAGCTTGACCTGAGTGTAGCCTGATTACCCTGGATCTTCTATAGCCCTGTATATTGATATTTTATTAGATGCATGAACTTTGGTATAGATTTTGTATAGATTCTAGTATACTTATTTTGATTCCTTTTCGATGATTATACTCTTTATGGAATTGATTCACTAATTTGTATGGGCAAATTATGAATCATATTTTTTTTGTGATCATTGTTAAAGTCTTATTATATTTTGATTTTTTTATTATATATATTAGATCTGTGAATTTCTATTCCTCGTGATTTATTTATGACCAATGATTGATTCCTACTATATTGATATTTTTTTTGGTCTATTTCAAAACTTACTTCATTTTTTTTTGGATTTCTAGTTGGTAAACAATGTATTGATTGATTTCAATGTTCTTTGTTTTTAGTTCAACCAACTATTTTTGACAAGTTTTTCTACTATTGTTATGTAATTTTCTACACTTGTCATTACACTGTTCTCCTAATCCTTGATCGTGATTATTTGTGCTTTCCTCCTTTACTTATGCTTGAGTTCATTTTAGCTCTAATTACGGGGGAGCTTATTTTTGATCATGTCAAAGGGGGAGAAATAAGTTTAAGTGAGAAATAAGTTTAAGTCAGCACACAATATTCTAGTATTATGTGTTTATTAGTGATACATGCATCTATTGTATATATATTAAACTTAAAGGATTTGCCATAATCAAAAAGGGAGAGATTGTTAGCCCAATGATTATATCATATTTTTGAATATGGCTAATCAATTAAGTTTAACATAATGACATCACTAATATTCATGTAATCACTATTATGTTGCTAGTTGCTACTTAAACTTAGCATTGTCCTAATATTAGCATTGTCCTAATATCAATATTGCTATGCTTGTATCATATTGGCTTCATTTGTCTAACATGTATTTGTAGACATGCTGTAAGCATGATCAAGCTTTGTCAAACCAGGACATATGCAATGATGGGCCAAAGACGGCGTTACACAAGAAGATTTCTCTGAACCGCCTAACGACCTATCCGGGGCCTCGCATCGGGGGTTCCGCTGTGAAAAAGGCGTCTTCAAGTCTTCAAGTCTGCTCAAATATTTGAAGAAAGGCGTCATCAAAGGGCTCTTGGTTTTCCTATTTGATCAATGTATTTTTCATATTTATTGAGTCTAGGAATACGATGTACACTGCATCGTACTGGCAAATAGGCTACCCAAGAAACGTTTTCAAAATACCCTTTCATTTTGAAAACAAGCCCACTTACAAAAGCCCAAACTACTTCCTAACTGTTTGACTTTTCAAAAAGCCCAAAAACCAATTTGCAAAAACCCTGACAGAACTCCAACAGAACTCCAGGAGAATTCGGCCAGAGTTCGGCCCGAATTCGGCCAGTGTTCGGCCCGAATTCGGCCAGAGTTCGGCCAGAGTTCGGTTAGTGAACGTTGCTTTTTGAACTTGGTCTCCCTGCAGTTACGGATCCCACCGAGATTTTCTCATAGAGTTCTGCCCGAATTCTGCCCGAATTCTGTCAGAATTCTGCCTTTGGAAAAACTATAAATAGAGAAGGATTTCGATCATTTCAACACACCAATTCACTTTCATATCTCTTCTCTATCAGCCTACTACTTCTTCCAAAGTATTCTGAGCTATCATTTTCAAATCCCAAGCCAGTTACAATCCTCTAGTCGATTTGCCAGTGCGGTACGGTCTAGAAGTTTCAGAGTGGTTGTAATTGAAGGCTTGATTGAAGTTACACACTTCACAATTGAAGTTGGTCGAGTACTTCAGATCAAAGCTCGCGTTGTAGAAGTTGCAAGAACTTCGGATGAAAACTTGTGATGATTTTCCATAGTGGATTCAACTGGTAGCAAGAGTTCTACCGACTGGACTAGTCCTCAACAGAGGAAAACCAGTATACATCCTTGTGTTTGCGTTTGCTCTCTACTCTCTACTTTTTATTTATATATCTGTGATATATATATTATCTGTGATCTTATTACTAACATTTTTAAATAGTTAATTTCTGCTGCCTACTCTATTCACCCCCCCTCTAGAGTATTGCGCTTTACAACTCGTTCATACAATCGGTCCTACAAAATTAACCGCCACTTATTATGTAATTATATTCTTGTGCTAATTGCTGGTTTTAGTTCTTAAGTGAAGCCTCCTTTGTGGCACTTGCTCTTTCTGGGGTCTGACCCAGCTGGTTTTGTATGGCCAGATACCGGAGCAGTAGCAAAGGATCTACCTGCTTTCCAGCCAGATGGTGACCACTAGAGGGAATCCTGGCAACGAGTGGGTTTCTTTTGTTCTCCCACTGTAATTGTACATTATTCTTTTGAGGCGTTTAGCCTCCGGGCAAGTGTTAGCTCGTGTATATTTTACTTACTGTCTGCCTACGGGCTGTAACATGATTGGCAACTCGAGGTTGATCATGTATGACTTAACTCTTGCTAGTCCTTCTATTTTGTACGACTAGCTTCATGATCATCTGGATATATAATATTTGGGACGTCTTACAATTGTATATTTGGTGATCTGATATCTTGTGATTATTACTAGTTGTTTGAGATTGAGACAATAGGCTATTTTATGACCTTAAGAGACTGATGGCTTGTAGATAAACCCTCACATATCTAGACAGCCGTGACCGTATGGTGAGATGGATTCTATTTCATTATACGTAGCTGGCTATGTCCGTCCCCGCTCTCCAGTATTCTGGTTCTGGGGCGTGACACCATACTTATCTTCCAAAGCACCCTGCCTCATGCATGTGGGCGCATGCAAGTAGGCGCATAGACCATGGGCGTATGTATGTGGGCGCATAGACCATGGGCGCATGCACTCTTTGGTGTATAACTTCTATAGCATATGCTCTCCATGATGCATTTAGCCTTGGGCGCATGCATGTAGGAGCATAGTCCTGGGCGCATGCTCTCCATGTCACCCTATTGACCCCTTGTGCCTTCTCTTACAATTATCCATATTTGTCCCAATGGTCCTTAGTGTGAGTTGTGACTTTGCTTGTACTCTTTACTTGATTGGTCCTATAATATTATTTTCCATGTTGCACTATACTCTGAGTTTTTAAAACACGATCTTGGTATGACACGTACACTCTCTAATAATTCCTTGATAGTGGCCCGCCGTGGTGCACTTACATGAACACGACATGACAATATGACTTTACATGATAACTCTTGATAGTGACCCATCGTGGTGCACTCTTGACAAGCAACATGACATAAAATAATCTTGATAGTGGCCCGCCGAGGCGCACACTTGACAATTAATCTTGATAAGTAACCTAACATGACAAATCTTGATATGCTGTTGCGACGGCTATCTTGACTTGCTAAACAACTCTTGTTTTGACACCATGGGTGTTTGTGCTTGTATAAGCTACACGTCTCATCTTGCATCATGTCTAGGACATGGATTTCTGGTTACCACGATCAGGGATTCATACTGAATCTAACTAGGATAATGTCTAGATTGATCAAGTAGTTCATGAAAAGATTTTCCAGTTACAGGCAGTCCCGTTATCTGGACGCTTTAATTGGACTTGTAGCCTGCCGTCGAGTAGGGCACATTTCTAGCACATTATCATGTGTTGCACCCCCAAGTCACCTAATTCAACTCTCTCAACTTGCAATTGAATAACCTAGATTAAGTCTAAAGGGCTTGTGGCTGTTGGAACATCTCAATGCATCTTATTAGTAACTAGGCTTGTGATAACCCTAGTTAGTTAAAGTATCAAGCCGTACTCATTGCTTGGCCGTGATTGATGGATAGAATCCAGTCTAGTCTTGTCTAGATAGCGCCAGTCTTCAGTGCATTTACTGTTTATGCTTTACCTTATCGATAATCGGTCAGAGTCTAAGTTTTGTTCAGGTGAAAGGTTACAACCCCGATCCTTGTTTGGTTTACAGGTTGTAACTTGGTTATAGGAGTAGTTTCTTAGTTATCTTATCGTTTATCCCCTGAATTCTTAACTCCAAGTTTTTTTGTCATTATTATGTCTTGTGATCTAACATGCTGGTTTTAGTTCTAAAGTGAAGCCTCCCTTGTGTCTTTTGCTTTTTCTGGATTCTGACCCAACTGGTTTTGTATGGCCAGATTTCGGAGTAGCACCCGAGGATCTTCCAGCCTTCCAGCCAGATGGTGAACACTAGACGTAACCCTGACAATGAGTGGGTTTATTTTGCTCTCCCACTCTATTGTAAATTATTCTTTTGAGGCGTTTAGCCGCCAAGCAAGTGTTAGCTCATATTGAATTTATATTTCTGTCTGCCTAAGGGCTGTAACATGATTGACAAATCCTAGGATTGATCATGTATGACTTTAACTCTTGCTAGTCTTCGCATTTTATATGACTAGCTTTATGATCATCTGAATATGTAATGTATGGGACGACTTACTGTAATGCATGTGGTTCGTATTGCGTATCTTGGTATACGTATACGTAATTGGCCCGTATTGCATGTCTTCCTGCTTAATTTATTCTAGCTTTTCATTGATTGGTTTATTCTTGGGTTGGTTTGACTTGGCTTGTTTGGTTTGGATTCGGCTAGGCTTGGTTTGCCTTGGTTCATCATGAACCAAGGGGAGAACCCCACCTACCACCTCCTCACCATTTATTAATCCACTCCCTTCTCTCTCTCTTCTCATTAATTCCTTCCATTACTTCTTCTTCTCCACCATTACTTCTTCACCTACCAGGAAGAGAGCTTAGGCAACTGCAGCTTGCGTCATGGAGGAACTTCATTTTTATTGTTCCATTCTTTTTCTCTCGAGATTCTAACACACTTTAGTACTTAGCATTTCTAATTTCCATGTCTCAATTTGTGTAGATCTAAGTTGATAATATTTTTGAATTTCTTGGGTTTTGATCTACTTAACATTGTTATTTCAAAGTTTTGATGGTTCCATGTTGTAGAGAATTTCGTTCTGCCCCATTTTGACCTATGGAATTCTGAATTCCGACTTCGGATGAAGGATTTATGAAGCTTTGAAGCCATGGATGTCATGGCTATTCTTCTCGGATCAGTGGAGAAGAAGCACAGTCTTTCAGCCGCAAGAAGTACTTGACCGCATGAACATTCATGCGGCAAGTCTCTTTCCAGCCGCATATGGCCTTGACTTCACTTAGCCGCATGACTAGGGATGAACTCCTGGCCGCATGAGCTTTTCCCAATTGAGCCGCATAGGACTTTGATCCCCGCCAGCCGCATATGCACCCGTCACTTCTAGCCACAAATGCTCCAGTCACTTCTAGCCGCATATGCAACCGTCATTCCCTGGCCGTATGGGACTCGGTCCGTTCCCAGCCGCATAAGTTCCTGCCCTTTCATCCGCATAGCGTCCGCCTCCCGCAGCCGCATAAGCTGCCATGGTTCTTGAGCCGTATGAGCACTAGCTTCCGTTGCCGCATAAGCTTGACTACTCTGGCCGCATATACCGCAAGCCCTACTGAGCCGCATGGGACTCCCTGCTTCCCAGCCGCATGAGTTGACTCTTCCGCTGCCGCATAAGCTAGCACTTCCTCCGGCCGCATGCGCCTTATTTCCGAGCCGCATTGCGCTTGTCCTTTTTCAGCCGCATAAGCGCGCATGCTCTCTACCGCATGAATCCCATTAGCCGCATGGCTCCTTCCTCAGCCTAGTTCTCTTAATTATTGTATTACTATTATTATTATTTTATTCTTAAATTGAATGTCATATCATGCTTATGTCATATAAATTCTGGAATATTTTCTAGATACGTTAGTGGCCCGCCGTGGCACATTCTTGACAAGTAAATCTGATACGATACGCTGTCACGACAGCTAGCCTGACATGACAAGTATGAATGACCTGGACACCGTGGGCAATTTTGTTTGAACAAATAAACAAGTACTGTCTTGCATCATGTCTAGGATAGGGATCCCTGAGTACCACGGTCAGGGATACCTACAACAATTGACTAAGGCTAATAAACTAGAATAATTCAGTAGACATGAAGAGATTTTCGGCTACAGGCAATCCCATTTTCGGGATGCATTAAGTGGACTTGTAGCCTACCGACGAGTAGGGCACATTTCTAGCACACAGTCACATGTTGTAACCTTCATGAACGGATATTCGACCTGGATAACCGGATGGTCTACAGGGCTTGTGGCTGTTGGGATAATCTCATTGCATCTTGCTAGTAACTAGGCCTGTGATAACCCTGGTTAGTTAAAAGTATCAAGCTATACTCTTGCTTGGCCGTGATTGATTGGATGGAGTTTATTCCAGCTTAGTCTTATCCTGATCCTGTACAAGACTGTGATATGACATGATTGATTATGCTTGTCTCAACAATAACGATTAGGGGTCCAGATCTGTTCAGGCGAAGGGTTACAACCCCGGTCCTTGTTTGGTTTAAGGGTTGAAACCTGGCTTCCGGAGCAGTTCTGTGTCCTCTCTTCGTTTATTGTCTTATTACAATCCTATGCCATGTTCGCCATATTTTACCTTACCTTAATACCATGATTATCAATACTGGCCTTAGCAATAAAGATCAGGGGTCCAATTCTGTTCAGGCGAAGGGTTACAACCCCGGTCCTTATTTGGTTTAAGGATTGTAACCTGGCTCCCGGAGCAGTTCTGTGTCCTCTCTTCGTTTATTGTCTTTTTGTACCAATAGTATTTGTGACGGGTTTCTATTCATGTGAAGGGCTGTAACCCCGGTCCTTGTTTGGTTTAAGGGTTGTGACCTGGCTACTTGAATGGTTTTCTCGTACTCAGTTTACTGTTGTTATCTCTATTATTGTCAGTTCTTTATTTATTATCTTTTATATTCTATTGTGATTTGCTGGTTTTAGTTCCTAAGTGAAGCCTCCTTTGTGGCACTTGCTCTTTCTGGGGTCTGACCCAGCTGATTTTGTGTGGCCAGATATCGGAGCAGCACCAGAGGATATCCCGACCTTCCAGCCAGATGGTGACCACCAGGCGTAACCCTGGCAACGAGTGGGTTACTTTTTGTCCTCCCACTTTATTGTAAAATTATTCTTTTGAGGCATTTTGCCGACGAGCACTTGTTAGCTCGGTTGCTCCTTTATTTACTGTCTGCCTACGGGCTGTAATATGATTGACGGATCCTAGGGTTGATCATGTATGACTAAACTCTTGCTAGTCCTGACATTTTGTAACAACTAGCTTCATGATCAGCTAAATATGAAATGTTTGGGATGCCTTACTATTGTATATTTGGTGGTCTCACATCTTATAACATTTACTTACTTGCTTGTGATTGAGACAATAGGCTTGTTCTTGACCATAGGAGAATGATGGCTTGTAGTTAAACCCTCATGTATCTAGACAGCCGTGACCGTATAGCGAGGTGGGTTGCACTTTAATATACGTAGCTGGCTATGTACGCCCCCGCTCTCCAGTATTCTGGTTCTGGGACGTGACACTTACCTTGTATGTCTGATGATCTACCATCTTGTTACATTTACTTGCTTACTTGAGATTGAGACACTAGGCTTGTACTTGACCATAAGAGACTAATGGCTTGTAGTTAAACCCTCATGCATCTAGACAGCCGTGACCGTATTGCGAGGTAGGATTCACTTCAATATACGTAGCTGGCTGTGTCTGTCTCCCGCTCTCCAGTATTCTGGTTCTGGGGCGTGACACATGACATATTCGAAAGCAGTAAAGTATGTTATCTTGGTAAGCATGTTATTTGATTCGCATAAGCAAGCAGGCAACCAATAGCAATCCTGTGTTGTTTCGTGACTTCTTACCAACATCGACGCACTCGTCCTTGCATCGACGCAAAGTGAACACATATCATTCCTTCCATGTTATGTTATAAGTGCTCCGTGCATGATCTCTATGTTCCTTCACTTTCGGCCCACCGTTCCTTAACTATACGAAGGTCGTTGGCGTATCCATGCTAGAATGGACTAACTTGTTTCTTTTTTTTTTCTTTTTTTTCTTTGTTTTCTCAAATTGGGTAGTCCGGCGCCTCCCGTATTGGGTTGCTGTCCCAATAACTGAAGATATACCGTTTGTATACCATCATTTGCGGTTTTTCACATCGATTAGCGGTTGCTAGTCATTTTACGGATGTGCGTCCACAAAGATTAATATTTTTCCTAGGCCGAACGGTCCCGGTGCCCGGACTAATAACACGTTCGAGGGAATCATATCCCACCCGTGCACGGGCAATATCTTAAGTCCATTAGACCATGCAACGCGCGTCAAGCCCATACAACCAAACATAGTCTTGAGTCCGGAACTCAGACTTTACGTCGTCTTGTAATTCTCTTTCTTTCAACATTCTCACTCTTTCTATGTTCTTGCATTCTTTGTACAATTTTATTTCTTTGTTTCAATGTTCAGTGGCACCATGCCTCAACTCAATGTTCGTCAAACGAACGACCCGAAGGTCCTAAACATTTTTAAGGCACCGTCCCATATTCGATAGTTCCGTCACATTCATGCCACAACTGTTCTCTTTGCAACGAAGCCATCTTTTATGATTATCATACACATACGCACGATTTGACACAATTGTTCTCTATTCTTCGAGTTGTGCATACGATACTCACCTCAATACCGTAATTCCATGTTCTATGCCTTAGTGTTCAATGTTCATAGCTCGTGCACTAGGGCACCCGCCTTAACAATCTTTCAATGTACTATCCTTCTAACTCGTACATAAAGGCACGAATGACTCATGCGTTGAGGCACTTGTCGATACAGTTATCCCATGTTCTTATGGCATGCACACCGAGACACTCACCTTTGCGATATTTAATATTCCATAATGACTCGTACATTTAATGTAAGTTTTATTTCAATTATTCTATCTAGTGTTCGACATGCACTATATTCATCTCTCTATCGAGCCACGTCCGTGGTCCCGATAGGTTAACTTAGCATACAACGGTATATTTTACTTAGGCATGAAGGAGTAGGAAAGAATGGTCAAAGTCCTCCCACCTTAAGCCGATATGTCTTGTCATTTTGCCAAGCCGATGTGGCTCGACTTTATAACTTTATTGCACAACTAAGTCTTTTGACTTGGCCATTCGAGCACTTCGTGCTTCGTTGAATTATTCGATCGATTTGGCCTATCATGCCTATGCTTCAGTCCGTGGCAAGGCGACGATTTGGTTTTGCGGACACCATTGTAAATAAGGCAAATTATCGACCTCTTATATTTCAGCGTAAAGTATAGTCTGCACATGAAACAAACTAAAATCAATATTCGTTCGAATCGGACTTGTGCGTTGTATCGATTCTATTTTTTTAGAATCTTTGAACCGACTCAATTATTTCTCTCGGGCCAACTTAATGCTTGCATCGATCTTACTCGATGTATTCCTCGAGTCAACGTACCTTTTCAAGTCAACGACTCAGCATAATGTACCGTATGGAGTGGAACATTACATAATATTCTACTCAAAATAAGGTTCATCCTCGAACCGAAACCAATACTCGATTCAAGTATTTCCCCAGAACATTTCACGATCTCGTCCAACTATCGTTGTTCCGTTTCAAACACTTGTGCAAGCTTTCATTAACTTTCAGTCTTTCCTGTAGCTCAATTTGAATTTAGTATACAACTTGATTTGGATCGTACACCTATTCAAGACGCCCAAAAATATGTATATTTCAGCCAAGCCCAGTGGTAAAAAATTAGAACAAAGCTGACAGGTAAATTTTAATCAAATGCTTACCATCTCGTACTCTCGATCGGACTTATCTTTAGCGATTATTCTAGAAATTTTATCGCATATGCATATTCGATACATATGTGATTCATTCAACAAAAATTCTCGCATATGACGCGATTCAAAATTCACATTTCTTACTTCGTAAGTTTCTTATGGACGATCAATTCTATGTGTCGCATCAAGCCATCGCGCATCCGATCGCAACAAGCCTTCGCAACGCTTTGCGTTTGAAGCTGCTGCCCAACTATTTCTGAAGCTTTACTTTACAACTCATCTCAATCGATTTTCCTTTGTTGACTTGCAAATGCATCAATATTCAGGGTTACTCCCACTAGGTGACTTACCTAGACACCGTGCTTATATTCTCCCGACGCAACTCAAATTGACGGTGCTCAAAGGCAATGGTCTTTCTAACCCAGAAGTTTAACTCGAGGCGACGGTGCTCAAAGGCAGCAATCGCTTTGACACAAAATCTCTACGATGTGTCTTACGTTCGATTCCTATCGAGTAAGAAATTCACTAGCCAAATTTCCAACTTATCCGTCTCGCAACATCGAATATAAGTTTGATTCACGCAAGCTCAATTGCAAGGTGAATCCAAATCTAACGACATAACTCGTAAGTCATTCTCTTACCGCTCGCTATCGTGCATAGCATGATTCTTAAAATTGCCTAGACTTATCATCAACATGCACCATGCAATTCCATAGGCGATATTATATAGGTCCTCTTATGGGTCTGCATCATTCATTTCGATTGGCGATCAAATCTTCTAGGGTCAGCTGCCCCGAAGCTACGCTCGATAATAGTGGATCATTGACGAAGGACAGTTATTAAGAACCATGCTATATTATTTCGGAGCCAAATCACGTTTCGACCATTTCTACGGGACTGACCCAAATCCGGACAAAACCATTTCTATCGGCGCGACTGACGCACAACTATCTTTCGCATAATTCGTGCATTACCGTCAATAATTTTGCAATTTACGAAACATCTACTCGTATTGAGTTCGAGTCTTTCTACCCATGATTGACACCCGAGATGCTATACGCGTCAAAACAATCATCAATGACATTTTGGTCTCGCCTGATAAATCGTATAGTTTACGATCGATCAGTTCGACATTTTCGTATTGCTATTTTTTCAAAAATCTCAATATCGTAGGCCTGTCTTGTTTGTGTTCTCACATCGTGCTTACGTTTTCTTGAGTATCAATTTTGATAGGTCATATCAATTTCGATAACACGAGGGTCAACTTTGAATTTGCATCAACGTCGACTCTAGTTCGTATTGCATACATCCAAGTTTACTATAAACTTTTTCATACGCATCAACTCGTTTTCCAATTTGCCGCATCCCGCTATACTTTGATCACATAACCGAGTTACCGATTATCCAACATCGAACTCTCGAGTTATACAATCATGCCCTCTAAGTTTTGCGTGTTTCACCCATACTCAAATGAGTTTTGCCGCAACGTAACCAACAATCTCTTAGGCACTATTTACCCGCATCAACCAATTCTTTACCGAAGTCGCACGTCGTGCGGTCCGATTCCAATTCGCATCGCCCAACAATTTCATTGAATTCGCAAGTCATGCGATTCGATTTCAATTCGCATGGACTAACATTTTATCGAGTTTGCAAGTCGTGCGATACGATTATAGCGTGGAGTTTTCTATTCCGTCCATCCGATTATTATCTCGAAGCAAAACCGTTTCGTTAGTCTCGGTCATCCGACCAACTTATAAATTTCCGTTCGACGTATCATTCATTGATACGACTTCCAGTCCTATCGTTCCAACCGATTATCGAAGAATACTTGTATTAACATACCGTCATATAAATTTTCAATCGAATCTCGGTACTCTTTCGTCCGTTACGGACAAACCTTCCGCAAATTATGCAATGTGTCACGCCCCGCTCCCGGAGGAGCGATCGTCCTCGCTAAGGCGTGATGCCACACGAGCCTAGATTGCGCTCGTGCAAGACGGGTTCTATAACGGCTGATTTCAGTGGCTGCGACGGGGTCGTCGCACAGAAGTCCCATGCAGAGACATTGAATCATAGCAGCAGAAATTTAGAACAGACGCAAGTTATTCAAAGAAGCTCTTTATTGATATTGAAACAATGGTTACATTGGGGCACAAGGCCAACATTACAAGTCTCTCAAGCTCACTCATCTCATATTACAAGTCACTCAGCTCTCTCTCATCTTTCAATACATGTCTCGAGCCAGCGGATGCTTCGGAAGGCGACGTCCATACATTATGTCCCGTATAAGTCTTTACTCCATGCAACCGCATGCTTTGAATCGCCAAGGAACTCCGTGCCTCGACGCATCCAAGCGAGCTCCGCGCCACGAGCTTCTACCTGTGCCTGCACATGTAAACTATGTGGGTGTCAGTACTCAACTGTACTGGTGGAATGAGCTCCTCGCCCACCAATACAAAACTGACACGTTTGATTTACTTTGTGCAACTTAGTCCCCCCATTTTGTATTGTCTTTCTACTCTTGTCTTAGGATCATTTTAGGACCGACGCCTTGCCTGTTTTGTGTCTTTAGACCATCTCGTGCTTGCAACGACAACGTTAACTCATACCTTGCCTCAAGACCCTTCTCGTGCCAACAACATTAACCTATCGAGTCGTGTTTACCTTACGGCTTAAAATTAGAGACGCAACTACGCGATGAGGCTCCATTTTCGTGTGACCGTGCTACAAACCCTTGCTGAGATCGTGCCTCGTATCTCAGTGAGACTAACCACATCGCCGCCTCGCAGCCCGTGCTATTTTGGTCACCAACTGACCCAATCAAGACCTCTGGGTTAAGTGTCACTTGACCAACTTTGCCTTGCGGCGTTTCCTGACTTAAACTCAAGACAACTCAAACCAACTTATGCAACTTTATGCCGACAACTCAAGACTCGACGCCATATCTCGTGCTGAAGCACGACGCCTATGCTGAAACCCAATCTTAGGCCCAAACTTTGTGTTCTAACTGTATACACCTTCAACTCAACTCCATCCAAAGGCATACACGCGGATAGCCGCTATTTGCCGACATCTATATGAACTTGGCCACTAGCATCACAAGCTATCCTGAGACGTATAGCTTGGTTAAATCGGGGACCTTTCAACGCAAGTAGCTAGCTCCGTTGCAAGCCCCCGCTTTAACCCGTGCCAAAACCTTACGCACGACTATACCCTGTTTCCTCCTAGGCCGAGTCGGTCCCATGGCCCAGGGTTGCCGCTCGAGAAAACTTCGCCCTTGTCGACAAGTTGTCCATGACCATGCAAGACTCGACACAAACTGACGTCTCACACAGTCATCCTTCTTTCAATGTTACCCTCTCTTTTCAAAACCATGTTCAAGACTTCTATCCTTGAGATCCCTCGACGACCCACGGTCGCGAGCCTTTTTCTTTTCTTGAGACCCCTCGAAGACCCACGGTCGCGAGCCTTCTCCCTTGATGCCATATCCTTTTTACTTAACTTAGAAATGACCATTTGATAGCCCTTTTTCTAAACTCGACTTGAAACCAACTGTAGCTCGTGCCTTAAACACTAAGTCCGTGCATTGTTCCTTAAGCCAACCGTGTTCACGCAACACTCCTGCCCAAGTCGACGGGCCTTGAGATCGTGGGACTACTTAACTTGACAACCGTAAAATGAGCGGGACAGCACTTAGAATGACATAGGTTGACCGGCATAACTTTGTCTAACTTATTCAAGCCTACAACTTAACCCGAGGGACGAGCAAAGGCTATGTCAAGCCTTGCGCAGTGGAAGCGTGCATGCATTTATCAAGCATTTACGCGGGCGACGCCTATGACTTAGGCAAGTTCATAGATTTGTGTCGAAGACCAACTTTTCCTCTTCCATGCCACGGGACGAAGGACCGAGTGTCATTTTCAAAGCACGCCGTGCACCAACTCTAATCCGACCGTTGGACCTTTCCATATTCTATCTCAATTCGACCCATCGGGATTATTCTCTTTAGCTATGTGAATTGGTCTCTTTTTATTATCAAACCTACTTGTGCAAGTTGAAAATATACGATTTATTATGTGAAGGCAAAGATGAGGCGAGTTCACCGAAACTACCCCACCTGAGCGAGCGGTCGTCTCGACCTAGTGATGTCTTCAAGCAGCCGCTGCAAGGTTAAGTTCGAACGCCGTCGGCGTTTCGATTCCTCCGATTGACTGAGCGGGACGGGGCACTACATCATACACCACTCAGAAAAAGTTTCGTCCTCGAAACTTACTGAGTACACTTATTGGCTTATAACTTGATCCAACATCCTATGTCTCTCGCAAACTCTACTTCTATGCGTTCCCTCAATCCGAGCCACGCTCGTGTTACCCACAATCTTTTCTTCAAGACCTACAATATCAAAATCCTCAACACTTTTCCGTTCCTCAAATCTCACCTGAATTCAACGTATCACTTGGTTGGATCGTGCATATATTCCAGGCGTCTCCAAAATACATGCATTTCAGCCAAGCCTTGTGATAGTAAATTCTACCATCACCACTCGAGTCGGATCGTACACATATTCGGGCGTCCCTGATATACGTGCATGTCAACCGAGCCTCGTGAGTGGTGCCTCTATTATTCCAATCCATCCGTACCGGAACGTCTGCCTAACCGCTAGGCTATGTCTTTTAGGCTATAGTCAATCTGTCAGTATTGGAATCATAGTTCCCGAACAACAATATCAACACTGACCCCATCCTAAGGTCAAACCAAGTTGATAGTACGGGATTTTCTACCCAAGCTCGCATCACTCCGATTTCTAAACTTCGAGCATCGATTCCCTACACACATTCCAACGTTCGTCGCACAGGGTCCTAGTCATTCAGCAAAGCCATCCTACGATAACTCACATTTCAACCAATTCCATGACCTATCGATATCCCTCTTTCATTAAGCCATTTCGTATATTATATCTCTTTGAATACGTTCGACATAGTCTGCCTATCAATCCTTCCAAGTCAAGCACGCTACTACACGATTTATCGCTAAACCATAAGTCACATTTCATACTCCCTAAGTTATTTATCCCAATTCACGAAATCGATCACAAGGTCATCTGACTTAACAATACGTTGCGCCCCGATCTCACGCGAGTCAGATTATCTATGGTCGGCACGAATCACCATGCACGCTCCCGCGAGATAATCATTCTCATCGGGACGTAACTCTTATTTTGTGTCTAGACTAATTCATTCTCGATACGTGGATTGGACCTACTCAATCCTCAAGTTTCATTCATTCGTCAATCATAAGTCCTACATCCTCGAATTTTCCTTCGTATCAACCAACAAGTCGAGACAATCAACGTGGCCGCGTCCTGATTTTCCGAGTTTAATCATTCCCGCGACATGAATCACCATGTCAGCGCTCACACGGAACGATCGCCCCAAATCCGACGTAATGCATGTGCGAGGCTAGAGTTGCGCTCGTGCAAGGCAAGAATGTCAACGCTGTGGTTATCCGCGTAACCCTCAAGACACATTTATTCTCATCCAATGTTCATCTCGATCGAAATCCTAAGTATAGCATCCAACCAAACAATAACACTTGCACGATCGTCATTCGCCGAGTCAGAGTACCCCCGAGTTATCGCATATTATCTTTGAAACGCCTAAATACCATCGACGATATATGTAACCTGACGATCTTATTTTCCAACAAATTCTGAGATGTGCGAATAATGCTATCGTCCGACTGGATAATCTCCTTGACATTCAACATCAAGTTCGATCATTATCCCCCGAATCCTTTACAAGATCAATTCGTTCAAATCCAAAATCATGTATATTCGTCCATCTACCTTAAATCATCAACCAACATACTTCCTCAATTTGTATCGTTCCTTGCTAACTCAAATCATCGAGCAACATTCAATCCAATCCTTAGAGTCATCCGCGTAACTTCAAAATCAAACCCTTCATGCACGCTGTCTACCTGTCATGCTAATTTTTTTGTATACAATCCATATCTATTTCCTCGAACAAGTCATCGTACACCCTAACTTTTCCTCGATTCAATTTTATCTACTCAATCATTTTTGCGTTTCATACTTCGCATGATCCTCAATCCCGTGCACGTTCCGTGTGCATCAATTTCTAGGCCATTCGAATCAACTTATCAAACTTCAAGACAACAAGGCTTTACATACGTGCGACGCTTGCTGATAGACTCATCGACACCCCGAATCCTCAATCGATCGATCGACATCCCTGAGGCTATCGCATACACCACTCAGGGATGAAGTCATTCAACAAATCCTCAAAACTATCATTCGATTCAAAATCGACTTCTTTGAATCCCGTTCGAACCATTCCTCTAATTCCAAGCACGCTCATCTATATCGCATCGACGATATCGCCGTTCGATAGCACCCCTATCGATAGTCATCTCACTTTTACTCAATCGAGTCTAACTCGTTCTCGTCCGACACAATTTGAATTCCGCACTCGACTTTTTTAAGGTCGACGCAACTTTGGTGTATATGCCCAGCCCGACTTAGCCAACCGTGTTTACGCGAACCAACTTTTTGTTTTATCAAAACTGTTCTCCTATGTTTTGCAAAATAGTTAGACTTATTGTATGGACATCCCGTGGGACATTTGAGAGAGAGCGCACCAATGATATCAACTTTGCGGAAGCAACGATTCAGAGTTTACGAAAACAACAGAGTTAAAGGATTCAATCGATAGTCCAAGGACTTAAAGTGAGAATTTTCATAACATGTTTAAGATGTTAATGTTAAC
Organism: Iris pallida; assembly: GCA_029216955.1. Taxonomy (NCBI): domain Eukaryota; kingdom Viridiplantae; phylum Streptophyta; class Magnoliopsida; order Asparagales; family Iridaceae; genus Iris; species Iris pallida. The sequence continues at coordinate 4,502,008 of JANAVB010025198.1, forward strand.
GACGCCTCAATGACGCCTTTGCATGATAACATGAAGAATGCTAAAATGATATGTCCACATGAATGCTACAAGAATATATTTACATGCTTCACTCTGATTATTTCCCATGAACTGTAAACTGATGTTAGGCCCAAGTAGAAAGATCACTCTATTAAATGCTTGCTTAAATGATCACTTTAATGTTGGTTTATGCGAGTGGGTTGGATTCTGCTCGCCAGTACATAGATGATGTGCTGACCCACGTTTTGTGGGCAGGTGCTCGTGCTTGGGATATTCTACACACGAAGATTGGCATGATTGGTCCCGCGGCATCGATGATTTGTTGGGCATACAGAAGCTCTCCTTGCACAAGATGAAGTATTCTGTTTATAAAGGGCATAATGTATGGAACATTGTAATCAGTTGTACCACTGAGATTATAAGCCAAGTCGGTATATTGAGCTGTAATCCAATGTATCCAAGTATCAAATGTAAGCTTTGTAGCATTGTTCAGTTGGCTTCCAATATAAAGTGGGATTTATTGTAAGCATTGTACTTCAATACAAGTCTTGTACTCTTCTTCAATTATCAATAAAGAGAATAAAGTTCTATATATCTCTGTGTGATTTCAAATTATCCTTTTATCTCCGCTGCTATAAAGAAGTGATCTATTTCTATTCAATAAAAAGATTGTCCTCATTAACTTCAATTTATCTGCTTCTGCCACTGCGATGTGTTTCTATTTGAAAAAAATCAATTGTGTACCATCTTTGCCTTGTACAAGTACAATACCAGACTTGTACGACATCACGCCCAAGCGAGGACGATCGATTCCAAGAGATAAAATATGTGAATAAATGACTCTATGAATCGGGGCGTGACAATTTTAGGACCGATGCCATGCTTGTTTTGTGTCTTCAAACCATCTCGTGCTTGCAATGACAACATTAACTCATACCTTGCCTCAAGACCCTTCTCGTGCCAACAACGTTAACCTATCGAGTCGTATTTGCCTTACGGCTTAAAATCAGAGACGCAACTACGCGATGAGGCTCCATTTTCCTGGGACCGTGCTACAAACCCTTGCTGAGGCCGTGCCTCGTATCTCAGTAAGACTAACCACATCGCTGCCTCGCGACCTGTGCTATTTTGGTCACCAACTGACCCAATCAAGACCTCTGGGTTAAGTGTCACTTGACCAACTTTGCCATGCGGCATTTTCTGACTTAAACTCTAGACAACTCAAACCAACTTATGCAACTTTATGCCGACAACTCAAGACTCGATGCCACATCTTGTGCTGGAGCACGACGCCTATGTTGAAACCCAATCTTAGGCCCAATCTTTGTGTTCTAACTGTACACACCTTCAACTCGACTCCATCCAAAGGCATACACGCGGATAGCCGCTATTTGCCGACGTCTATATGAACTTGGCCACTAGCATCACAAGCTATCCTGAGACGTATAGCTTGGTTAAATCGGGGACCTTTCAACGCAAGTAGCTAGCTCCGTTGCAAGCCCCCGCTTTAACCCATGCTAAAACCTTACGCACGACTATACCTTGTTTCCTCCTAGGCCGAGTCGGTCCCATGGCCCAGGGTTGCCGCTCGAGGAAACTTCGCCCTTGTCGACAAGTTGTCCATGACCATGCAAGACTCGACACAAACTGACATCTCACACAGTCATCCTTCTTTCAATGCTACCCTCTCTTTTCAAAACCATGTTCAAGACTTCTATCCTTGAGATCCCTCGTCGACCCACGGTCGTGAGCCTTCTCCCTTGATGCCATAACCTTTTTATTCAACTTAGAAATGACCATTTGATAGCCCTTTTTCTAAACTCGACTTGAAACCAACTGTAGCTCGTGCCTTAAACACTAAGTCCATGCATTGTGCCTTAAGCCAACCGTGTTCTACGCAACACTCCTGTCCGAGTCGACGGGCCTTGAGATCGTGGGACTACTTAACTTGACAACCGCAAAATGAGCGGGACAGCACTTGGAATGACTTACGTCGACCGGCATAACTTTGTCCAACTTATTCAAGCCTACAACTTAACCCGAGGGATGAGCAAAGGCTATGCCAAGCCTTGCGCAGTGGAAGCGTGCATGCATTTATCAAGCATTTACGCGGACGACGCCTATAACTTAGGCAAGTTTATAAATTTGTGTCGAAGACCAACTTTTCCTCTCCCAAGCCACGGGACGAAGGACGAGTGTCATTTTCAAAGCACGCCGTGCATCAATTCTAATCCGACTGTTGGACCTTTCCATATTCTATCTCAATTTGACCCGTCGGGATTATTCCCTTTAGCTATGTGAATTGGTCTCTTTTTATTATCAAGCCTACTTGTGCAAGTTGAAAATATGCGATTTATTATGTGAAGGCAAAGATGAGGTGAGTTCACCGAAACTACCCCACCTGAGCGAGCGGTCGTCTCGACCGAGCAATGTCTTCGAGCAGCCGTTGTAAGGTTAAGTCTGAACGCCGTCGGTGTTTCGATTCCTCCGATTGACTGAGCGGGACGGGGCACTACACAATGTATCTATGGAATCCATCGCACAAGTGGTATTGCATATACCACTCCGAATTGAGCCATCCATCGCATAGATGGTATGGCATATACCACTCAAAAATCCAGTTATTTCCCTCATATCATACTCGGTATGAACCAACAATCTATTCCGACTTAACATTTTTACAGTGATCATGCCGATCCGTAACTTTTGATTAATCAAAATCCGACATAATTCGGCCAATATATTCATTTGCCAACACAAGTTCAGTGCACAACCGAACGATTTGTTCTCATCGACTTACGATTTTAGTTCCATCCGTTGCACCTCGTGCAATAATTTATTTTAGACATTCAAAGTCAATTACTCGAATCTGTTCAACACATTCAATATCAACTTTCATTTTTATTGCAACGCATTATTCACAATTTAACTCGTTACAATTGATACAACAACATTCCATGACTTTCATTATATCGATGCAACTAATATTTCTCATATCGACTGTTGTATTGAAGCAACAAACATCTCGATTCATATTTCATAACTTGTTGCACTTGCAGCAACAAACATCTCAATTCACCTCTCGCGACTTGTTGCACTTGCAGCAACAAATATTTCACGGTTTGTTGCACTCGATGCAATAAATATTTCGTGACTTTCTTAGCAAACATCATGTAATTTCCAAAACACATACGATAAAATTGTACGATTTATATTAGACTTATTGTATGGAACATCTAGTACGACATCGAGTATAGTCAAGAGTGATTTGATTGGTGGTGGGCAACTCTTTGGAATTAAAACGAAGCAAGCATCCTGAGAAAATTCAACCTAGAGCTCTGATGCCAATTTGTCATGCTCCGACCCGAAAAATCGCTCGTCCTCGCATCGATTTTATCCGAATCATCGTCCTCGCTGGGGCGTGATGTCACTCTCGTTTTCCGTTATACGTATTTTTATTATACGTGTATGGATTTTTAACATTTGTTAGGTGGATCATAGTTAGACTTGTCTTGCTTAGCCTAGTCTTGGTTTAATCTTGTCTTAATTTTTTTGGTTTGGTTCAACATGAATTGGCTTGGTTGGTTTGAGATGGAGAGGTTTGGTATTTAAGTCAACTTCTCTCTCTCTCCTCCATAACTTTCATTTATTTCTTCTCATCTTCATTTACTCCTCTCCACTTAGACCCAAGTCCTAGGCAAGTGCAACTTGCTTCATGATGGATCTCAAATTTTATTTTTCCTTTTCTAAGCCACTTTAAAGCTTGAAGATTTTGGTTTTGAGGGTCACATTTTTGTAGATCTAAGTTTATAGTTTCTTTAGTTTTTCTTAGTTTTGATCTCTTAAACTTTGTTATTTTTGAAAACTAATGGTTCTATTTTGTAGAGAATTTAATTTTATTCAGTTTAGACCTGTATTTTGCCCAATTTTGAGTCCTTTAGCCCAAGTTATGGACACTAGAAGTTTTAAAACACCATGGCTAAAAGCTTGCTGGTAGGGACGATACCTCGTGCACCTTGCGAACCTCGTGCGCACCTCGCGCACATTTTGGTCTGCGTACCTTGCACACCTTTTGGTCCGTGCACCTTGCACCTCGTGCACCTTATACCTCGTACACCTTTTGGTCCGGGCACCTTGTACCTCACGCACCTTTTGGTCCATGCACCTTGTACCTCGCATACCTTTTGGACCGTGCACCTTGTACCGCGTGCACCTTTTGGTTCGCATACCTTGTACCTCGCACACCTTTTTGGTCCGTGCACCTTGTACCTCGCATACCTTTTAGTCCGCGCACCTTGCACCTCGCGCATCTTTGGTCCACGCACCTTAAACCTCGTACACCTTGCAAACTCAAAACATGAAAGTTATAGATCTTTATCTTGGCTTCAAGAATCTTCCTATCTCACTTTAATCAGAGTTCATATGTGACTTATAGTTTCAATCACGCATGGGTGTTCTCGATCTTCTTTGCATGTTTTTCTATACTTGGCCTAAATTGCGACGACCCGACTTGACACTTGATAGTCATAAGATAGTAACTTGAACTTGACTTGAACATGATAATATGAACCCGTCTTGATAACTATTGATAAGTGGCCCGTCGAGGCGCACTCCACACAAGTACTCTTGACATGACAAGTAACCTGACATGACATGTATAATCTTGAAAGGCTGTTGCGACAGCTACCATGACTTGCTAAGTAACTCTTGTCTTGACACCGTGGTTGACTTTTTGATTGTGCCTATACAAGCTACCTATCTCGTCTTGCATCATGTCTAGGACATGGATTCCTGGTTACCACGGTCAGGAATTCACAATGAATCTGATTAGGTTAATGACTAGATTGATCAAGTAGTTCATATAGAGAGATTTTTCCTAGTTACAGGCGATCCCATTATCCCGGCCACACCTGAGGAACTTATAGCCTGCCGACGAGTAGGACACATTTCTAGCCCACTGTCATGTAGGGCACTTCTTGATAACATAAGTACTGAAAGTACACCAGTAATCTTGATAACTCTTGTAACTCTTGTAAATCACCTCGCCTGGATAACATGGATAGTTGCAGGACTTGTGACTGCGAGAACATCTCATTGCATCTTACTAGTAACTAGGCCTGTGATAACCCTAGTTAGCTAATGATAGTAAGCCGTAGGGCTTGATTGGCCGTGCATGAATGCTTGCTCATGATTAGCATGGAAATTATATTCCGTCTCTTAATGCAAGCTATTGTTTTATTCTAACCCTGTCTTTTCGTCATTTAAATATGTTTATTTATTTATTCTTCTATTCTATTATCTGCTGGTTTTAGTTCTTTAGTGAAGCCTCCCTTGTGGCACTTGCTCTTTCTGGGGTTTAACCCAGCTGGTTTTGTATGGCCAGATTTTGAAGTGATACCAGAGGATCTTCCTGTTTATCAGCCAGATGGTGAACACCAGACGTAATCCTGGCAACGAGTTATTGTAAATTATTCTTTTGAGGTATTTAGTCACCGAGCAAGTGTTAGCTCGTGTTGAAACTTAATTCCTGTTTGCCTAAGGACTGTAACATGATTGACAAATCCTAGGGTTGATCATGTATGACTTAACTCTTGCTAGTCTCGCATTTTGTATGACTTGCTTCATGATCATCTGAATATATAATGTTTAGGATGCCTTACTTTGTATGTCTGATGATCTAACATCTTGTACATTTATTTGCTTGCTTGAGGTTGAGACACTAGGCTTGTTCTTGACAATAGAGACCGATGGATTGTAGTTTAACCCTCATGCATCTAGACAGCCGTGACCGTATTACGAGGTAGGCTGCACTTCAATGTACGTAGCTGACTGTGTCTGTCCCCCGCTCTCTAGTATTCTGGTTCTGGGACATGATACAGTTTAAGTGGTAGCCCATGCAGGTCTTGTAAATCAAGAATGTAGGAGAGTTGTACCGATAGATGTCTCAATCAGCATTCGCCCTTGATCTCTACTAGTGCTTTCTAATCTTCCTAAATCTTGGCCTGATAAGGTGCTTTATCCTTGATCTATCTTGGTCCTTCCTTATTGTTTCTCATGTCATTTTTCAGTTACATTGTTCATGGTCCTGTCGATCAGCCGGATGGAGCACAAAAAGTGAACCAACAGCAACCTGGGGACCAAACCCAGCACTTAGGGGCAGTATCCCGAGTCATGCCTTCTAGGGAGCAAGAGTCGCTAGTTCAGCCATCCCAGCCTACAGAGCCTGACAATAGAACCCTGATGGGACTCATCCTGGACTTGCTTGCATCACAAGATCGTCGGAGCGATGTCCTACAGCAGACAGTACATGATGCCATGGGCAGAGTTGGTTATCAAGGGAACAATGCGGCTAACAGCTTCAAGCACCTGAACCCTCCTTTCTTTAACGACAGTGAAAACGCTATTGTCATTGATGCTTGGCTACAACATATAGAGGTTATTCTGGAGGCAGCTAGGACTCCAGAGAAGAGAAGGTGGCCGTTGTGCGCATGCATTTATTGGACTTAGCCCACAGTTGGTGGGCGATGCAAGCAGTTGGATTTGCGACACCTGTCTTATGGGCGGTATTCAGTGACAAGTTCCAAACGAAGTACTTTGATGCAGTAGCTCAGTATGATCTGCAGACAAGGTTCAGCAATCTCAAGCAGATGGAAAGGACGGTCGATGGATATGCGGCCGAGTTTTCTAGGCTTAGTCGATTTGCTTCCACCTTGGTGGCGATCGAATTGGACCGAGCGCAACGATTCCAGCAGGGACTCCACCTAGAGATCATTCTAGCAGTTGAGAAGTTTGAGCATCAGACCTTTGATGCTATTTTGAGAGCAGCTAGGAGGCATGGATATACCTCCCAGAGGATAGTAGATCGAACTGGAGGACGGTAGAGGTCTCATGGACAGTTGTCCTAGTCATCAACACCATCCCCGTGTAGCTCCCCTTCTCAAAAAAAATTGAAATATTTTTATTTTATTTGATTTAAATGGTAATTTTTAGAAGGTTATAAATAATTATTTAGTTAATTATTAAGGTAGATAATTTTAGTCATGGTTAGGAATTGGACTACAAGGTGACTAGAAATCCTGGCACGGGTAGTGTAGTGGCGAGCTTTGACTAGTATTTTAGCCATGGTAAGGGAGACCTGTCCATAAGTGTGTTCTAACTAGGAAAACCAGGCCAAGTTACGACTTAAACCCCACCGGTGAATTAATTATTTATTAATTAGAATATTGCTTTTAGGTGACTAGGTTGTACTAATTTGGTCCGAACTGGGCCCGAACCGAATCCAAGCCTATGTAGGCATGTAGTAAGACCAAGGACGGCCATGTAGACATATTTTATGTGTGTACAAATAATTCTTATTTATTAGGAATTGACGACTAATTTCTAAATATTTATTATATGTAAATTATAGGTAATATTAGATAGCATTTTAGATTATTGTACGATTATTGGACCAGTTAAATTAGAGGTATAATGTGGCACCCTATACTAAACCTTCTTATTGGTTATTTTAGTTTGTTAGTGTTATTATTATTATTATTATTATTATTATTATTATTATTATTATTATTATTATTATTATTATTATTATTATTATTATCATTATTAATATTATTATGCTTAAATAATACCTTTATTATTCATATTTTATAATCCATTGTCAAGTAAATTATATACATATACATATTTTTTACCATGCACAAGGAAAGTATTATTAAGATTTTCTTTGGTTTATCAAATATTTATTCATATATATATGGATATGTATATATAGATATATACGTATATATATACATATTTTTTTATATGATATATATATATATATATATATATATATATATATATATATATATATATATATATATATATATATATATATATATATATATATATATATATATATTTTAAAGAGACACCATTTTATTGATTGAAACTAAGAAGATTACAAGAGAAATTTCAGCCAACACCAAGAATAGGCCAATGCAACGGAATAGATGGCTTGTGCTTGCATCTCCTTAATGCTTTCCCAACTTGTCGTATTGTCTCATGCAGAAGTTGTACGTCCGAGTATTTATACTCCTCATAACGCCACTTATTTCTATTCTTCCAAGTGACCCAACACACAGCAGCAACAACTATCTCTTTTAGGTGAATGTTTGGACGACTCCACCATTTCCCGAACAGCCCTAATAATGCCAACCTCCGCCCAGAAACTTGTAGATCCATCTGAAGGGTATGCCAAAGATTGTCAATCAGCTCTCCATCTCCGAATATATGTGCTGTAGTCTCCTCCTTTGGGTTAATGCAACAATGATATTTCGATGATAAATGAAATCCCATTCGTTGAATGTTGTCATCCGTAGGAAGCTTGTTATGCAGTAAACGCCACAACAATATAGACCACTTATATGGAATGCACGAGTTCCATATGTGTTTGAAATGTGTTCGAATAGGAGAAGGGTTACGAATTACCTTCCAAGCTATTGAGACTGAAAATTTCCCACTCGAAGTGGATGTCCATATCCAATCCCCCGAAGTCTGCTGGACAATATACTGATTAGCCATATTCCTTCCTTGCAACAGTCGACGCCACACATGAGAACACTTTTGTGGTACACCAACCGTATTCAAGTCTTGAAATTTACAGTATCTTGCCTTGAGGAATTGCTGCCATAGACCATCCTGAGTTTTAAATTTCTACCATAATTTGGCCGTGAACGCATCTATCGTTTCTTGTAGACTTCTGATTCCCAAGCCTGCTTCTTCAATAGGCCGAGCCATAGTACTCCAACTCGCCAATATGTGTTTTTGAACACCTTCATTTGTACCCCAAAAAAATCGAACGCACATATCTTCTATCTTGTTTAGAACTGTCTTTGGCGGATTGCATGCCGCAATCGTGTACATAGGAATTGATAATAATACAGATTTGAGCAATATTAATTTGCCTCCATATGATAATAATTTCTGCTGCCATCCTTCCATTCTTCTCCTAATCTTAGCAATGAGCTCCTCGTATAGGTTGGTTGTACGTCTGCCCACGGCCATTGGACAGCCAAGGTAGGTGAATGGCGGTGGCTTAAGCTCAAATCATATAATTGCATGAAGTTCCTCCTTCCTATCAAATGTTGGCATGGTATAAACACAAGATTTAGAAGCATTGACACTCTGACCCGATGCTTTCTCATATCTCCGAAGTATCTCATGTACTAGATGAACCGAGCGCACATCACCAGCTGAGAAAAGCAAGACATCATCTGCAAAAGCTAGATGAGTAATAGCCCGACATCCACTAGGAGCATAATAATGATGAAATGATGCATTCTCTACAAGTTGGTTGAGATTTCTGGACAAAACTTCAGCTGCAATGATGAATAATGCTGGAGATAGGGGATCCCCTTGACGAACACCCCTATATGCTTTAAAGTATCCCGAGGATACCCCATTGATTATGGTAGAGTACCACACATTATTAATCAGCCGGAAGATCATGCTAATCCACTTCTCATCGAACCCAAACTTGCGCATAACTTGCATAAGAAACTTCCAATCTAACCGATCATATGCTTTTGTCATATCAAGCTTAATAGCTATATTGCCTCCTCGATTATTAGAGTTCATAAGGCTCAACATCTCTTGTGTTAAGAGAATGTTATCAACTATTTCCCTTCCCCTAACAAAGTCACTTTGTTCGGGAGAAATAAGTCTAGGAAGGATTGGAGCCAGCCTGAGAGCCAATAATTTTGAAATAATTTTGTTGAATACAGCACACAAACTTATAGGCCGAAAATCTGTTATGTACCTGGGGTTGTTGTGCTTGGGGATCAATACCAACGCCGTGCTCGTGAAAGCTTTAGGCAGTTCAAACCCTGCCATAAATAATGACAAAGCCTCCAACATGTCATCTGCAATGATGTGCCAGCAAGTAATAAAGAAAGTTGCCGTGAATCCATCTTGTCCCCCCGTACTATTAGTATCCAAGCTCTTAATAGTGAGAAGAATTTCCTCCTTCGTAGGCTCAGCAGTTAAGGAAACATTATCTTCATCAGAGAGAATTGTAGGAATAATGTCCAGTAATGCTTCATCCTCCTCCAACCGAATACTTTTATATTGATCTTCATAAAAAGTATTCGCAAGAAATTGAATATCATTGAGCTCAGATATAACATGACCCTCCTCATCAATAATATGGTGGATATGCAACTTCCTTTGTTTACTATTCACACACTCATGAAAATACTTTGTATTTCGATCTCCTTCAAGATCCCACCTTAGCCGTGCCTTTTGTTTCCAATAGGAATCAACATAAGTGTGTTTTTGTTTCAACAATGCAACAGTTTTGTCCAAAGCCATGCGCTTTTCTGTGGACCGATCAGCTTCGTATGCCAATTCAGCGGCTAATACACTATCCTCCGCTACCGTCACTTCCTGGAATATGTCACCGAATGTACTGTGACTCCACTTAGAAAGAAGTGTACGACAAGCTGCCAACCTCATACTAACCCGCACCAGGCTATTGGGATGAGAGACTGAGTTCCAAGCCTCCTCCACGAGCTTCAAAAAACCCTCATGTTTGGCCCAAAAATCGAGGAACCGAAATGGACGTCTACCTCATTCCTGCTATATATATATATATATATATATATATATATATATATATATATATATATATATATATATTATATATATATATATATATATATATATGAAATATATATATATATATATATATATATATATATATATATATATATATACTAATGTATCTGTAAGGATATATATATATATATATATATATATATATATATATATATATATATATATACTAATGTATCTGTAAGGATATATATATATATATATATATATATATATATATATATATATATATATATATATATATATATATATATATATATATATATATATCCTTACAGATACATTAGTATATATATATATATATATTATATATATATATATATATATATATATATATAAATATATATATATATATATATATATATATATGGAAAAAAAAATATAGGTATATGGAAAAGCAAAAGAAAAAGAAAACCAATAATAGCAGCAAGCCCAAACCATCGAGCCCGAGAACCCAGCCACGTTGGCCCAGCCCAGCCTAGCCTTTATTCCCCAAACCGAGCCTTAACACAGTTGATATAAATATGCATATCGAGAGAAACGAGAGGGAGAGGAATAACGAAGACCTTAAACCCGAACCCAACACCAACTCCCCCAGCGCCAACCCTGGTCTTGGCAAAACCGTGCGCCACCCTGGGCGCCGCCGCGTGCGGCCACGGCCACGCGGATGCAGCAGCACGCGCGTACAAAGAACATGGAAACGACAGCACGACAGCAACAGCGCCGACCCAATATTCGTGACGGAATTTCTCGTCACACAGCGGATCGTTTGTCGATCCAATCGATCAGGTGTGTTCCCAAACTATACAACTCTGATCCCCTTTAAATAATTTGATTTGTTTTGCGTCATGTGCATCATAAAGCGAGCCCAAAGATTGGCAAAAAAGGGATCCAAAGCAGAACAGTTTTCTGGTTGAAACCCGATGTTAGAAGGCGAATTCCTGCCAATCCACCGACTTATTCGAAATTATAATTGAACAACTTTTTAGACAACATATACATGATTACAACCCATTTGATAGACTCTGATTTCGTAAGGTATGTAGAAAGTTATTCGATTCTAAAGTTCAACAAAAACCCGTTTTTTAAAACTATAGAAAATAGAAAAGTTGTTCGATACGACATGCGTCCTACCAATCCGGGCGACGTGGTCATTAACCGAAAGCATCTAAAGGTACGTAATAGTTTCGTGGAGGTGTGGGCTTTGACAGAATTCAAATTGGTCGCGTGTGCGCGACGAATTTGATGCGTATCCGTCTAAATTTATCGTATCGGCCTCTGTACAAATTTCCCAATTACTTTATGTACATTCGTCAGATCGAGACAAAACTTGTGCCAACAGGACCATATCATTTTTCTGGCCCTATATGCCAAGTTTGGTCCGATTCTGAGATAGTTGATCGGATCACCGTTTTGCGGGCCCTACGATCCGATTCAACGGGCGATTTTGTGCACGGCCCACCGGAATCCAAAATTGGACATACCGTTGGGTTCGTATCATCAAAACGAATCCATAGACATGTAGTTTGATAACTTTAGAGACCATTGACTATGGCATGTTTTTCGGTACAAAACGGGTCCAACGGCGGACACCGTTTTGGTCTGAAATTACCGTTTTGCTCCTGTGTCCAGAATTAGACTTAAGGATAGGCAGTCCTAGCTAATTTGACTATTATGAGAATGTTGGCAATGTCTGTTTCAGCTTTCGGAGACAGTTGCGAGATTTGGACTTTATGGCTTACCAGTTGACTATATTTTGTTGGATCTGAGTGCAACCTCCAGGCAAATATACATTACCTCCCTCTACAGTTTATTTACATACATATTTCTATTATTATATAGTTTTACTGGTTGATTATTGACATGTGATTTGTACATCGTGCATGCTAGTATATATAGTCCTTGTTTATAGTTAATTTTATAGTTCATATTGGATTGGTTCTCTCGTGTATCTTGATTGGGTCGTGTCGTGTCATCACCTATACTTGGACTGAGTCGGATCGTGTCATAGGATGAATAAGTCATAACGAAAGTGATGTACCTTGAATTCTTGAAGCTAACCTGCGAGTCCACACTAGGGACGAGGGTTAGTAGTTATCTGTTCCGCACATGCGAGTCCACACTAGGGGCGAGGGTGATTCTTGATACTAGCCTACGAGTCCACACTAGGGATAAGGGTTAGTAGTTGTTTCAAACCTGCGAATCCACACTAGGGGCGAGGGTTTGAGTATCCATTGATCTCGTGATATGTTTTCGCTTCTTCTCATCCAGCAGTTCATTTATACGTACTGGTTCTTGTACCCGTGTTCATGATCGTTCTGTCAGTAGTCACTTGTCTATAGCCACTTATTAGTAGTCATCATGTCAGTAGTCAGTTGTCATGATTCTGTCTCTTTTCCTGTTTATATCATGTTTATATTATTGCATGATTAAACTGTTAGATAGGCATGTTTTTATGTATCTTGCTATGTCCCCTGAGGACCTGATAATCTCTTCAGGTTTAGTGATTGCATGGAGTTAGCTAGTAGGTTCTGGATGGCGGATGTGATGACACGCTTGCAAGATTCAGGTATTTATCAGTGATATTGCATTGTTATCCTCTCGTGCTTTATATTCCTTACAATGATATATTTTGCTTATTTTATAGACTCATATCATTCTTGGAGTCTAATCAGACAATATGCTAATGGGCTGCAGACCATGACCCATAATTGTTCATTCATGTTTTATATTCTTATTGTGGATTGAGATATAGATTGCATTGCTATGATTTGGCAGTATACCATAGCATTGACAGCGTTTACGTATTCGAATCAGGCTGGAGTCTGCTCGATACGTAGCTGGCTTGCTCACGAGCTCGCGTCTGAAAAGCGGGTGCAAGTCGTGACACCCTGGCAGCTAGGGCTTTTACCATTGGAGCTCCTAAGAGGGCGACCACAGTTTCGTCGGTTCAACACTCGACACCGACGTACCCTCAGCAACAGAGGCAGAAGCAGTCTTCCGCAATGGGCTGCACTCATTGTGGGAAGCCTGGGCATATGGTTTCAGAGTGTCGTAGGGCACACGGGTTGTGCTTGGCTTGTGGGGCACCAGATCATAAAATTGGGTCTTGTCCGCATAGAGCCAGTTCATCTTCATCAATCCTAACCAATCCATCGATTTGGGTACCAGCACCAGTGCAGCAGCAGCAGTACCAGCCTCATTGGCCGTTACCGCCTCAGGATCAACAATATGCTCAGGCCCAAGCTCAGATTCAAAATAGACAGAGAGGTCACCAGCAGAGGGGACCAGCACAAGAGGACAGGGTCAAGCTACGGCTCTGACCGTGACAGAAGAATTGGCATCAGGTGAGGTGGTGGCAGGTACCATTCTCGTCAACTCTTTTCCAGCATCAGTATATTTGATTCAGGTGCATCGCATTCATTTATGTCTGCACGATTTGATACACGGATAGGACTGGAGCCCGAGTCATTATCAGTAAGGCTCAATATACTTACTGGTAACGATCTTGTGGGAGTAGATATAGTCTTTTTCTCGTGTCGAATCGTAGTTAGCGGTAGAGAGTTTTTCGCTAGATTGATAGTATTTTCGATGGCCGACTATGATGTGGTCCTAGAAATGGATTGGTTGAAGGATTAATACGCAAGAATAGACTGCCATATTGGCAGGATTATTTTTGGTATTCCCGACAAAGAAGAGTTTTTATTTTCTAGAGGCGAATTAGAACCTTCTCCGCCAGTCTTGCGGATGGCGGTAGCAGCAGTAGTTCAGTTTTCCAGAGTAGTAGAAGAATTTTCTGATATATTTTTCGAAGAGCTCTCAGGTATGACGCCAGAGAGAGAAATAGAGTTCACCATTGATTTGATTCTAGGGACGATACAGTATCAGAGAGAGTCTATACAATGGCACCATCAGAGTTGGATATCCTGTACAAGATGATTGAAGAACTCAGAACCAAGGAATTCATTCGTGCTAGTGGATCACCTTGGAGAGCCCCGATGCTTCTTGTAAAGAAGAATGATGGTACGTGAAGATTATGTGTTGATTATCGTACCTTGAATTCTGTAACAATCAAGAACATATATCCTCTACCAAGGATAAATGATTTATTCGATCAACTCAGTGGGGCAGCAGTATTCTCGAAGATTGACTTACGGTTGGGGTACCATCAGATCAGAGTCAGAGAGAAATACATCTCGAAGACAGCATTCAGAGCTAGATATGGACATTAGGAGTTTCTCGTTATGCCATTCGGAGCGACCAATGCGCCAGCAGTATTCATGGATCTCATGAATCATATATTCATGCCCTATTTGGATCAGTTCGTGATAGTGTTCATAGACAACATCTTAGTCTATAGTAAGAATGAAGCAGAGCATAAGCATCATCTCCGAATAGTCCTTCAGATTCTCAGATAGCACCAGTTGTATGCGAAGTTCAGTAAGTACAAATTTTGGCTTGATCGTATTTCGTACTTAGGACACATCATCACCAAAGGTGGAGTGGAAGTGGACCCCTAGAAGATCAGCTATAAAGACATGGCCAGTACCTAGCACCGTCGCAGAAGTTACAGTTTACAGTTTCCTAGGATTTGCCGGCTATTATCGACGATTTGTGTCAACTTTGCTCGAATTTCAGCACCATTAACGCAGTTGACCCACAAAGATGTACAGTTTGCTTCGACAGCAGAGTGTCAGAGTTCATTCGAGAAGTTGAAGCAAGGATTGATGACGGCACCCATTCTTACACTTCCAGATGGAACTGGAGGATTTTTAGTTTATTGTGATGCTTCAGGCAGAGGATTGGGATACCTCTTTATGCAGCATAGCAATGTAGTAGCTTATGCATTACGTCAACTTCGTGATCATGAGAGAAATTATCTAACCCATGACTTGGAGTTAGCAGCGGTGGTTTTCGCCCTTAAGCTTTGGAGGCATTACTTGTTTGGAGATCGAGTAGAGATTTTTACCGACCACAAGAGTCTTAAGTATGTGTTTACCCAGAAGGATCTTAACATGCGTCAGAGAAGATGGCTAGAGTTATTGGTGGATTATGACATCAACCTGCAGTATCATCCTGGAAAGGCCAACGTAGTTGCAGATGCGTTGAGTAGAAGAACAGGAGCTTATTTTCTAACAGCACAACCAGAGTTATTAGCAGATCTTCAGAATATGGGTATAGAGATAGTTCTCCCTACTAATGTGGCATTGATGGCCAGTATGCAAGTTTATTCCAGTATAATAGAGAGAATCAACATAGCTCAATCAACGGATTCTAAGCTTCAGCGGCTTAGGGCAGAATATGAAGCAGGACGAAGAGCAGAGTTATGTATTCATGAAGATAGCACGCTCCAACATGGAAGGCGTCCTTGTGTACCCAGTGGTGACATCAGACAGGAGATCATAGCAGAGGCTCACAGTTCACAGTATTCAATTCATCCTGGTAGTACGAAGATGTATCGTGATATCCGTCAGCATTTCTGGTGGAATGGTATGAAGAGGAAGATAGCTCGGTTTGTCTCTCGTTATTTAGTGTGCCAACAAGTTAAAGCTGAATATCAGAGACCAGCTGGACTTCTTCAACCTTTACTGATCCTAGAATAGAAATGGGAGCACATTACCATGAATTTTGTAACTTGATTACCTTAATCTCCAGGAAGAGATGCTATCTGGGTTATAGTTGACCGACTCACGAAGGTAGCTCACTTTCTTCCTTTCAGGATTGGTCAGTCGACGGATCAGCTTGCAGAGATGTATCTCAGGCAGATGGTCAGATTGCATGGAGTACCAGTCAGTATCGTGTCAGACAGAGATTCAAGATTCATATCGCACTTTTGGCAGAGTCTTTAAGAGAGTTTGGGAACTCGTCTCAAGTTTAGTTCAGCTTATCATCTGCAGAAAGATGGTCAGTCAGAGCGCATGATTCAAACTCTTGAAGATATGTTGCGATCATGTACACTTGACTTCGATGATTCGAAGGAAAATCACCTACATCTAGTAGAGTTCTCCTACAATAATAGTTTTTAGGCTAGTATCTAGATGGCACCATTTGAGACACTGTTTAGCAGAAAGTGCAGATCACCTTTAGCTTGGGATGATATAGACGAGAGACAGACGCTTGGTCCAGAAATGGTTACACAGACTATCAAGGTGGTCAGACAAGTTAGAGATCATCTTCGAGTTACACAAGATTTCAGAGTCATTGGACCGATTCTCATCGGCGTCCTCTTGAGTTTTCTATCGGTGACCATGTATTTCTTAGGATCTCGCCTACCCGTGGCGTCATTCGATTCGGCATACGGGAAAAGCTTAGTCCTAGGTATATAGGGCCATTTGATATTCTCGAGCGAGTAGGTGATATGTCCTATCGTCTCACCCTTCCGTCGTTGTTACATGAGGTACATGACATATTCTATGTATCCCAATTGTGACGGTACATTCTGTATCTGAACCATATCCTTGATCATTCAGAGTTGGTTTTTGGTACCAATCTTTCGTATGAGGAATGACCCGTATTCATATTGGACCGAAGGGAGAAGATACTCAAGAACAAGACTATTAGTTTAGTCCGTGTTGCTTGGGGCCATCACTCGTTGGATGAGTCAACTTTGGAACATGAGGATGATATCTGATCGCGATATCCACACCTGTTTGACTCATAAGGTATAATATCTTTCTTAAACCTTATGCTTTTAATTCCTTGCTTGCATGAATAATCGCTTGATTGACTGCTAGTCGTAGATTGCCAGTATTAGTGTAACTTGTCCCGACACCTCTAGCCTCTTAATTAATTCTGAAGACAGAATTCGTCTAAGGTGGGTAGATTTGTCACTCCTGTTTTTCGTTATACGTGTTTTTATTATACGTATACGAATTTGTGACATTTGTCAGGTGGATCGCAGTTAGACTTGTCTTGCTTAGCCTAGTCTTGGTTTAATATTACCTTAGTTTATTTGCTTTGGTTCGACATGACTTGGCTTTGTTGGTTTGAGATAGAGAGGTTTGGTATTTAAGTCAACTTCTCTCTCTCTCTCCTCCATAACTTTTATTTATTTCTTCTCATCTTCTTCATTTACTCCTCTCCACCTACACCCAAGTCCAAGGCAAGTGCAACTTGCTTCATGATGGATCTTAAATTTTATTGTGCCTTTGTCTTCTTTGCTTGATTCTAAGCCTCTTTAGAGCTTGGAGATTTTGGTTTTGAGGGTTACATTTTTGCAGATCTAAGTTTATAATTTTTTTAGTTTTTCTTGGTTTTGATCTCTTCTTGGTTTTGATCTCTAAAACTTGTTATTTTCGAAAACTAACGGTTCCATGTTATAGAGAATTCAATTTCATTTAGTTTAGACCTTTATTTTGCCCAATTTCGAGTCCTTTAGCCCAAGTTATGGACATTAGACGTTTTAAAACACCATGGCCAAAAGCTTGCTGGTAGGGACGATACCTCACGTACCTCTTGTGCACCTTCTGGTCCGCGCACCTTGTACCTTGTGCACCTTTTGGTCTGCACACCTTGCACCTGGTGCACCTTTTGGTCCGCGCACCTTGCACCTCGCGCACATTTTGGTCCGTGCACCTCGCACCTCTCATACCTTTTGGTCTGCACACCTTGTAACTCGCATACCTTTTGGTTCGTGCACCTTGTACCTCGTGCACCCTTTGATTCGTGCACCTTGTACCTCGCGTCCGCGCACCTTGCACCTCGCGCACCTTTTGGTCCGCGCACTTTGCAAACTCAAAAATGAAAGTTGTATATCTTTGTCTTGGCTTCAAGAATCTTCCTGTCTCACTTTAATCAGAGTTCATATATGACTTATAGTTTCAATCACACATGGGTGTTCACGATCTTCTTTGCATATTTTCTATACTTGGCCTAAATTGCGACGACCCGACTTGACACTTGATAGTCTTGATATAGTAACTTGAATTTGACTTGAACATGATAATATGAACCCGTCTTGATAACTATTGATAAGTGGCCCGTCAAGGTGCACTCCATACAAGTACTCTTGACATGACAAGTAACCTGACATGACATGTGTAATCTTGAAAGGCTGTTGTGTCACGACCTACACCCTGGATAGGGGCACAAGTGCGTGACAACGCCCAGCCTACACCGTAAAAACGGCGTAGAATAGTAGGTCTACTAGCCAACAAATAGTATATAATAACCTGTCATCTCCGCACGGAGGAATATAATATAATACTGATAAACTCAATCACAATCTAGAAGGAAAAATCATGGTACGAAAGCTAGATAGATATAATCACAAGTGCAATATCCAGCTCAACAGAGAGAAAGAGTCACAGAGTAATATGGTTATACAATCCAAAATATAATATATCATAACATAAGTAGCAAGCTGGAGACAAGGTCCAGTCCAAATATCTACTCTAACTAAACTAAGCTAGAGGCTCATCGGAGCTAAGCCCTGCTGAACCAAGGTCTCCAAGTCTAAGCCCACTACGTCATCCGGACCGTAGTAGGTACTATAATCCTCCTCATCAGTATCTGTATTATTTTGTCAACATATCCAGTCAGGATGGAACGAGTACAATCAACTAACAACAGTTCACAAGATATGACAAAAGCTATAAGACTGTAAATAGAGAGTATACAAGAAATTATGGAATGAACATGTGAGTATCATGGCAAGGTAAGCTATAATCTAGAGCTAGAACAAGGCAAGTAAAACTGATCATGGCATGTACAAGAATCAAGAATCATCTATCTAAGTGTGTGAGTACTAGTTTCAATATGTGGCCGGCTTGGGTCTGCACAAGGTCTACTGGCCTGGTTACATACGTGGATGTATGATTAACACTCACAAGGTCTACAAGAATAACAAGGTAGAATGACCACACATCTACACTAATATCCCCGTCCCCGACTGGTAGAGTGGATCCAAACAAGACACGTCACGACGCAGGATTTTACGAGAAGGGAGCAAGTCCTCGAGAATCAGCGTCCATATACTGCACAAGAACAACAAGGGGGCTTGCACAAGACACACCAAGATAACAAGGAATAACACCTCATGTCGGATCCATGAATACCAATACGTGTGACCAATGTGTCAAGAACAAGCATATCTCACTAATACATAAATATAACAATCATCATAAATTGGAAAAGTTATCAGAGAGTGTACTCGCCTGTAATGATGGATAGATCGACTGAGTCAAGAACAGCCTCGAGGACCTATGAGGAATACTGTATCAAATAATGGTTTGGAAGTGAAATAAGTCATACGAGTCAAACTTAGGTCAAGACACGTCAAATTAAGTCAATCTAGGTCAAAATTAGTCAAACTAAATTGTATATGGTCAATAAGTCATATTAGGCCTAACCAGGTCAAACTGGGTCAATACCGTCAAACGGAATATAAACCAGGTTGATTTAAGTCAATGGTTGACTTACAGTGACTTTGGTCAACTGGTCAACTCTGTTCAACCCTAGGTCAACTCAGGTCAACTTTAGGTCAAACTTGACGACGTTGACTAATAGTTGACTTTGGGTCAACTGGTCAAGTTGGTCAAGTTCTAATCAATTTTAGGCTTCGGTGACTTTGGTCAAAATAGTCAACCGTGGTCAACCAAGTTCAAAGCTAGTCAAGTCCACTATTCTTAACCATACCAACCAAAATCTCTAATTTTAGCTATATCTTAAAGTATCAAACCCATATGTGAGAAAATGGGCATTATCCCTACTATCCCATTATCCTTTACTCTAATACTAAGGGCCAAGTAGCTTTCCGCTAGGAGTTTCACTCCCGACTTCCTAGGGTAGTAGGATACTAGCCTACACTATCATTGCCTACAAGTTCCTAGGTAGAGTGACATCAGTCCATCTTACGGTCCATGTTGTCGATTTACCGATTCTTGAGTATCGCAAGATACTCAATATCGTGTGATACATCCTCTAATCCCACACGAAACTCGATTTCAACTTAGGAGCCTACCCACAAAATCTAATTTACATTATCTAAGTCTCATTCAAATTTGGACGCGTTCCGACACTCGGAACTCAAAACACCCTCTAACTAGATTCTAATCACCCACAAACTCTCTCAAAAGCTCAC